>JAGXJF010005828.1:0-365533 GCA_019208055.1 Stipa capillata | reverse complement strand
GCATGGCATTGGCAGCAAGGCTTGCGAAAAGTACACCTTCTTCTAACTTTATCATAACTCACACATCATTTCCTAATTATATCAGATCCTCTTTGGGTGATGCAAATCCCGGGTAGAGCCTAAGGTGAGAGGAAAGCGAGTGAAGAGATGTTGATCTCAGACAGGTAAGTTTGTCCTCCCATCCATGTTTTGGGGTTTTTCTTATAAAAACACAACTTTGCTATGTCCCACGTGGTTGATGTCTCATCATCTCATGCATACATGGTTTGTGAGTTCCTGCTATGTATGGAGCGGCATATGCATTCTCTGGGTTGCAAACAAAATAGTGGCTAAATCATGAACGCATGCATATGATCTTAAATCCAATGGGATTGGAAAAAAAAAGCCTAGAATCCAGTGTATATTAGTATGTACTGTGAACCACATCCAATTGCCATTAGTCTTTTCATCACGGAAATTATTTGCCTAGTTTCCTTCGTGTTATATGTATTTTACAAAGTCTTACAAAGCTGAGCTAGACATGCCATAAGGGAAACATGTGTTTCTGAAATTAGAAAGCTGGGGTGGCCGAGGAGAGGTTCAAAGTTGAGATAAATTATCTTGCTTTTTATTTTTTGCTCAACTGTTCAATCTTTGGTAGACATGAAATAATCTTGCTTTTGTAAAAGATAATAATATGGAGTAAAACCAAGTTGATTTTTTATGTTGGCAGTATGATTAGTAAACTTGCTAACAGTATGGTGGCAGTTCAGTGTATATTACTATATGTTGCGAACTACATCCAATTGCCATCTGTCTTTTCTTCAAGAAAATTATTTGCCTAGTTTTCATAGTGTTATATACAATTTACAAGTCCTAAAAAACTGAGCTAGACATGCATATGGGACTTGCAGATATGATATGCTACAGCTTTCTTCAGATGGTTTCAACAATTGATCCTGAGTCAAGATATCAGGTCCAGCATCTTAGAGTTAATTTCTGATAATTAACATTTATTGCATTGTTGATTTATTCATTAGGCTAATACTGTCAGCATTAATGCAATTATCTTTGAAGGCGGATGAAAGAGGTGTCTATGACTTCTTCCCAGGGGCATTGTGCACATTCTCTGTATTCAGAACAGGATTCTCTGTATTATCCAGTAATGCTTAATCTGAACATTGTGCACACCAACCTTATTTGGTTAGAAGTGATGTTTCATCAGAAATTTACTTATTGAGTCTGAATTTTTCTTTTGAGGTGTTGATTTTTTAACTTACCACCTGGAGAGGACAATGCATCATCTATGTTTGCTGTTTAGCTTCTTCCACAGGTCTGTTCATGATATACTTTCCATGTTGTACTTGAGATAAGTTCAGCTTATTTTATCAAGAAAAAAATAACCAAACAAGGTAAGTGATCCTTCTGCTTCTACTTCTGCAGTCCTTGTTTCATTGGCATGAACCACCTTAGCGTGTTTTGTTTCATTGGCATGAACCACCTTAGCGCGTTTTGTTTCATTGGCATGAGGTGATGATAGAGCAGTAGGTTGGGTTCACTTCATAGCAGGTATGATCATCATATACTTTACATACTGATCATAGCATAACATTATATACAAGATGAAACAAGCTACCTCTTATATGACAAGGATTATCAAGATCAAACAAGGGTTATTTCATCCAATACACTACTCCAGGAGCTTTTTTCTCCCAGGTCAGTATGAAAGCAGCATATCTACTTTCTACTTACGAACGAGGGAACGACAACTATATCAAGATCAAACAAGGGTTATTTCATCCAATACATTACTCCAGGAGCTTTTTTCTCCCAGGTCAGTATGAAAGCAGCATATCTACTTTCTACTTACGAACGAGGGAACAACAACTATATTACATCAAAATAGGTCATGATAATTTGGTAACCACCATTGCAAACCTGGACAATAATGGAACACATTAGCTATTAGGTATAAATTTCGCCATTCATCAGAACACGTTACTTATAAGAACATGGATATTTATCAAAGCCAATTAACCATTTAACATGTAGCAAATTAACCACTTCTCTTTCTAGAACTTCAGAATAGGACACAATATCAAATTTCTCTGGTAATCTCACCTCCCCTCAGTACAGAGAAATGCAAGCACACTCAGAAGTGCTTAACGTCTTGCAGTGACATGACCCCAAAACTTTCTTCCTCTTTTATTCAACCCACAGCTCACAAGATTTTTAGTAATTACTTTATATGTTTCATCTTGCAGTGGCATTTTACTATGGAGGGCGCTTTGGATTTGATAAAGAAGCTAGGTCTGCTCTTATTCTTCTTACTGCAAATTCTTGTTTATGCCATTGCAAGCATGTATTTGTTTTCTATGCCACTGCAAACATCATTATGGGAGTCCATTTAGATTTGACACTTACAGCAAGATAGAATCCTGCAAACTGAATAGGCAAATGAGCAGCAAAAATTTGCGAAAACCAAAGTCACCTCTGAAATTCCTCAGTATCCACAAATTCACAGTCCAACTGGGCATAAGAGAAAGTAATGTTATTAAGAAAAGGAATAGTTTGAGCAATGTAAGCTATGTAAAGCTTCAATAACTCAGTAGCCAAATTCAGGAAATAATAATCCGTATGAAATGGGCAAATAGTTAGAACTGTTTTTCGTATGAAATGAGCAATTAGTATTTAGTATGATAAAAATAATTGTGAGTGACTACACATCCAGATAACATGATCTTACTGAGAGGTCTAGAGCATACAGTGATGCCAGAGCACACAGCTTAGCTAAATTCCACACATAGGATTATAGATAACAGCTACAAGATATTTCAAATACAAATACTAATGGAGCTAATGGCAGTACAACTGTACGAGCACCAGACAACTTGAATTGGAGAAAGAAAAGAAAAAAATGAAGAAGAGATAAGAATCTGGATCACGGTCTGACCTTTGTTCGGGGATTCTACCTTCCTAGCCTCCTTAGGTGCTGCAGCACTTCACTATTCAATATGCAGTAGTAGAAGAAGCTGGAGTGTACCCATTATGTTCTGCTGAAGACTACAGATAGAGAGAATTCAGAGCTGTATTAAAAAAGGTAATAATTCCTGGTACTAAATTATCCTGAAGCTGCTGATTACCTATGCAGATGTTGCACTCATTATGTTTGTGAATAACCAGCTGCTATGCATGTATGATTAATATCAATTATTTGAATCTGGTTTAGACTTATATGAGCAATGCTGCTCACTGTACTATGGAATACACATTAACACATTACGATGAGGATTCAAATCTAAATTTCAGTAATTAAAGATTTAGAGATCTAATCGCATATATGCAAGATTCACTTTACCTGTAGTGTCCAGTAATGGTATAGTTGCTTCTCTTTGCTGAATTTGCTGATGTCTGAATAGTGTCCCAATTGTATTATGTTGCAGACTCAGACTCTAGATAGAGAGAATTCCTGGTTCTACATCAGAAGATAATTGAGACAGAGAAAATTCCGGCAATACAATGAGAACATAATTGAGATAGTCCGGATGATGCACCTGAACATTGAGAAGCAGCAGAATAGAGTCATGTGGTCGATTGCGAGGCAACTGGGAGTCAGCAGCAGCAATGTCACGGTGCACCTGGTGATCCCGTCGTTGCCGCGACAAATAGAGTTCAACAGAAGCAATAGAAACGATGATCAAGCAGGGCAGCAACTGAACGACGGTCTCCAGGAAGATCAAGAATGGCAGAAGCGAAACGCAGGGGACGTTGTTTTGTTTGTTGATATAACAAAACTTGTTGTACATAACAAAATTTGCTTTAGATAAAGATAATTTGTTAGCCAGCTGCTGAGAGAAAAAAGGGATAGACGTGGACTTCGAATGGAATGGACGTGGACATATTAGTTAGTTTGTTAATCATCTTATCATCTTATCTTATTAGTATAGAGAGGTAAAAAGGGTAATCAAAAGTATGACACCATCACCAACTCAAACTCAAATATTATAATATAGTATATATATATATATATATATATATATATATATATTAATTTTGTGTAGGCTGTCGGTGACATAGCCTGTGGCATGCTGGATACCGACTTCATTTGGATCAATCGATCACCTTCTTGTCATGCTGTCTTTTCGGCTTCTTTTTTTGGCTTGTTCTATCGCCAGGATCTTAAGCTTTGGACCCTCGCACGCAAAGACGATGCAAGGAAGCCCCACGCACCATGTCTCGTAAAACCGAGCAGACGAATTGAGGTTGATCTCTCTTTTCTGCTTTCTTGAGAAGGTGCATCGACCTATCAAATCTGTCAGGCTTCATGTCTTTGCGCAGTGCACCAAGTGTCACTAAGACACTCGACGAGTAGCTCAGCAGAAAAGGCACGTGTCCAGCATCACAGATCGTCAGACGAAAAGAAGATGCAAACCTCCACGATAACCTCAAGGTGAGCACGGGCTCACCTAAGCCCGGTTCAAATAATGTATTTTCGTGCTTCCAAAAATCATATAAATAATTGAGTATTACGTGTGGTTTTACAGCTTTGTATAAAAGTTTATATTTTTGTGGTCTTTGCAAAAATAATAAAATTAGAGTATATAAATATGTATTTTTTATTTCTCATGCATTTATTAATAGACACGAACTCTTTTACAGTACCCTAAATGGATATGGACCGACTATTAATCTAATAGTAGAGATTGATCTATCCTGCTACATTATGTGAGTAGTATATGTGGCTCAAGGTGAATAGTATATGGGCTCTAGGAGCAAAATTGGAAGACATGAACAACAAATCTCACAGGTTAAGGGGTGGGTTTGGAACAACAAAATTCAGCTTGCTCAGATCAAAACGTAATACCGGACTTGAAGAAAATGGGATGATGCCTGATACATATTTATTGGCCTTTGCAAAACAAACAAGATGGATGATGCTACTGTCTCATGTCATTGATGGAACAAGCTGGTGTTCTTCCTGATATATGCAATACTCATGAATATATGCAATAGGAGATTAGGAGACACCGATCGTGCCATCCACCGAACTGTATATTTAACACGTGATGGCCATGTTTTTGAAAGATAACACACAACACTTCTGAGGGGCTTCCTCTTGCTGTTATTTTCTCTGATAATGCAGAAGAGGCTTGTGCACCCAGCAACACAACCGCGAATCCGCGATAAAGGCGAACGATGGTTGAGGTCTTTGGCGTTGCCCAATGTAATCTATGTCGCACGAGAGTGATGGTGATTTGTCTTTAATCTCTGCGTACAATCTGCATATGAATATACGAGGGAATACATGAAATTTTGCATATAGGAAGCGAAGTGCTCCCTATCATGACCCTCTAAGAGGCAAAAGGATCAACCCACAGTTGCAATATTTCAAGGATCACATTGACATGCAAAGGTCTGAAGAACACATGATTACAATTTGTAGGACGATACAACACTTAGAAAACATTGACGTTTATTATCTCTGAACAAGAGCATCAAAATTAATTACAGACAGGAAGCTAGCCTATCTAATCAAGATTGCATTCGCTCCATTGTCCACCACCTCTTCCATAAAAGCAGACTTATTATTACAAAGCATCAGTCTCAAATGACACTCTGCCTAGGCTAACTTCTTGTGCAATCTTCATAGCATGGATACTGGCCATAAGATTCGCCTGATATGTATCTTGTAAATTTTTGTAAACAAGCTGCAAAGGAAAAATAAAGGTCATAACCCATGAATTTTTGAAAATATATTAGAATTGAATATTGAATACATGTTTGAAACTTACAGCAATATTACGTGGTATTAATCGCTGTCATTTCAGCTCACAGTAAGATTGTATATGTTGGGAAAGCAAAAAAGAAGTTGAGAAGCATCATTCACATGTTCACAGACACGTGCCTTATGAAAATATGTTTACAAAAGTGTGGCACGATTTGGCTGGTTCTATCAGTCCATGGCCTCCGCGAAGCATGCCTAAATTTGCTAAAACCTTGCCTTGGGTTGGACTGTCTCACCTTGATAGATTTCTGTTTTGTTAAAAAATTAACCACATTTTAATAAATTTCTTTGGTTAGACTCATAAGGGAGGCGGAGCAGAGTTTGTACCGATTGAGCATTTGGGCGTGATTACGGATCGGTTGAACCCTCAAAACAATGGACGAAATTATCCTTACCGGAAAAAAGACCGAACATAAATAACACCCTGGAAACCAACGGTTAGATGAGACTTAATCACTTGTACTACTCCTCCCATAGTACAAAGTACTGTAGAAAAAGCTCCAATCGACACACCAAGCAGTTAATCTTTTCTGCGAACAGTAATTACAGAATTGCTAATGATATTTATACGAAAATCAGATGGCTGCTCCTTATCTCCTCCGTTGATTCAGCTTGCTAATTGCGTTTTCATAAGAAGTGTTGGAGTAGGGGTCCCCGCGCTAGCCCGTTTTTCAAAGCCTTCCGCATGTACTATCAGGGACCACACTGACACTATCAAGAGCAGCCCCAGTCTTCGCCGTCATCGCGGACTACGTCAACACCGTCAAGGGCAACCTCGGCGTCCGTCATCGTCGAACTCTACGTCGTCAATACCGCCAAGGGAAACCTCTCGTCACTAAGGGCAACCTCGACGTCGTCGACATCCTCGACGTCCGTCGTCATCGAAGTCTACGTCGGCGACGCCAGATCAAGAGCTACACCGACATCGCCAACGATCGTCCCGGTGTTCGTCGCCGCCAAGGTCCGCGCCGGCATCGTCACCGAAGATGCCGGAGAATATTCTCCGAAGATGCCCAGAATATTCTCCTAAAAATATCTTCTATGCACGGGAAATGACGACTATGCCCTTGTAGAAGTCCCTCTCATGTGAGGGCAAAATTGTAATCTCACCTTTTCCATCCTCCAACCCTATAAATACCCCCCTAGGGGTAGAGAGGAGGGGGAGAAAAATCTTATAACCCTAGCACATTGCTTCAATAGAAGAGTAACTTTTACTTCATCGTACACCAGAGAGGTTTCGCCCCCTCGTACACGGCTTGTGTTTCATCCTATCGTACGGGTGTTGTTCTTTAACTCGATGGACGTTTGGTGGGTCATACTCGTTCGTACTCCCTGTGCACCGTCGATGGTCGCTGTAGCCGTTCGGGGGTGCCATAAGTTTACTGTCTAGACTTGTATCTACGACAAGAAGAAAGAAACATCATGTTCAGAAGAAAAAAATAAAGAAAAAAGTTCAGAAACTAACTGTGTGGGTTCTCTTCACATTTAGAAGTACAGGTGCTTGGACAGTAGAGCCTCTATCTGCATTGACGTGAGATGATGAGATGATCACAGGACCGGATGATCACAGTATGCTGTTATTCAGCAGCATAACTACCATTGGCCTTCATGGAAATTATGACGTCTTTGAGGCCTCAAATTATCTGCAAAATATTTTTAAATCAAGAAGGATGCGAAATTGACTCTCAAATCATATGCAAAAAGATTAATTGGCAGGAGAAATCTGGAGAAATCTTGTAACCTCATTTTCATCAATACTCTCGCTGCTAAACTACCGGTCGTGCTGCATTAGAGAATGTAAGTGCAGAAGCATGATGGAATCAAAGAAGGAAAGAATTGATAGCAATGAAAAAATTTGTACTTCTTTATTATATGAACAAAATTGGTAGTAGTGAGAGTCTGAGATCAAAGATTGTAATCAATGGCAATGTTTTTCACCTGTGCACAAAATAACAATTTGCGTGGTGGCAAACATGTTTGAATCGCACCCGATCGCCTTTCTATGATTCCAGCCCTTCTCACCCGACGACATCTTCTGATATGGCGTCGGACGTGTGTCTTCGGCGAGCGGTCGGATGAGGTCGTACGAGCGGAGGCGGCGGTCATGCGACGGGGGTAGGCTAGAGCGGCGGCGATGTACGGACGGGGCGGTCACGCGGCGGCGGCGGCGTACGCAGCAGGAGGTGTCGCATACGGTGGCAATCACGCGGCTGCATACTGCGGCAGTACTGATTTAGTTTGGGCGTGAATCAGACGGATCGATCGATCCTCAAAACTATGGTCGAAAGTACCCTCACAGGAAAAAAGCGACCTAACAGAAAATGTCTATAACACCCAGGAAATCAACGGATAAGACTTATACTACTTCTTCCTAACAGTAATATAATATATTGTAAAAAGGGTTATAGATTACAAATTAACTCGTTCTTTCACAAAACTTTGTAAATACCTAGGCCATTCTAATATCTACATGCAAGATTATTTTTAGAATTTTTAGAATTTTTTGAAACTTCAAAACCCACAAAATGAATTTTTGGTAGCACGAAAATACATTTTTTGAACGGGCTCACCTCCGTGGTTCATTTCGGACACAAGACACGTAACACTTGATGTTAGTACTTCTAAGCAGTTATGCGTTGGCGTGAATAATAGGATTGAAGAATGTGACAAGAACGTATGTGGAACACGAGAGGAGTATCTTTTGCTGTGGCCTCGAAATGTATGAGATGGAAAAGAGGAAGCCTGAGCAGACAGATAGATACATCCATGTTCAACGCTTCAGCGTGGGCTACTGCCCCGCAGGTCCACCTCGGAGATGAGCCTTGAGTGTCACTCATTTTTAACCTTTAAGGGACGTGAGTGTCACTCATTTTTTGGTTTTAAGGCTCTTGCAGTAAACGTTCCAATGAAAATGCTAAATGAAATAGGTTAAGAGCTGAAATGAAAGATTATTTGTGGGTCCCCTTGAGGTCATGCATTGGAGGAAAGATTTGTGTGTTATGGTTTCAGATTGCTTGAGCCGGTGTGGCACTTGAGACCACAGCCGAGACGATGCATTATGCCCCTACTGTACATGCCCTTACACGAGGAGCAAAGGGCGTGAATGCTTCTAGCAGTGGCACTGTAGCAGGACAGAGACTGGTTAGTAAAACTGCTTCCGGAACTGCAAGGCTAGGTAGGCTTCTACTCCGAGACGACGAAGGCAGGGCACAGAGCATGTCCTTGCATGTGTAATGTGTTGCAACCCCGAACGAAACAGAGCAGGTTCCCCATCGGCAGCAACCCTCTCCCAAATCCGTTGCTAACCCGTACCATTTATACGCAAAACGAGAGAGGACTCGCCGTCCCAGTTCGACGGCCTAAACAGCTTCCTTTTCCCTGGAAATGTAGCAGACATGCCGTATCCATACATCCTGTCCGTTCGGTTCTTGCGTCGAGTTACCGGTCCGTCCCAATCATCGACATTTGCCACCTGAATCTGATCCGTATCTTCAACGAGAAGCAACATGTCTACTCCTTTTTCAGCCAAACCACTGTTTTCACGCAGATCACCTGGATTTCTCCTTTGTCCTCTTGCTGGATTGGAAGCTCGAGCATGAAGACGGCGTTGCTGCGGTTGAGTGCAAGCATGGAAGTCCGAGGTGGACCGATCCTGCGAGATACGGCATCAACAGATTGGAGTTGGAAAATTTAAGGTGGATCGAGTAAAGAGAGAAAACTGCTGGGATTCATACCGTGCTAGATCTCTAGTTGACTCAAAAGGCCAAAAGCTTCAGAGAAGCCAAACAATCTAGTCATATTTATCTCAATAGTTTCTCTCGCGTCTATATTTGGCATATTCTATAAGGTTAATTTTTTAAAAAATATATATATATATTCATATTTCTCCAATAATTTAAACTTTTGGACGAACTAATTGGTACATGTAATTGAATAAACTTGAATACCCGTTCAACTTGACTCTGAATGGTCTCGTGAATCAGTTCACCAAAACGCTTGAACAACCGTGGAAGTGCAAACGATCTGCTCAATCTTGCTACCTATCAACAAAAATCAACAATCGGATCAAGCTGTTGCTTGGTTGGCTGGTTCGGTCGCAGGGCATGAATCGTGTATGAACCGAGCGAAGGCCGGATGCCGAGTGGGGGTGAAAATTGGGTGTAAAGCACCCCGGACAAAAAAGCCTTATTATTTTCTCGAGAAAAAAAAGCCATATTCTAAAAGAAAGAAAGAAAGAAAATGAAATCATCAGTTCAAGAAAGGAATACTACTCCAAACAGGAATTTAACCGAGATGGTCCTACTCCTACGTATCAATCGTGCTGCATGTGACCTCACCGAGCCCGGTTGCTAGCTTGCTGGCTGCCCGTGGCTGCATGTGACCACCACCTTTGTCCTTTAACCCTCACATACCATACCCAGCTCCGCACCCATAAATCCATGTTAATTCCGTAAGGCTGTATGTGGTACACCTTCAATTCATTCATTCATGCACCCATATATAAATATCAGGAATTAATTCCTCACAGAAATTATGGACGGCATTCATCACTAGCGGTTTTTGCTATAAACACCAGCGCAATTTTTCATCGATAAACTAAGCCATTTTGGTATAAGGATGCGGGTAATTAAGCCAGTGCACTCTAACACAGTACGAGTGCACTCGGTCACTAATCATGCTGTGTATCTATAAATACGCGCCAAAACAAGAGGGCGTTGCCATTCACATGCTCTATAGGCAAGGAGCGGTGAGCAGCAGAAATTAGCGAGCTCGGAATGGCTTGTTCTCGGGTCCACCACTTGTGCGTGCGCGTCCTACTACTGGCGTGCTTCGTCTCGGCGCGCCCGCTCGTGCCGTCCCGCTCGGCGGCCATCGCGTCGTCGTGGCGGCCGTGGCCGTGGCCGCGGCACGACTACCGCGACGCGCTGGCCAAGTCCATCCTCTTCTTCGAGGGGCAGCGCTCCGGGAGGCTCCCGCCGGAGCAGCGCGCGGCGTGGCGTGGTGACTCCGGTGTGTCGGACGGCGCGGCGGCTGGGGTGGACCTGGAGGGCGGGTACTACGACGCCGGGGACAACGTCAAGTTCGGCTTCCCGATGGCGTTCACGACCACCATGCTGGCCTGGAGCGTCCTCGAGTTCGGGGAGGACATGCCGCCCGGCGAGCGCCGCCACGCCGCCGGCGCGGTGCGCTGGGCCACCGACTACCTCCTCAAGACCATCGCCCACCCCGGCGTCATCTTCATGCAGGCAAGCACCCCATGCACCCACATTGTACCGTCACCTCCTTGCCATGCCACAGCAGAGTACGTCGTCGTGAGAGCGTGCAGCAATGCGATGCGATGTGATGTAGGTGGGCGATCCATGGAAGGACCACGGCTGTTGGGAGAGGCCGGAGGACATGGACACGGAGCGCACGATGTACAACATCAGCGCGGGGCGGCCGGGGTCGGAGGTGGCGGGGGAGACGGCGGCGGCACTGGCCGCGGCGTCCATGGTGTTCCGCGGCGACGACCGGGAGTACGCCGAGGTGCTGCTCGCGGGCGCCAGGAAGGCGTTCGAATTCGCCGACACGTACAAGGGCGCGTACAGCGACGACCCGGACCTCCGAGCCGGCGGCTGCCCGTTCTACTGCGACTTCGATGGATATCAGGTCAGGCGAGCTTGTCTTGTTCCTCTAGCTACCAGCGTGCCTTCGTCAGTAGATGGCGACCTGATGCCATGACCTGACCTCTGCGTGATCACAAGAAACAATGGAGTTTACATGGTGTTGCAGTGATGCTAAGTTGGCGGCAAGCACCATGCAAATGTCATACTATTTGAATATGTGTTCATTTATCTGACATAAAAATGACAGCATAAAAGACCAAAAGAATCTAATACTGTAAGTGACCATATGTGTATCAGGTTACATTTTCCTGACCAGAAGAAACAAGGCAGCTTACATAGTGTTGCAGCATTGCTACTTTGGTACTTTGCTGTATGGTTGAAATTGCACATGTAGCATGAAAATAACAGTACCAAAGGGCAGAAGAGTAGTATTGCACCATAAGTGACTGCTATTTCGTAAACAGCAAACATTGAAATTTCTTTCCCTGAACTTGCAGAATTTCCATTGTCTAGTAAGTAGCAACTTAGGTTGGTCACCTTTCAGACATTTCATCATCAAATAGGCGCATGTATTGCTGATGTAGTGCTATTGGCCAAGAAGCAATTATCTTATCATAAATAAAAATCTCATGGAAAATTGAAGAGCAGCGAAAGCTGTTTCCACAAATTCCAGCTTTACACCATTCAGTCATAGAAAAAAAAAGGAATTACAGTATTCAGAACAATAGGGGTTCAGAACTGATTAAGCTGACATTACAAAGCGTAAACTGGAAATTGTTGATAGGATGAGCTGCTGTGGGGGGCGGCGTGGCTCCGGAGGGCCTCCGGGGATGACACATTCCTGGAGTACATTCAGAATAATGGCAAGACCCTCGGGGCAGAGGATAACATCAACGAGTTTGGGTGGGACAACAAACATGCCGGTCTCAATGTCCTTGTTTCCAAGGTTCTGCACTGGCTCCATCAACTTTGTACCGTTTCTGAATGCAACTTGTGCTGCTAAATTAACAGAACATAAGTGACTGATACAAGAGAAATGAGTGCCAATCCTGGTTTGCAGGAGTTCATAGAAGGCGAGTTACTATCTATGCAGTCCTACAAAGAGTCTGCAGATAGCTTCATCTGCACACTCATTCCAGAGTCCTCATCACCGCACATCAAGTACACACCTGGGGGAATGATCTACAAACCTGGAGGCAGCAATATGCAGCATGTCACCTCCATTTCGTTTCTGCTCTTAACTTATGCCAAGTACCTCTCAAAGTCCTCTCACACAGTCAACTGTGGGGATATTTCAGTTGGTCCTGACACTCTTCAGCTGCAAGCCAAAAAGCAGGTACCGACATTTTTAATCATATGTAAACTACCTATAAAATATCCAATGCAGGGACATTGGCTGGTTGAACTCTGAACTTTCTAACTTCACTCACGCATACTGGCTTTCAGGTTGATTATCTATTAGGAGATAATCCAATGAAAATGTCGTACATGGTTGGGTATGGCGACCGGTATCCTCAGCGGATCCACCACCGAGGATCATCTTTGCCTTCGATCAAGACCCATCCCCAGCGCCTTGCGTGCAAAGAAGGCACACCTTACTACGATTCATCTAGTTCCAACCCTAACCTGTTGATCGGGGCGGTCGTTGGTGGGCCAGGGGAGGATGATGCTTATGAGGATGACCGTGCTGATTTCAGGAAATCTGAACCAACTACCTACATCAACGCTCCCTTAGTAGGAGTTCTTGCCTACTTCGTTGGCAACCCTGACCCAGGCCATGTCAGACATTGAGCATCACTATTTTGTTTTGTAGATATAGAAGAGTGTCAGAAGTTACAAATAGGTACAAATGAAACAAGTAGGTTGGTGTTTAGATGGCCTTGCATATTCGTAGGAGTGGATTGAAGAGCATGGGGGGTCTATACAATAAATGAGAGCTTCCCTTCCATGCTCTTTCTGTTCTTGGTTTTGCACTGAATTTGTGTGGATGTGTGCAAAGTGCAATTTAACTGCACTGGTAATAGTCATTGTGAAACAAGCTTGTTCTTTGTATAACTCTTTGACATGAGAGCTACTCATACCTGACAAAAAATTATATGAAAGGGTCTTTGATCGTCAGTAGTGTTCCGAAATTGCACGGCACAAATGCTGATGCTTTACAATCCAATTATCTAACATGTTTGCAACGCCTTAAGATAGATCAAAATTAACGATTAAAGGGTTAGGTTTTCAACTCATCAAGAAAAAGGAAATAAAAATTAATTGTTGAATGAGACTACACACTTATCTAGTTACGGATATTCGCCGCCCAGCCCAGATAACATCAAACGTAACTGCATTCCTTGCCAGGCAGCCATGCACCTGAAGAACCTGCAACCCTTGCCAGGCAGCCATCCACCTGAAGATGATACACGTACGCCGTGCTATATGACAAGAACAGGACTTCATCAAATGCAATTTATGAAATTCAATTTATCAAATCTCCGTTGTGAAAGACAAAAGGTTCACCACGCAACTTAAACGTGAAGGCACCTGTCAGGAAATCCGGAACCAATGGAAAATCAGATGAACTTCTGGTGCTATGACAGTGATGCACTAAGCTTTAACAGTCACCGGCCATAGTAGTGATGCACTTATGCCTGCATTAACATGGTATCCAGATGTTCTAGCTGCTCATAGCACCTTGCCAACCAGAGCAAAAACCCTTCTTCTTTTTCTGATAGATCTGCGAAGATGTCTCCATACATTGCCCTGATCAGTGCGCTGCTCCTAGCCCTCGTCTTTACAATCAAGAATTATGGAGGCTGGAAGCTCCCTCCGTCGCCGCCTTGTTGGCCGGCTCCCCCACCGCTCGCTGGACGCCCTGCACAGCCGCTACGGAAGCGAGGGTCGCCTGATGTTCCTCCGGCTGGGCAGCGAGGGGGCGCTGGTCGTGTCCACGGCCCCGGCGGCCGCCGACCTGTTCAAGAACCACGACCTCGCCTTCGCCTCCCGGCCGCCGCCGAGAAGCTCTTCCACGGGGCGCGCAACATCTCCTTCGCGCCCTACGGCGACGGCTGGCGCCGCGCCGAGAAGCCTGCCGTCGTCCACCTCCTCTCCCCGCGCCGCGCCGCGTCATTCGCGCCCGCCCGCGCGGCCCCGGCCGCCGCCGGGCAGCACGTGTCGCTCAGGGAGCTCCTGTACAGCTACACGAACGCCGTGGTCACCCCCGCGGCGGCCGGCGGCAGCGGCGAGACGTCGGAGAGGTTCCTGCCGGAGGATGATGACGGACACGTCGGTGCTGATCGCGGGGTTCCAGGGGGTGGATCTGCTGCCGGCGGCGGCGGCGGGGTGGGTGGCGAGGAGGGTGACGGGGCTGGACAGGAAGCTGGACGCCATGGCCGAGGAGTCGGACAGGTTCCTGAGCGAGATACTGGCGGAGCACGAGGAGGAGGCGCCGGCTGAGAGAAAGGAGGGAGAGGACTTCGTCGACGTGCGGCTGTGGCTGAAGAGAGAAGGTGCCGCGCCGGTGGGCTCGACCTCACCGAGGATCATGTCAAGGGCATTGAGCATCGTCAAGGTACCTAAAATCCCAATTATTCGATCACGTAAGCTTCAAAGAGAAAAAGTAACTCGATCACATTGAGGCAACGTTTGCAAAGTTGAGATTTTCTCCGATTTTATATGGGATTTTAACCGTCTCTGATGAAATTCCTCGTAGCCTTTCTTTTAGTACCATGGAAAGAAAAAACGTACAGTATTATTAAAATATCATGGTATGTTGAATATTATATAAAGTAAAAATACATGAATATGTAAAATATGGTCGTTTGGGTGCTCCGGGAGAGTTCTGCATGAGTTGAAAAGAGACGCGAAGAATTTTTCTAATGAGGTATAACTTTATGTTAGAATTCCTCTATAATGCCTATGGTTGATCCATTCTATAAAATCCATATAAACTCATTACTTCGTTCCAAAAGGGCTACTCCAATTATCTAAATTCATTTAAATTTCTTGTATTTCAAAGGGGGCCTTAACAGTGGGTAAGCTGTCCTAGGTTGGGCCATGAAACCCCCAAACTGAGGTCCTCATTGAATTGTGGATTTTAAAAAATACATAAATATGAAAAATATATACTTATAACGCCTTATCATCTTGAATTCTATAGGATTGAAAAATCACATAAGTTCGTATCAAAAGATGTTTCATTGCACCAGGAAAAACTACATGGATTTTTTTTTACAAATCTGAGCCAATAGAGATTTTCATGTGAAATAGAGTGCGAATGAGCATTTAGGGGAAAAAATCCTATGTATTATAATCCTAAAACTCAAAAAAAACACACGTATTAAAAATACTTAAGAATTACAACCACCCAAAAACCCTATGAATCTTCTTTTAAATAAATTAAGAGGCCGTAGTTGTAAATCAGAATTAGATGTCTTGTACTTACAACTATGACATTTCTAGGATGTTTTTATATGTGTATTGGTACCATTATTTAGGCCTCGTATGAAACATAGAAAATAAAAAATGACACGAAATAAAAAAAACCACATGAATTATAGTGTTACGTTCTCTGGAGTATTATAGGGCCGGAACACACATGAAAACTTCAACAACACTGTTTGGATGTTAAACAATGTTAAACACATGAATTGAAGACTCGGAGAAGAGGAATCTGTAAAGAGTAATTTCATTACAAATTCCGATCCTACAAAAACCCTTCATTTTCCCTTAGCTCAAACGGGCGGTTACGACAAATGGTCGCAATGGGATATTTCAAAGATGTGACGCTTGGCAATTATCTGAATTTCCTGTTGCATTTTGCAGGATGTGATGAGTGCAGCAACTGACAGCTCACCCGTGACGCTGTAATGGACCATGGCAGAGCTCGCTCGAAACCCTCGTTCGATGGTCAAGCTACAAGACGAGATCAGACGAGCCACCGACTCCAAACCAGCCGTCGCCGAAGAGGATCAACGCAAGATGGATTACCTGAAAGCGGTGGCGACGGAGGCGCTCCGCCTGCACCCACCGGCTCCGCTCCTCATATCCCTCACGAGTCAACAGCACCGTGTTACCGTCCAAGGCTACAGCGTCATTCCCGGCCAAAACCATTGTCTTCGTCAACGCGTGGGCGATCGGGAGGGACCCCGCGGCGTGGGACGCGCCGGGGCCGGGCTTATCACGCTGAATGCAAAACTGAAATCCAAATGAATGACTCAGATCTTTCCAAAAATAAAAAAGGTTTCTGGAATGAATCAAGCAAGATGTACTTTCTGGACGAGCACAAATTGCATACTTCTCCACCTCATTTCAATACTCTACACTGCCTAGTCTAGATGTACAGTGTACTGATTTCCGTGTTGGTATATTATCATAGCTGCTGCGTTGCCGATTTGCCGTAACATGCACTGAGTTCTGTTCAAAGGCAGGGCCGTGCGGTGTAGTCGGGCACCTATCGCGGCTTGAGTGCACGATAGGATCGAGCTCGTCACCTCTCACGGCGTAAACTGATTTCGTAAAACATCGTATTACAAAAGGTAATTCGTGCGGGAAGGACTGGCCTCCCAGGGGCGCTACGTCGACAGTTCGTTGTAGGCCGGTCGATTAGCCCTTTGACGGTTCATTCTACGCCGTTGGATCGGCGGTTTCCTTTTTTTTTCGCTGTGGAGTGTGGACTACAACCTGTCAGGTATATGTGCTGTCCACAGCTTTTCTCTCCTTCCGGTTTTTTCAACGCATTCATAGTTATCTTTCTTACCTCTCTGCTCTGGATGGGACTTCCACTCTTCCGTCCGCAGGCCGTGGCGTCGTTTTTCAACGCCTTCCTCTACCTTGTTCGAATGAAACGATCAAGACAACGACTGCCGTGGTTGCTCCTCAGCCTCACACGACATTCAGGGCAGGATATTTCTAGTTTTTAGCACAACTATCTCGAGACAGGCAACACAATTTGACAGTGGAGGATGTCTCCGTACGTCGTCCTCGTGGGCGGCGTCGCCGTGCTCCTCGCCTTCGGCTGCTGTTTTATCAGGAAGGCTCGAAGCTGCAGCAAGCTCCCGCCCTCTCCACCGTCGTCGCTTCCGCTGCTCGGCCACCTCCACCTCATGGGCCGCCTCCTGCACCGTTCCTTGCACGAGCTGCACTTACGTCACGGCAGCGGCGGCGGGCTCCTCCTCCTGCAGCTCGGACGCAGGCGGACGCTGGTCGTGTCCACGGCGGCGGCGGCGGCGGACCTGTTCAAGAACCACGACCTCGCCTTCGCCTCCCGCCCGCGCAACGCGGCGGCGGACAAGCTGACGTACGGCTCGAACAACGTCTCTTTGGCGCCCTACGGCGACGCCTGGCGCCGCGGCAAGAAGATGGCCGTCGTCCACCTCCTTTCCCCGCGCCGCGCCGAGTTGTTCGCCCCCGTGCGGACCGCCGAGGCGGTGGCCCTCGTCGCCCGGACCCGCCGCGCCGCGGCGGCGGGGGAGGCCGTGGAGCTGAGGGAGCTCCTGCGCAGCTACAGCAACGCGGTGGTCACCCGCGCGGCGACCGGCACCGCGGGCGCGACGGCCGATAGGCTGAAGCAGCTGTTGGGGAACTCTGCGGCGCTGTTGGCGGGGCTCCAGCCGGAGGACGTGCTGCCGGGAGCGGCGGCGAGGGTGGTGAGGTGGACGACGGGGCTCGAGAAGAAGCTCGACGACGAGGTCGAGGAGTGGGACAAGTTCCTGTCCGAGATAGTCGCCGGGCACATGGAGAAAGGAGACGACGGCGCGGTGGAGGAGGACTTCTTGGACGTCTTGCTGCGGCTGAAGGCAGAAGGCGCCGGCGAGCTCGAGCTCACCGACGTTCGCATCAAAAGCATTCTCAAGGTGATCATCAATCGCAAAATATCTTTTTTTTAACCATGCTCCTCTGCTCTGTGATCATTTCTTGTGTCTGCAGGACCTGATAGCTGCCGGAACTGAGACATCATCTGTCACGTTGGAGTGGGCCATGGCGGAGCTCGTCGGGAACCCACGGGTAATGACCAAGCTGCAGGACGAGATAGCGCGAGTGGCCAACGGCAAGCCGGCCATCGAGGAGGACGATCTGAGCAGGACGGAGTACCTGAAGGCGGTGGTGAAGGAGGTGCTCCGGCTCCACCCGCCGGCGCCGCTCCTCGTTCCGCACGAGTCGACGGTGGCGGCGTCTGTCCAGGGCTACGAGGTCCCCGCCAGGACGGCTCTCTTCGTCAACGCGTGGGCGATCGGGAGGGACCCCGCGGCGTGGGGCGACGCTGCGGAGGAGTTCCGGCCCGAGCGATTCTTGGGCGGCGGCGGCGGCACGGTGGTGGACCTGAGGGGGAACGACTACCAGCTCCTCCCGTTCGGCGCCGGCCGGAGGATCTGCCCCGGCATCAGCTTCGCGCTGCCGGTCCTGGAGATCGCGCTCTCCAGCCTCGTGCGCCACTTCGACTGGGAGCTTCCCGCGGCGGGCTTGGACATGCGCGAGGCGCCGGGGCTGATCACGCCGATGCTTGCTCCGCTACGCCTTGTCCCCAAATGCAGGACGCTTGCTTAATTTAGGCAGTAGTAGTAGTGGTGCTACTGGTAGAGAGATTACGGGTGTATTTGGTAGCATGTATCATCTTGACATGGCTATCTTTCTTGATACATGCTTAATCTAAACATGCTGAGTTGATTTCACTATACTGTGTTTGGTAGACTGTATGAGTTGAGACATGCTGAGTTGAAATGTTGTTTGACTGTCTGTATGAGTTAGAATGATGTGCTCACAAATTCATCTCACAAATGCAAAAATCCACAATAGTATGACATACATCTCCACTGATATGTGCTAACAAATTCAATTCATACAAATTGCATGCATCGGGTTCATCTGTGAGCTACGGGTGCTCGGGGATCGAAGAGGAGGCGCGGCGGAACTTCGCCGGACGACGGGCGGCAGAGCTTGGCGAGGCTCGTCGGAGATCGGGGATGCGCGCCGGAGCTCGAGGACGTCAGGCGGAGCTCGAGGAGGCGAGCCGGAGATCAGGGATGCGGGGCGAAGCTCGGGGAGGCGCACCGGAGCTCGAGGACACCGAGGCGGAGCTCGGGGAGGCGGGCCGGAGCTCGAGGACGACGAGCGGAGCTCGAGGAGGTCGGCTGGAGCTCGTCGGGGGCGGGACGGACGGAGGCGGCGTCAGATCTGGCAGAAAGAGAGAAGAGGGAGGGCTCGAGGAGCGGTGGAGGGGCTCGGGCCGGTGATGGAGGCGGGGAAGAGGAGCTCGGGGCGACTGGCGATGGAGGCGGGGAAGAGGAGGAGGAGTTCGGGCCGCTGATGGAGGTGCTCAGGCCAGTGATGGAGGCGGGGAAGAGGAGTTCAGGCCGGCGATGGAGGCGCTCGGGCCGGCGACGGAACGAGAAGGGGAGGAGGGCGCTAAGGCGCTCGGGCCGGGGGTGAAGGAGCTCGACGGGAGGCGCTCTGCGAGAGGAGGCACAGGAGCTCGGCGGGAGGAGACGCGGGAGCTCGGCGTGGTGGAGGAACTCGGCGGGAGGCGGTGGGGTAGCACGAGCAGCAGCTCGGGGAGAGGAGACGGGAGAGCGGAGGGGCGGGCTGGGCATAGCTGAGCTGCGAACGTCAATTCGGGGTTCTCTATTGGGCATGACTGAGGAGCAATTTCTGTATCCACTTTGCATGGCCCAAGTCGAGAAACAAGCTACCAAACAATCCAAAACTTGTATGAGTACATGCAAGCTGGGTGGAACCCAGCTACCAAACACGCCCTATGTCGTCGTGTGCCTAGCTCGTAAATGAAGAGCATCACGCCGGTGCGCGGCACGGCGTGCGTTTACGGCGGCGAACCAACGCCGGCGATGCTAAACCCAGCGTGAGCACGCGGGGCTCGTGCATGTTCATGGGCCGGCGGCCTGAACGCTGCAGAGTTGTGATGTGCACGGGCTCGCGGAAGTACCCGAATTGGCCGGCCGCGAATGCAGCAGCTTCTGGGCTGTTGGGTGGTTGCCGGCAGTTGGGCTGCGGAATTGTGTCTTATGTATGGAGTTACAACTGTCTGGGCATGGAATGTCCTGTTAAATTTATGCGTTTGGAAATGGGCCGCTATTTTTATAAGTTCTTACACAATTCGTTCGTTTGCATTCCCAGACTACCGTCGGAAAATCTAAGAGCCGTTTAGTTCGGAGTTAAGTTAACTAATCTTAATCTAGATAGATTAATTTAATCTTAATTTTATATTTGATAGCTAACTCGATTAAGTCAAATTACTATTGGCAAGATTAGGGGAGTAGCAGTAAAAAAAAGAATTTAGAAGAATTGGTTGTATTGGGTTAAGTTATTTCACCTTTTTAATTAGTTAGTTTAATCCTAGATTAGAGAGGTTAAATGATTTTAACTAGATTAATTTAACCCCGTCTAACCCAAGGTGTTTGCTAGGTTAAGTCTTTAATCCATCTCTTAACCCTGAATCATATAGGGACTAGAGAAAATCACCATTGGAGACCATAGTTTGGCATTACTTGCATAAAAATGTTAGTTAGAGTTTTCACTGCAGCAACAATAATTTGTCACTTTTTTAGCCTAGGTACATATGTTAGACTCATTTTTAAGCAAAACTTGCTAAATTTGTGGCTTTGTGTTTTGGCCACATTTTAGGCAAGTTAGTAGGAAAAAAGTATGCGTGTTTATGCCGGTCATTAAGGGCTTTCCGAACTAGCACCGCGTTGTATCTTGACTGGAACATGACGAACATATCATCTGTATACCTTCTCAACACCATATGAATAGAAGACTTGGTAAAACACGTCCATATCTCACCCTGACATGAAGCACTGTTCCGATGTTCACCTCCCGGTGCCCTACCACTCCATCGGACATCCGGTGTGTACTGGCTACCATGGTGTCAGTGGTGGTGGATGACGTTGGCAAGTGCACCAAAGGTGCTACAACAGTCATTGGTGTAAACCTATCCCACGACTGTGTGGTAATAGGGTTCCTGTCACCATGCTCATTGTCCGGAACCGGTGTCAAGCATGTGGTGGGCACCCTAGCGCCCAGGGGGATGACTAAGTTCTCCGAGGCAGCTTGTCCTGGAGAGGAACTAGTGTAGCAGACTGTCGCCTCCATGGTCAACACAAAAGGAGAGCAGGTAGTTGGCTTCGACACCATATGTTCCAGCCTTGTCTTGTTTGATACCAATCACACGAGTGTTTTGGGAGACTAGACTGAGTTTAGTTTGGGAGGAGTATGGATTCAATGGTAGAATAGTAAAAGGGAGGGGAGGGGAGGGGAATAAAGATGCACATGTTGTGGGTATATGTGCACTCATTAGACTTTGCTCACTTCCAACATATAGAAGTTTCAAAAAAAATATAATATTCACACCTGTGCATTATGAGGTGAAATATCTACATATAAATTTTGGCTAAAAAATATGGCTATTTATGACATTTGCAAAAAGAAGGTGTGTTATTTTTTAGATGATACTATTCATTATTGTATAGTGCTTTTCTTATTATTTTTCCACGTCATAAATTGTCATACTTTTAACTGAAGTTTTTCATCCCACAATACATATGTGAGAAATATTAAAATTTTAAGAGTAGTGAGTACACATGCACAAAATCCGCGCGCGAGGGAAGAGACACAACTCGTATAGACACAGAGGGGAGGAAGAGGAAAAAGAGGAACGAGATACTTGTGTTCTGTTCACCCCGTGTCTCCTGGGACACAGCTCTTCTTTTATCTTCTTCATTCATTCATCAGTCCACCTTCTGTCGCCCCTTAGGCCCATCACCAACAATAGCCCACATCTAGCCCGGCCCATCACCGTATAGAGACGACTTCCTCTTCCACCCACGCTGCTCCCTCACGCTCTGCCCTATGCAGAGCTCGCTCCAACCCAACCCGATGCGGCTCTAAAATCTTGTCTTCTCTTCTCCTATTGCCCCCACCCACCGCCGCGCCGTGCCCTAGAGCTGCCGCCGCGCCGTAGCTTCGCGCCACCGCCACCGCCGACGACTCATCACCCCCACCCCAACACCTCCCGCCGCCTCTCACGCGCCGTTCCCCGTTCTACCCTCCTCGCGTCCCCTGCTGTCTGCCCCCACCCGGTTCGCAACCTGAGGTATGCGCTTTCGGTTTGGTTATCCAGTGATGGATTGCTTAATCCCAAACTAACTCCCACGAATTCTGGGTGCGTCTAGATCCGCTCCCGACGCGGTGGAGGCCATGCCGGCCACCCCGGATATTGTGCTAGAGGGTGACGGCGGTGGTGGAGAGGGCGAAAAGTCTGATGAAGATGCAAAGACCGGTGGAGATGGCGTGGTGGCACAGGAGACTGTGGAAGTCGCAGACGACTATGGTCCGACTGATGAGAAACCCGAGCAAGATGCTGGCGTCGGGGTGCAATTAAATGAGGGTAGTGTTGCTGCGGATGATGATGCCACAAAGCTGGGTGCTTTCCTGGGTGATGATGATTCTGGTATGGTTCCCATTGGAGGCGGAGACATCTTTGATGATCGAATTGGCCAGAACACTGATGATGGTGCTGATGAGGCTGCTCGGTTCGTACATGGCATGCAAGATGACGGTCCTCGGATGGATGAGAATGTTGTTGCAGTTAGCGACGATGGTCAGGATGCTCAGGACGAGGAGGGGGCACGAATGGATGCAGTTGCTACAACTTCGTTGAATGATATGGAAGCAGAGCTTGTCAAAGCTGGTGATGATGTCGCAGAGGAAGGCACAAAGATGGATACACTTGCCTCAACTGGAAATGATAACGAGGAGGAAGCGGTTGCAACAGCTGGTGACACTTCCACGGATGAGGGGAGGCAGATGGATGCAGTTCCCATGAGTAGAGATGTCAGCGAGGAGAAAGCTACTGGTGCAGCTGGTGTTGATGCCGCAGGTGAGGACATACAGTTGGATACAGTTGGTCTGACTGGAGATGGTAATCAGGAAAAAGAGGTTGCCTCAGTTGGTGATGATGGTACAGGTGAGGAGGGCATGGAAAAATATGTGGTTATTACGACTGGAGATGAGGATGAAGAAGATGGTGTAGCTGACAAAGCTGATAGTGTTCCGGAAGAAACTGAAGTTGACATGGTTGGTAATGATGTTGCAGAGGAGGGCACAAAGATGGATATACTTGCCTCAACTGGAAATGACAACAAGGAGGAAGGGGTTGCAACAGCTGGTGACACTTCCACGGATGAGGGGAGGCAGATGGATGCAGTTTCCATGAGTAGAGATGTCAACGAGGAGAAAGCTACTGGTGCAGCTGGTGTTGATGCCACAGGTGAGGACATACAAGTGGATACAGTTGGCCTGACTGGAGACAATAATCAGGAAAAAGAGGTTGCCTCAGCTAGTGATGATGGTGCAGATGAGGCGGGCATGGAAAAATATGCGGTTGCTATGACCGGAGATGAGGATGAAGAAGATGGCATGGCCGATCAAAATGCCACTGAAGAAGCTGATAGTGTTCCGGAAGAAGCTGAAGTTGACATGGTTGGTAATGACATCCCTGAAGAAGAGGACGTGCAGATAGATGAGGAGGACAATGATAACGAGCCTCCACCGTTGACAAGGAGAGGTGGAGGGCGCCCAAAGCGAGGTCGTCCATCTTCCAAGGCTCAGGCTGTGGTGAAGCCATCTGTTAAACGGAAGGATGAGGAGGAGGTGTGCTTCATTTGCTTTGATGGTGGTGATCTTGTGGTTTGTGATCGTAGGTTCGTGCATCACAGATAATTGCTTTCTTTCGGTAAAATACACAACTATGTTGCACTTGTTGACTATTCATTCTGTGTCCTCATTCCAGGGGTTGCCCTAAGGCTTACCATCCTTCTTGTGTTAATCGGGACGACGACTTCTTCAAGTCAAAGGGTCGCTGGAATTGTGGTAGGTTGGATGATCCTAGTCTGAATGCCTCTGAATGCTCTTAAATGGTCATGTTTGAACCATGTGGATATGCATCTTACGATCTTCCCAAATCCGTGTTTTCTAGGAGGCATATTTGCAACGAACCTGCTTCTTTACAAGTTATATGTTGGGATTGTCATGTAATTTTTCTGTCCTATAATATCACAGCTGATTTTCAAAATGTGCTATTTGTCCTTTAGCTTTGAAATTAGTAAAAATCTGTGTGCTTTCTGTCGCATCCCTTTTGTTGCATGTTCTTTTTCAATTTGTTTCCTTGTATAAATTAGGAATATGCTTTTATCTTGCTAATTATGAAATGGCCTATTAATTTCTACCCTGTCTAATCTTGGATGCTGGCTACACATAAAACTTGATAGTTTCAAACTATTCTAGGTTCTGTAAAAGGGAGTGCTAAACTATGTTATTATTTTCAATGATACATGAGTTTCCTCTGGTAATAATAATGATTTTTTAAAAGGTAGAAAATGGCAAAAATAGATGCTTAATATCTCTCATATTTGATTCTATTCACTTTGCATCATTTTCTCAGGGTGGCATATTTGTAGCAACTGTCAGAAACCTGCTCGCGATATGTGTTACACATGTACCTATTCCTTATGTAAAGTGTGCATTAAAGAGACAAAATTCATCTCTGTCAGAGGAAATAAAGGCTTCTGTGAGACATGCATGAATACTGTGATGCTGATAGAGAACAAAGAGGAGGCGACTGAGCAAATGGTAACCTTTTCACCTTATTCTTAGCTTCCTCAATCGATTTTTTTGGTTTAGGAACTTAGTATGATCCAATATCCTGTCATTTACAACTTTCTAGTTTCTTTTATGGCATTGAGGATGCCAGCTTATTATTTTGTGATTCTCGTTCATGTAAGAGTTTTAGACCTGGAAAGATAGGCAAGCTTAATGCTCATTTTTAGATGCTCGCACAATGTTGGTCCTACAAAAGGTAATTTAACCATTTATGTGTTGACCTGTACTTGACCTTTCTTTGACTTGGTAAAATCAAACGGGTGAACCTTACTTGTAGGCAACTCAATGTGTAACAAGAACTATTGTTCTTAATTAATGTTATCTGATGCTACAACTTGGTAGATTGTTTTCCTGAAACGGGTGCATGGAATTTTCATACACCGCTTGCATCAGAATTCAGAATCATCAACTTTTCAAGTCATTTATGTTTGTTGTTTGCGCATTTGACAGTTAGTTTATGTTCACATTCTGCCTCATTTGTTTGTCTGGTGTGCTTTTGAAGAAAAAACGAGGTGCATTCTCAATTTGGATGAACTGCAAGATAACACGTGTGGCTCTATGTTCATATTACAGACAGCTATGGTCATTATTGTGGTGTGCAGTTTTACTGTGTTGAAAAAGTAATGTCATATTGCACCAATGACTTGCTCTGTTTCAAATGCTCATCAATCAACATCAGTCCCTTCTTATCTTCTAGTGAAATTTAGGATATTGGGAATTTTTGGTTGGTTGTTCTGTATGTTTAGCTTCTGCTCATTTTTCCTTCTGCTTTGTTCTATGACCTGCCAATCTAACTTATTGTTGCTGCAAATTACTTGCAAAGCATCGTTTTACCTGGCTCACCAGTTGTCATGTCGGCAGCTCTGCCTGTATGAAAAGATCTATTGATGCTTCTGTTGTATGCATTCTTTCTACTTATAAGACTGTATTTAACAGGATGTAGATTTTGATGACAAAAGCAGCTGGTGGTATTTATTCAAGGATTATTGGTTGAGTCTGAAAGAAAAGTTGTCATTGACATTAGAAGAAATATCAGCGGCTAGGCCTCAAAGGAATGCATCTTCTTTGGTTATCCGTGACGATGATCTTAGTGAGCTACCTGATACTAATGATGAAGAAGAGGCTAATTCAGACAGTTCATCTGGGCGTCATCTAGAAAGCAATTCATCAAAAAGAGGGGAAGGAAGCGACTAAAGTGTGCTGTTAATGAGGACAGCTCAAAAGGAAAAGAGAGCACCAGGAAATCTACCAAGCGAGGTAGTCGTGTTGCTAAGAATTCTAAAGGGACAAAGGTTAGAAAATTATCCAAGCGTGCTTCGAGCAGTGAGCACCGACCAAAAGAATCTGAAAGTGTGGGTACATCTACATCGTCAGCTGAAGAGGCTAGTTGGGCTTCAAAGGAGCTCTTGGATTTTGTCGCTCGTATGAGGAATGGTGACAAATCTGTGCAGTCCCAGTTTGAAGTTCAAGGCCTTTTACTTGAGTATATCAAACGTGAAAATCTCCGGGATCCTCGCCGGAAAAGCCAGATAGTTTGTGATCCTTTGCTCCAAAGTCTCTTTGGGAAACCACGTGTGGGGCATTTTGAGATGCTGAAGCTTCTTGAATCTCATTTTCTCATGAGTGAGGTCTCACCAGTTGATATCGATGACAACCATGGTGGTGTTGTAGACCCTGATCCTAGCCAGGACGCTGATGGTAACAGTGAAGCATCAGTTGTAATGAGTTCAGAAAAAAGAAGAAAATCACGCAAGTATGACCAGAGAGCTCTGCAAACGAACCTTGATGACTTTGCCGCAATAGATAGCCATAATATCAGTTTGATATACCTGCGCCGCAACCTAATGGAAGAGTTGATTGGTGATGTTGACACATTTGATGAGAAAGTTCTTGGGTCATTTGTGAGAATAAGAATATCTGGTACAGGTCAAAGGCAAGACGTCTATCGACTTGTGCAAATTGTTGGTAAGATGATACCCTTCCAAACTGATATGGTAGGATTTAGCGCTTCATGATGCTCATTGTTGAATTTCATATTTGTGTGCAGGGACAGGAATAGCAGGCGAAAAATATAAATGTGGTAAAAAGACAACTGATATAACACTAGAGATACTAAACTTGGACAAGAAAGAGATTATTACTATTGATATAACCTCAAATCAAGAATTCACTGAGGTATTTTCTTATTCAGTTCGAATATAATAGTTTTACTAGTTTGGTGTGTACTGAAATCAAGTAGAAAGTCAGCATTTGCTTTTACATTGGTCATCTCTACTGACGTAACTGTTTTATTTATTTCACTTTGTATACTGTTAGTAGTAATTGCCGTTGACCTAACTGATCTTTGTGACTTCACTGATACAGACATGCACTCATTCAGTTAATCTTACTTTCGTTTGCTGATTGCTATCATTATTTTTGTTATAGGAGGAGTGCAAACGCTTACGACAAAGCATAAAGTGTGGATTTATTCCAAGGCTGACAGTGGTAATGTTTTTACACATTGTTTTGTTGTTATTGTGCACTGTTTTTCTCTGGTCTAACCACCCTGTCTTCCAGGGAGAGGTTCAGGAGAAGGCAAGGGTTCTCCAGTCTGTGAAAGTCAATGATGTAAGCAACTAATATCAAAAGAACTTCAGAAGTTTCCTGTCAAGTATTTCTATTTCATTGTTTTATTCTTGAATGCCAATTGAAACTTTGCAGTGGATTGAAAGCGAAAAGATGCGACTTGGGCATCTTCGTGACCGCGCCAGTGATATGGGCCATAGAAAAGAATATCCTTTTCCAGTCAATACTTATGTCTCTAGTTAATTTTTAGAGATTATGGTCGAATTTGTCTCCTTTTTGGTACTGGTTGTCTTTTAGTCATCAGTAGACTAATATTTCTGTAATGAAGAAAGCTTAGAGATGATGAATTCCTTCCTGTTAAATTATAATTTAATTTAACTTGTATGCCTTAACCAGTATTTACGCTTAGAGAATGTGTAGAGAAGCTGCAGCTTCTAAATACTCCAGAGGAGCATGCTCGTAGGCTAAAGGAAGAACCTGAAATACATGCTGACCCTACCATGGATCCAGATTATGAATCTCCTGAAGAACAAGAGGAGGATACTGAAAGAAGTAGTTGATTTGATTTGACTTTATTTCCCCTTAATTTTCTCTCCTGATTTAACCTTGTTGCTACTCTGACATCAACGCCCATTTTTCTATCATACAGGTAGTTTCAATAAGCCAAGAGGTTTTTTCTTTAGGAAAGATAGTAATCCAGTGTCTCCAGGTAAAGGAGAGTGTAGGAATGCTGCACAAAGAGATTCAAAAACTAACTGGGAGTCTAACCGAAACACATGGGGTGAATCAAGTACACTTTTGGAATCACCCCTTGGACGGAGATCTACATTTTCTTCTCATGGTGAAAATGCTGGTTACACAGGTAAATCAGAGAGTCCAAATGTTGGTGCGCACACAGTTAAAGTTGAAGCCACTACTGGTAATGCTCAACGAGGGCTATCTGGTGGCTCATCTCAAACTTTAACAGCTAATGTAGGTTCAGGGCCAACACCAGCATCACAATCAACAGTCAATGAGTCTGAAAAGATATGGCAGTACATGGATCCTTCTAGTAAAGTCCAAGGCCCTTTCTCAATAATTCAGTTGCGTAAATGGAACAATAGCGGGTACTTCCCTCCTAATTTGAAAATATGGAAATCTAGTGAGAAGCAGGATGACTCAATATTACTGGCTGATGCTTTGGTTGGGAAGTTTGAGAAAGATCTGCCTCCGTGGGAACCGCCTCTTGGTAGCTCTTCTCAAATTGACAGAGCTTACTTGAGAAGCAATTCAGATGTTGGTGCTAGACCCCCTAACGACTCCCTTCTTGAGGAAAGCACAAAAGCTGGTGAACAAACTTCAAAATCAGCGGTTCCGAATAGGTCACAGTCTTTCTCGGGTAGGGTTGGTCAAAGAAATGATTATGATACAACAAATCCTGGATCAACTATGATCCAGTCTAGTGCACAAGGTTATTATGGAGTGCAGAATTCTCAAGCAGCTTATGCAAACCAACAATCTCTTACTGGAAGTTGGAATGCGTCCTCAAGTCAGTTTGGTACTACAGTAAATCCTATGACACTTTCTCAGCCTGCCACAGGAGGCTTTTCAGGACAGAATAATGCGGTTACAGGAAATGTAGGTCGGCTAACTCCTGTACCAGCTCCTGCAACAGTGAGTGCAGAAATAGTTAATTCTCAGTTGCAGTTTCAGAACCAAATAGCATCTGTTTTGCCACAAAGGGATGACAGATTTGTTGATGGAAATGGTTCAAAGTTAGGAGAAGATTCTTCACATGGAAGGATGAGGTCTTCAGGTGAAGGTAGGCCCTTAGCAAGATTTACTTGCTTCAATGAATTGGTTGAAATTTGGATTTTATAGCACAAAGGTATTTCAATTGTATGTATAACATTTTTTGTTCTTACAGATCTTGGACCAGTAGGTGCACAGCCCGGAGCTGCACAATCAAACAGTCAGCAACCTGAAGGTATTAGCTCATTTCTTGTCCATGGTTTATGCCGTGTTTTCTCTGCAATCTTCCTAGAAATATTGGCTTCTATTGTTTCCATTAGTTCCAAAGCGAATTCTCAGGGATTTCAATATTAACCTTCTCTTCATGAGAATTGTGGTTTTTAAGTATAAAACCTGCCTGATGGCATTATTATGGCATCACCTGCAGATGCAAGGAACCAATCAACTGATGCCTCCAACTCAATGATGCCATCTCAGCTTATGTCAACACCATCTGCTGAACCAGTGCAGCCTTTGACAACCATCACTGGCGGTGATAGTCAAAGCAGTGGTTGGCCCATGTCTGCACAACTGGCAAACACATCTGACCAAGCTCAGGGTGCTGGAAATATGAACTGGGGAGCTGCACTTCAGGGTAATGCAAGCATGGGCTGGGGAATGATGGGACAGACCAATATGAACATGCCCTGGGGAGCACCAGCACAAGGTGCGGCAACCTACAACATGGGTTTGACTATGCCAACACAGCCAAATGTAGTTCCAAACATGGGCTGGGTCGCACAGAATCCAGGAAACACCAACATGAACATGATGTGGGCTGCAACTCAAAGCCAAGGGACTCCGAATGCAGCTACTATGATAGGAGCTCAGATGCAAGGAGTTGGGATGGCCCCTTGGGGCGCCATTGCACAAGGAAATGCAAATCCTTATCCTGGTTGGGGGACACAAGTTGGAAATATGGACCAAAATGTCGGCTGGAGTGCTCCTGTGCAGGGAAATCCAGGTCCTAATCCTGTAAATGGGGCAGACCAGGGGAATAATAATACGAACTGGAATTCACCAAGTGGGAACCCGAGTTGGAATAACCAGCAGGAGGTTAATGGTGGTGATGCAGGTGGGAGGTCATCGAGATCGCAGTCTGGTGGTGGAGGGTCACGGGGGTATACGAGGGGAGTATGCTATTCCTTCCAGTACAATGGTCGCTGCAGGAAAGCTGACTGCAGATATCTCCATGCACAAAGCAGTGATGGATATCCGTCAAGAAATGATCGCCGCTTTGATAGGCAACCTTCGAGCAATGAGAGACCTCAATATGACAGGCAAAATGAGAGAAGCGATCATCAGTTTGATCGGCAACCTTCAGGCAACGAGAGGCACTTTGATGGGCATGACGACAGACAATAGAACTGTTTTCGGTTTCTTCTGTTGTATTCCTCCCTTTTGTTGTATGTGCAGTAGCCAGTAGCATCCATGCATGTTTCTGAACTTGATGCGTTGTAGCAAGCTGCATCCCGTCTGAACTGTCATGTAGAACAATTGTAGCTAAGCATCATGTGCATCCACTACTCTTCTGTTTTCTTGCTTGGAACGAAACTAATACATTCTGAATAATAAATCCTGATGTAAGATATGCAGCAAGGACTTGAGGTCCCTGTTGTTTGAGCTGCTGCTGTGTACTTATTCTTCAGATTATTTATGTCCTTGGTGGTGAGGTAAAGCTCTCTGTGGCGTCGCAGTCGGTGTTGTGTAACAAACGTTGCTTGATCTGTTTATCTAGTTGCCTTGCAAAAAGGAGAACATTTTTCTTGTGGACTGAATGAATTTTCTCCTGTATATGTGGTTCTAGCTTGTGTCGTCCCTTATAATTTTCATTTACTTTCGTGAGCAGTCATGATCTGTATCTGACGCAAGGATGTGCCGTGTTTCTGTCGAAAGTTACGTGCCATGTTGAAACAAATCTACGATACCATGTTTCTATGGGTCTTTGTTTGCAACATTCGTCAGTGTCTTTTTCGCTCCAGCAACATTCGTCGATAGTAAGAAATTCAATCGACTCTAGGTGAAACGTTGAGCACATCCGACAATTTCCATTGATCGGATAGCGCGTGTTCGTTTTCAAAAACGGTCTGAGCGACCGCTTAATTTTCCTTCGTTGATTCGAACCCCAGTAGCCAAGTTAGTATACAAATTGAACAGGTGGTTTCCGCGGGTTAAGTTCAGACCGTCCATGAACGCCCCATAGATGAGATTTTGACAGGAATTTCACAGAACAGAAAAACGAACGGGTCTGGGTCTTAATTCTGGCAAGTATGTGTAGGAAAGCTAAAGAAAGTTCGTGTATATGTGAAGAAAAGTTAAAGAAGGCACGGGTTATACTGAATGTCTACAAGTACACGAGACCTGCAGGGAAAACCTAGCTGTCAGAGAGTAGAAAGAGACGACTGTTTGCCATTTTGTCGCCGGTGTTTCCACAGGTTGTCCTAGCCTCCATCGGCCTCATCCAGTTCCGGAAGACGGGGGGAACCCGTATCAACACTTGCTGTACAGATTAGGTCTCTTCTATATTAGGCTTATACGTTATTAGCAATGACATCCTAATGGTGGATGCGGCATCATACAGAATTAAAGTATTCTGGCTTCAATCCCGTCCTGATGTAATCATCATGACCGACATGGCGGAGTCAGTGGTGTTTTGGTCCCTCAAATCGATGGTTCTAGATCCGGCAAATTATTGTCCGACACTTTGGCCTGATTTGGTGGTGATGGCGGCGACGATGGTATCGAGTTTGTTCTAATCTGTGATTCTCTTGTTTCATCTTTTCGTGCTCTTAGTCTTCTTCCCCGATGATACGGCGATGAAGCAATGGTTTAGCCTTCTACCTTACAAGAGATGTGTCCCCAGTCATTGTGTTCAATGGTCTTAGGTTCCAATCTGTTGGGGAAGGGGTCCCCGCGCTACCCGGTTTCGATGTCTTTTTCATACTTAGGGGAGATCGATGGACCACATGACTCGTCAATGACATGTCCGTGACAACGGCAAGTTCGTGACGACAGCAAGCTCGTGACGGCGGCAGGTTCGTGACGACAGCGAGTTCGTGGCGACGGCAAGTTCATGACGACAACAAGTTCATAACGGCAGCAAGTTCGTGACGACCGGAAGCTCGTGACGACCGGAAGCTCGAGACGATGGGAAGATCGTGATGACCGGAAGCTCGTGACGATCGGAAGCTCGAGACGATGGGAAGATCGTCGCCGCGGGGGGACGCACGACGAGCAGGGTCCGTGGGATATTCCCAGAATATTCCTGGAGGGAAAGACCGGTTCGTCCTCGAGGGCATTAGTATGTTTAAGGGCAAAATTGTAAATAGCCTGAGGAAATTCCTATAATCTCCCCCACCCTCCACTTTTCCTATAAATAGAGGGGCACCTCTTCCATTCAAAGGGCTCCAAAAATTCTGAAATACAAGTTCACTTGCTTAGTTGCTTCTCCTCTCCTCTAGTTTGTGGCTCGCAGCGGATACGAGTGTCTTCGTGCAACCCGCGTGTGCGACTGCGGTGTCGCCGCGACGTAGTTTCCCGGGCAACCCTGGCAGGTCCGCGAAGCCGTGCGGGGGTGCCATAAGTTCACTGTTTAGCCTCGTTGCTACGACAGTTGGCGCCGTCTGTGGGAAGCTAGCAAGAAGCCGTGTGACGAAGACCGCAACCGCCACCGGGAGCAAGAAGACACCACCATCGACCCGCAGGACGATCGAGCCATGCCGCCGAAGTGAGGAGGAACGAAGCGGAAGGCCGCGGCCACCGCCGCAATGGGCACGAGAGCGATGACCTGAAAGACGGCACGCGTCGGCGTCACAACATCGACCTCGGCACTCCGTCACGGAGTCGACCTCACCCCTCTGACGCAGTGTCGACCTCGCACTTCCATCGTGGCGTCGACCTCTACACTCCACCGTGGCGTCGACTTCAGCACTTCGTTGCGGCGTTGACCTCGTCCCTCCGTCACGGCGTCGACCTCTACGCTCCGCCACGACGTCGACTTCGGCGCTTTATCACGGCATCGAGTTTGACACCGTTGCGGCATCAATTTTCCTAGCGCTCCGTCGGGGCGTCGAGCTTGTCACTCTGTCACAACGTCGGCCTACTATGCGCTCTGTCGTGACGTCGACTTTGGTATTCCGCTGCGGTGTCGGCCTCGCCCCTCCGTTGCAGTGTCGACTTCCCCAGCTCTCCGTCGTGACGTTGAGCTCGACACTCCGTCGTGGCGTCGAGCTCATCGACCTCGGTGCTTTGTCGTGGTGTCGACCGCTCGATGCTTCGTCGCGACATCGACCTCGACGGCGTGTCATGGCGTCAACTTCGGCACTCTATCGCGCCATCGACACCGCTCGACACGTGGCCACTCACTCGCTGGCTTATTCCTTTGGCGCCCATACTTGGGAATAACACACAAGGGGCTCATCTTTAGCATAGTCACCCAAAACCTCCTCTTGTGCGCCGGAAAGCCACATCTCCCCCGCATGAGTCGAGCAACAAACCTTCTCGTGTGCGTCGGGAAGCCCCATCTCCCCCACACGAGTCAAGCAACGAGCCTCCTCGCGTTGGCTGGGAAGAACCATCTCCCCCGCGTGAGCCGAGCACCTAAGCCTCCTCGTGTGTGCTGGGAAGCCCTATCTCTCCCGCACGAGTCGAGCAAAAAGCCTCCTCACGTTGGCTGGGAAGAACCGTCTCCCCCGCGTGAGTCGAGCACCTAAGCCTCCTCATGTGCGCTGGGAAGTCCCATATCTCCCACACGAGTCGAGCAAAAAGACTCCTCACGTTGGCCGGGAAGAACCGTCTCCCCGCCGTGAGTCGAGCACTTGAACCTCCTCATGTGCGCCGAGAAGCCCCATCTCCCCGTACGAGTCGAGTGCCAAGCCTCCTCGCATTGGCTAGGAAGAAGCAACTCCCCCACGTGAGCCGAGCACCCAAACCTCCTTGTATGTGCCGGGATGCAGCCCATCCCCGCGCGAGTCAACTAAAAGGTCTCCTCGCGTCGACTGGGAAGAAACATCACCCCCCATCTCCCCCGTACGAGTCGAGTGCCAAGCCTCCTCGCATTGGCTGGGAAGAAGCAACTCCCCCACGTGAGCCGAGCACCCAAACCTCCTTGTATGTGCCGGGATGCAGCCCATCCCCGCGCGAGTCAACTAAAAGGTCTCCTCGCGTCGACTGGGAAGAAACATCACCCCACATGAGTAGAGTATTGTCGCTCCCCCCATGAGCCACCTCGCAAGCCAAAAAAGGCCCCATGCACACGCTGCTATGCGCCAAGCGCTAAGTGTTTCTTTCTTTTTTGGGGGGCAAGGACCCGGTGCGCATGTTGCCGCACATCGATCCGTCCTTGACATCACTACCTAACTATTTGATACAGGAAGAAAATCCAGAGCCAGAAGACAACTACTCATGCCCCCCGCCACACCAGGGGACGTGAAGTTTTTTTGATTGGGAGGCAAGGTACAAAGTACCATGCACAACATTACAAGGGACTCCGCCGCCAAAACACCCATGCGCTAGCTACACGAGTGTCATGGGAAGCAAGGTACCAAGTACCATGCACGACATCACAAGGGACTACGCCACCGAAGTACCCATAGGCAAGGTACCAAGTACCACGCACAACATTACAAGAGACTCCGCCGCCAAAGTACTCACGCACTAGCCAACGTGAGTATCTCCACCAACAACTAGTAGCGATGTCGCATGAAGTCAAGATAAGGAAGGAACAGTTTTTCAAACTTTTATAAACCACCACCAAAGATATGTATAAGTCAGGTACAGAAGGCATGACCACACCGACACAACTAAAAACGAAGAGCTCCATGTTGATGCCGCGAGCCCTGATGTGATGCCTACCGATAGCCCCCTTGCACTAAGCGAAACCAAAAGATCGACACAAAGATAAACAACTGAAAGGAGCCCTCCCATCGCGGCGTGTCCTTCATGAAGTCGACTCCTAAGCGCTCTGCCGCAGCGTCGAGCTCGCCCCACCATTATGGCGTCGAACTCGACATTCCAGCACTTCGTCGTGGCATCAGCCTCAGCACTCCGTCGCGGCGTCGACCTCGCCACTCCGTTGCGACATCTCCGTCATGGAGTTGACTCCGTGTTCCTTCATGACATCGACCGTGCCGCTTCGTCGCGGTATCGACCCCGGTGCTCCGTCGTGGCATCCCCGTCGAGCTCGATGTTTTGTCGTGGCGTCTCCGTCACGGCATCGACCTCGCCACTCCATCGTGGTATCTCCACGGCGTCGACCTCGTCGCTCCGTCACGGCATCTCCATCGTGGAGTCAACTCTATGTTCCTTCGTGACGTCGACCTTGCCGCTTCATCGCGACATCGACCACGGGGCTCCTTTGTGGCGTCTCCATCGTGGCGTCCCCGTCGAGCTTGACGCTCTTTTGTGGCGTCTCCATCGTGGTGCTGAACTCGCCACTCCGTCACGGTATCTCCATCACGGCGTCAAGCTCTCCACTCCATCGTGGGGTCCCTATCGATCTTGGCGCTCAGTCGGCATCTCCGTCGCTGCGTCGACCTGAAAGTGCATCTAGGCCCCTAATTGTGTTTTGGTGTTAAATGACGAATGATTAAGGGACTAACATTTTGAATGAGTGCACATTTAGGTTTTAGTCCTCTTGTGAAGAACACTGGGCACTGACGACTCCCCAAAAAGTGAAGAAAAGAAGACAGCGTATGTTCTGTTGAAGATCTCTACAGATTTTATTCTCTATGAGGTTTCGATCTATTTCTTTTGAGTATAGGAACGCCGTACTATAAAGAGGGGTGTGTCGACATGTCTGTGAGAAAGCTCAGTGCTCAATTGCTCAACAATCTTCTATGTTGGAGACATAAATTTATCACGTACACTTAGCCAAAACCTAATTTCCTTTGAGTATCCGGAGTGTCCGGCCCAGGCCAGAATGTTCGAGTGTTTTGGTGCTAAGGAGTACACTCTCGGGTAGGTGCCCGAAATTTCCGGCCTAGCCCGGAATGTCCGGGTGTCCAAATCCCGGATGTTCCGCTCTCGGTTAGGCTCCCGGAGTATCCAGCCTAGCCCGGAATGTCCGGGTGTCCAAATCCCGGATGTTCCGCTCTCGGGTAGGTTCCCGGAGTATCCGGCCTAGCCCGGAATGTCCGGGTGTCCTAATCCCGGATGGTCCGCTCTCGGGTAGGTGCCCGGAATGTCCGGACCTATCCGGAATGTCCGAATGTGTTATGAGATTCTGACCGTTGGGATTTTTATGTATCCGGAGTATCCGGACTAAGTTTCCCGGAATGTCCGGATGTGTTATTTCAAATCCAACGGCTAGTTTCTGTGAGAAGACTATTTATACCCCTCCTCCCCCATTCACTCCCAACTCTTTGCCAGAGTCATTCCCTGCACTCAAGAGAGCCATTTCTCCTCCTCTAAAAGCTAAGAGCTCTTGTTCTTGAGAGAGAGATCCAAAAGAGTGAGGATTTTCAAAGTGTTGAGCATTAGAGCAATTGAGTTCATCTCCAAGCAAATCAACGCACTTGTTACTCTTGGAGATTGGGGTCTTCTAGACGGCTAGGAGTCCTTGAGAGCTCACATCCTTGTGGTGAGCCTCAAGAAGTTCGTGAAGGCCGGGATTCACTTCCGAGAGGAAATAATCACCAAGAAGAAGTCGAGGAGACGCAAGAGCGTCCTCGAGGGATAAAGGCTTGAGAGAGAGCCGGCTCTTGATCACGTGTGATCGAGCTACCCAAATGGAGACGTAGGATTCCCCCAAGGATCCGAACTCCGGCAACAAATCTTTGTCTCTTGCTCATTCATTTCTGCACTTACTTTGCAAGTTCTTTTATATTGCTCATATTTATCTTGCTTAGTATATTTGAGTACTCATAGTATATATTGCCATCTTTACTAATCAATCAAGCTTAATTCCACAAAAGTTAAAGAATTGATTAACATTGTATTAGAATTGTTTAGTCGCCTATTCACCCCTCCTCTCTAGGTCGACATCTTGATCCTTTAATTGGTATCAGAGCGATGTCTCTCTTGTTAGGGCTTCACCGCCTAGAGAGCCCAAGATGTCGCACGAAGATTCGGGGGTGGGTAGTGGACGTGCTAGTGGCAGTGCTCTCTCATATCAAAATGTTCCTCCTCCAAATGTTTACAATACTCATTCTTATGGTGGATCATCTGGTAGAGCACCCTACTTTGATGGAACTCACTATGCCTCTTGGAAACATAAGATGAAAATGCATTTGATATCTCTTAACCCCGCCATTTGGTGAATAGTACAAAATGGCTACTTTGTAGGAAATGAGGATAGCCCTACGGCCGACGAAGATAGACTCATTCAATACAATGCTCAAGCCGTCAACGCAATCTTTGGAGCATTGAGTGGAGATGAGTTCAACCGGGTGTGTTCTCTTGAGAGTGCCAAAGAAATTTGGACTACTCTCATGGAGATTCATGAAGACAGTTCTACCGTCCATGAGTCAAGGCTAGAGTTGTTGAAAGGGAAGCTTGATCGGTTCGTGATGGGAGATCAAGAGACACCTAGCGAGATGTACACCCGTCTCAACAATCTAGTCAATGAAATCAAGGGACTTGGAAGCAAAGAGATGACCAATAACTATGTTGTCAAGAAGATGCTCCGAGCTATTGCTCTCAAGAATCGGACCTTGGTCACACTCATCCGGGAGAAGGACAACTTCAATGAGCTAACCCCACATGATGTCCTTGGGCGCATCCTTGCTCATGACCTAATAGATGAGGAAGCTCATGAGATCCGTGCCCTCACAAAGCCAAGCTCAAGTTCGAAGAAAAATGAAATAGCTTTTGACGATGAATGGTATAGTATCCCGTATACGAGGAGGTATCCGTATACGATTCCCTGGACTATTGGAATAAGAATACGTATCCGGTAAGGATCCTCAGGAGATAAGGTAACCCCCCGTAAGGAGCAAGGGCACCCCTTAAACTAGAAAGTCAATCCCGACATTTAAGCAAGCCAGAGTTCTACTCGGACATAAGTCCATGTCCAGTACGACTCGGGGAGCCCCCTATAAAAGGATCAGCAATCCCATAGGGAAGGACATGTCTTTCAAGTCCCAAGAGGTCAAGTTAAATCCAAGAAGCCTGAAGCCTAAAACCATCCAGAGGCCTCAGCAATTCTCACGAGAAGACCCACCACCTCGAAGGGGTCGAGCCCCGCAGAACTAGTCGAAATAGTCTCCGATTAGATCTAGTATAGCCACTAACATACACATCCTTGTAAGATATTCTCTGATCAATATATACAAACATGACGTAGGGTTGTTATCCTGAGGGGGGCCCGAACCTATATAAAAAGGGTGTTTCCTTGTCGTCAGATCGCTTGGCTTTGTGCCCTAGGGGTCCCTACCCAACAACAAGTATCTCTGTCTCATGACTACTGTAAGATCGGCGGTTCACCAATCGTCGATAGATGGCGCCGACCGTGGGGACCTCTCCGGCTCAAGCCGTCCAGGAAGCATTAGAGTCGACAAGATGTGCAACTAACCGTGATCAGTCCTCATCGCCGACTGCACGTCCCTCCCCGGTTCGACCCGAGGAGGAAGAAGCAGGCTCGGCAGGAGATACGATCGCCTTCATGCAACGCACCAGGTACTCGGACCAGGGCTTCTACAACAACTTTGGCCCGATGGAGCCTTACCCAGTGACTGACCGCGTAGATTTTGGAGAATATGCCACTGGCGAGTACTCGGATTGCAAAGTCGATCACTTCAGAACCGAGTGCGCCAGGGCCTTCGAGGGAACGTTGGTGTTACACGACGATTCCCAGGCAGGAGCGACTAGCCCAAGACCGGGACGGTCGCCCGCAACATTTGATCGACCAGTCGATCAAGATTTCAATCCCAGCATCCCTCCCTACGGGAGGGACATGATGGAGTGGGAATACACCCCATCTAGTCTAGATCTTCAGATGGTTCTCGCAATCCAGGATGATTGGGAAGATCCCGAAGACCAGGATCAGGAAGGGGGCTCACAACGTCAGAGTCCAATGGCTACTCCCCTTGGGAACGAGAATAGGCTTACTGTAGCACACAGAACCCCTCAAGGGACGGGTGAGTACGTGTCCCGAACTGCTCAAAGAATCGCCGAGGTGCGCAATCTGATGTTACGACCACCAACAGAAGATCTGACGACACCCGACGGAGCACAGTGGCTACGATGGCTAGCGGCTGAATTACAGCAGGCCCAAGACCAAGCCGAATCTTCTCGACTCCAATCAGGGACACATAGCTCCACCCGAGAGAAAACCCCTCTCCGACCAAGGGAATCGGACGGAGAAGGACGACATCCCAGGAACCAGTCTCGCCGGGACAGACCGCACGTCGATCTCCGCGATAGGATCAACGAGCGCCGATCCCAAAGGCATCAGCGAAAGCAGACTCCTCCCCGGAGAGACTACCGGCATCGCGCTAATAACAGGGGACGATCCCTGACCCCAATTAGCGACGAGAATTCGCCTTATCGGAGGACCATCAACGGATGCCAAGCGCTATCCCAAGAACTCCGACATGTGCGCTGGCCGTCCCGCTTCAAGCCTGAGGCCCTCGAATCGTACGATGGCACCACGAATCTTACAGAGTTCCTGTAGATCTACACTACGACGATCGAGGCCGCGGGCAGGAACGAGAAGGTCATGGCCAACTACCTCCCGACCGCCCTTAGAGGAGCGGCCAGGACCTGCTTGACGAACCTACCCCCAGGAACGATCCGCTCCTGGGGACAGCTTTGCGACATGCTCTCGCCAACTTCTAAGGTACTTTCACACGTCCTGGTCGGGTCGACGACCTATTCCTAGTCGTCCAACGACCAAACGAGACCCTCCGAGAGTTGACCAAGCGGTTTAGTGCAGTTCATAACACTATTCCCGAGGTAACAGACTCGGATGTTATTCGCGTCTTCGTGCGAGGCAGCAGAAACAAGATGTGCACGCATAACTTGATCATGCACCCTCCCAAGACCATGCTACAACTGATGGATCTAGCCGAAAAGGCCGCCTGTGCGGAGGAAACCCTACAGTACATCAAGCAGCAACAAGGCAAGACGGCCAGATCCCCCCCTCCGGACCAGAGACGACTCATCAAAGACGAAACGAAGGAAGAAATCCTCCGGAGGGAACCGGGAGAAGAAGGCTAAAGCCGACGAGGTATTAGCCGACCTTCCCGAAAAGCGGGCTTGGTGGCCACACGCCAAAGACAAACCAACGACTTCCTCTGACAAGGCAGGAAAACTTTGATGCGACTTCCACCAGACCGATTCACATGATCTCCGTCAGTGCCGCATCTTCAAGAAATACCTCAAGGAAGAAAGAGAGAAATTCCACGAGGAAAACCAGCAGGTCGCAAACAACAGTCGAGACACCACATCCGACGACGGTGACTCCACCCCTGAGCCTTTCCAGGGGCATATCAGAACAATCGAGCATATATTCGGGGGCTCGTCCTCTTACGAGTCGAAAAGGTAATACAAGGCAATTGCCCGAGAGGTTCTCGTGAACATACCGCAGTCCCTCGGACAATCAAATGGTCGGAGGTCAGGATCACATTCAACCAAACCGACTGCCCCGAGAACTGTGTTCGACCGGGACGATACCCAATTGTTGTCGAACCGACGATCAACAACTGCCGAGTGGCCCGGGTGCTAATAGACGGGGGGAACTCCCTGAATATCCTATTCGTCAATGCCCTCGATGCCATGCAAGTACCACGGGCGTCCATCCAGACCGTAACATAGGCGTTCCATGGTATCGTCCCAGGCTCGTCGGCTATGCCGATCGGGCAAGTCACCCTCCCGGTTACCTTTGGCACATCGGAGAACTTCGGAACAGAGAAGATCCTGTTCGACGTAGTCGACTTCGAGACAGCATACAATGCCATCCTGGGGTGCCCAACCCTAGCAAATTCAGGCAGCAACACACTACGCATATCAGTGTATGAAGATGCCCGGCCCAAAGGGTGTCCTCACAATAAAGAGCTCCCCTCAGGAAGCACTACTCTTGACAAGCGTAGACTCGACCTCACAGAAAAGCATCAACTCTCGAGTAGGGAAGCAGACTCCGACGCCGCTGCACGCACCCCGTGTTAGCAAGACATCCATCGCAACTACGAGTGACGACTTCGAAAAACACCCCCTCCAAGTCGGAGAGCAGGTTCTATGACTAGTTCGGAACCGGGGCAAAAAGGGGTTTCTCCTCAGCAGGACAACGGCTCCACAGGAGAAGTCGCCCGATCCAGGTCGCTCGAGTTAGCAGTAAAGAGATAGTCGAGTCCCCATAGAGAGTTCCTTGTGCAAACACCTTCGGTAAGATTGCACAGTCATCACCTCTCCGAAAGCCAGTCCGTCTCAGGTTGCGTCAGCTCCAGCCTCAAGTCATCAAGCTACGAACAAGCCGATGATAAGACACTCCGGGCGCCAGCGCTCAACACGCGCACTCGACAAGCTTTTTCACGGGTCACGACAAGAGCACGAGAGTCTCTGGAGCAACCAACGACAAACTCGAGATGAGGGGATGAGGTTTTATTTCTAGTTTTTCCAAACAGTTTTTTCTTACAGTAGCTTGTAAATGATACTTCAGTCAGTTATAGTTTTTTAAATATCAAATTTCTAGTTCAATATTTATTTTTTCAGACTGCCTATCCGAGAAATTTCTCGAATAAGACAATCGGGGCTGGATAAGTATGTGTCATCAGGTAAAGAAAAAAACTGGCGTACACATGCACGTACCAACGATTCAACCTGCACAAGGGGAAAGGGTTCCGCGCTGCAACCGTCAGGGATGCGAGGAAGACCCCTTAACGTGTCTGCAGGTGACAGGGGAAGCCACTGAGCTCTCACCTGACCAGACCTAAGGCCTAGTCGACTAAGCTCCCCGGTTCCATAGTAACGTTCCCCGACCACGAGTAAAAGAAGAAGACAAGGTGCGAATATGACTAGGCCAATAGAACCCGCTTGCTTATTCACATCCCCGACTACTTTGAACAGAAGGCATCATGGATAGAGTGCAATGTTGTCACCAACAGGGCAAACGTGGAACTTACTAACTAGCATCCAATATCCCTGCGACAAGGGGACGCGAGTTGCTGTTATGGCCATGATAGACTGTACGAAGACCCCTTATCGCGTTTACTAATGACGAGGAGCCAATGAGACCTCCATCCGACTAAACCTAAGGCCTGATCGATCGCAGTCAGCAGCATACGACACAACTCGTAAGCCTAAGTCAAGGAAAGTGGACGCAAAGTTCGACTAAGTCTAACAGAACCCTCGCATCCGACAAACATTCGCAGAGCAGTAGAGTTCAGGTTTTTAAAAAACAAAAACACATTGATTAAAGCACAATTACTAATCACAGTGTATTACAAAGTTATTTAGACAGACTAGGTATCTGGACACAGTTCGCAAAAGCATTAGCCAAACAGTAGCGCAGAAAAAGGAAAGATTCTTCATTACCACGCGAAAATTCCGCCACGACGGTTCGGTTTCCCAGAAATCTACCAGGCGAACGTGTGTCCATGATCGACGGATCTGATTAAATCAAAGATGCTTCTCGGGCAAGATAGCCCAGAAAATACCTTGGACTACTCGGAGGTTTATCCTGATAAGGATATCGTGACTACCCGGTAGAGATAGTAGCTACTCAGGGATGTTGTCAACAAGGTACTCGAGTTCGCCTACTCAGAGTTGCTTCCCGAAAAGGGCAGATTTCCTACAGAACAGTCATGACCTCACTTCACGTACTGATGGGGGACTTGACGATGAATAGTATAGTATCCCGTAAACGAGGAGGTATCCGTATACGATTCCCTGGACTATTGGAATAAGAATACGTATCCGGAAAGGATCCCCAGGAGATAAGGTAACCCCCCGTAAGGAGGAAGGGCACCCCTTAAACTAGGAAGTCAATCCCAACGTTTAAAGAAGCCAGAGTTGTACTCGGACATAAGTCCATGTCCGATACGACTCAGTGAGCCCCCTATAAAAGGATCAGCAATCCCATAGGGGAGGACATGTCTTTCAAGTCCAAGAGGTCAAGTTAAATCCAAGAAGCCTGAAGCCTAAAGCCATCTAGAAGCCCCAGCGATTCCCACGAGAAGACACGCCGCCTCGAAGGAGTCGAGCCCCGCGGAACTAGTCGAAATAGCCTCCGATTAGATCTAGTATAGCCACTAACATACACATCCTTTGTAAGATATTCTCTGATCAATATATACGAACATGACGTAGGGTTGTTATCCTGAGGGAGGTCCGAACCTGTATAAAAAGAGCATTTCCTTGTCATCAGATCGCTTGGCTTTGTGCCCTAGGGGTCCCTACCCAACAACAAGTATCTCTGTCTCATGACTACCGTAAGATCGGTGGTTCACCAATCGTCAATAGCTTTGAAGGCCAAGCAAGTTGTTGAAGAAAGCTCAAGTGAAGATGAAGAAGAAAATCAAATGGAGCAACTTCAACAAGGAATGCAAGAGATGGCTATATTTGTCAAAAGGTTTGGGAAAATCTTGAAGAGAAGCGGCTTTGACCATAGAGGCGAAAAATGGAAAAGCTTCGGCAAGACCAAGACAAGAAGGCCAAAGAGAGCTTGTTTTGAATGTGGTGAATTCGACCATTTCATTGCAAGTTGCCCCAGCAAGAAAGGAGACAAGAATGAGGAGAAAGAGAAGAGGTTCAAGAAGAAGGAAGTCCACAACAAGAGCAAGTTCTCCAAAAGGGATTTCAAGGCTCAAGCACATATTGGTGAAGAGTGGAATTCCGACTCCAACTCCTCCTCAAGTGAAGATGATGATGGTATTGCCGGAATAGCGATTGAAGCTTCTCCACCACCAAAGTCACTCTTCGATAATTCGAGTGATGACGAATCGCCCCATTTGTCATATGGCAAAAAGGTCCAAGGTACCATCTCTCAAAAAGTTTTCTCTTGCATTATTAAATCTTGGTAGTGATATTGATAATGATAGTGAGTATGATTTACTTGATGATGATATGATTACCTCTCTTGATAAAAATACCATGATTAAAATATCCCATTTATTAACCACTATTGAAGCTCTTGAAGAAACAATAGATAAGCGAATAGATACTCTAGATAAACAAGAAGAATTGCTTATTTATGAAAAAGAGAAGAATATTAATCTTGAGAAAGAACTAACAAAAGAAAGATTAAAAAAGTGATGCGATGATAAAGATTGTTAATGATAACAAAGCTATTAAGAAAAAACTTGAGAGAATCAATGAATGCTTAAAAGAAGATTATGCTCAATTAGAACTTGGTTATCTCAAAACTAAGAAATTGCTTGAAAATGTTCTCATTGAAAATGAGAAGCTCAAAACCTCATCAGTTGATCATATAAATGTGACATGCTCAAAATGTGACACTAACTCAAAAGTCAACAATGAAGAATTAAAAATTAAAAATGCTAAACTAAAGTCTCAACTTCATTTTGGCCTATTGAAATGTCACAAGGGTAGTAAGGCCCTCAAAGAGTTGTGAGCAACCAAGTTGAAAACTTAAACCATGAAGGACTTAAATTCACTCCAAAATTCAATGAAAATGGCAAAGCTTGGTTGCCTCAACAATATCCTAAAACGAAGTTCATCCATGGCAAAGATAAGCAAGTGGAAACACTCCACTTTAATGGCCATGAGACGAAGAAGCGCCAAATGAGTAAGACATTTGGCGGTGGATCTTTTGATGCTTCCTATGTCCTAATGAAAGGCAAAGATGGAAATATCCACGCTAAGTACGTTGGACCTAGGAATAGCGGGCTTAAAAAGAGCACCATTTGGGTGCTCAAAATTCTTGTGACTAACATGCAAGGACCCATGCAAAAATGGGTACCTAAATCAAAGAAATAAACTTGTTTTGTAGGACTACTCCTCCGGTGGAAGAAATTGGGTGATTGATAGTGGTTGCACTAATCACATGATCAGAGAAGTGAGTATGTTCTCACAATTGACAAGTGAAGAGTCACCTCACGAAAACATCATTTTCGGCGATGATGCCAAGGGAAAGGTAATGGGACTTGGTAAAGTAGCTATCTCAAATGACTTGTCCATTTCAAATATGCTACTTGTCAAGTCTCTCAATTATAATTTGCTTTTGGTATCTCAATTATGTACATTAGGGTTTAATTGTCTATTTACCAATGTTGACGTGACCGTCTTTAGAAGAGACGATTCCTCGATAGTCTTCAAGGGTCACATGAAAGGCAAACTTTATCTTGTGGATTTCTCCTCGGATAAATCTCGCCTTGAGACTTGCTTGATGGCTAAATCAAGCATGGGTTGGTTATGGCATCACCGACTAGCTCATGTTGGTATGAGGAATTTGAGCAAACTTCTAAAAGACAAACACATTTTAGGACTAACGGGTGTTACTTTTGATAATAATAGAATTCGTAGCGCATGTCAAGCCGGAAGCAAGTTGGAGCTCATCATCTCGCGAAGAATGTAATGACGACTTCAAGACCATTAGAACTCCTACATATGGATCTCTTCGGACCCGTTGCTTACATTAGCATCGGAGGTAATAAATATGGTCTTGTCATTGTTGATGATTGTGAGTCATATGTTGACTTTGACAATAGTTGTGATGAATATCTTGCCGTCTTATGAGGAGTTGAATATTTGGTTGCATGAATTCAAGGTTGGAACTATTTGCAATATGTTTGATTGATTGAGTTTCTCAATTTGTCTCAAGGAAAAATTGAGTGGATGAAAGATTTTCTCGGCTGACTTGGGTCAAGTGGAAAACTTGTTCTCGCGACGCTTTGCTTGGTCTATTGTGTGCAGGTGTGAGTTGGGTGCGGCGATGGTTTGGCCATATGGACCGGCATGATAGCTTGGAGGGCTGAGATGCGGTCAAGGAGGTGGCGACGACATCGTGCGGCTTAAAAGCATGTACGCGGACGACAAGAAAGCGGGTGGAGACGAGACGTGAGGACCAAGTCAGTGCGAGGGCGTTTTGGTAAAAACACGGAAACCACCGAAGCTCAACCAAGAAACTGCGGCGGCGGCCGGAAGCGGTTTAGGGTTGGTAGCTTAGGGTGGAAGGAAAATCGAGAGGTGGCTAAGCCATTTAGACGCTTTGGGATGCGTGCTAGGTAGTTAGGCCCATTAAGGCATGAGGCCCAAGAGTGGAAGAGGGGTTGTCCCTCCCCACTATAAATAGAGGATGAGGGTTTTCTTAACCCTCAAGCACTTGAATTAGATTTTGTGAGCTGCACTAAGAGAGTGCTTTGCCTAAGATGAAAGACATGTAAAAACACTAGAAAATTCACGAAAATCAATACAAAAAGATTTCCAAGAGAAGCCATGCGTCTCCCTTTGTGATTGTGAGGTTTTTCTCTTTTTGCTCTTTGGATTTTCGTTCTCCTTCTTCCCTCATGAATTGATTCTTGTTTTGTCAAGTTAAAGAAGGATAGATTACTTCCAAAGTGAGTCTATCTAAGCTTACCCAAGAATCAATCTTGTTCTTCACGTTTTTGAGTTCTTGAGGTTGCTTGAGGGAGAAGAAAGAAATTGGGGTTTTGCTTTTGATACGATCGGAGATTTGTTTCTTGAGGGTTGTTTGGTGGAATAGATTGCTAGGACGTGTGAGATGTTTCTATATTGATTGCATATCAAAATTCCTCACAAGTCCTAAGAATCAATTGATTTGATTTCGTGCAAGTCTTTCCTCTCATTTGCCCTTGGAACAGCTGTTAGTAAATTGGGGTTTTCTCTCAGCACAGATGAGCTTTTGAGGTGATTCCAATTGGAACAGCTCCGTAAGTCTTTCGTCTACCTCTGTGCAAAATTTCGTTCAATTCCGTTGGGTGGATCAAAATCTGCGAACGTTTTACCGAGCGACAGTCTGCTGTTTTTCCAAAACCGGAAGTTCCGATTTTCTTACTCCGGAAGTTCCGATCCACATCGGAAGTTCCGATCCAGGAGTCGGAAGTTCCGATTTTTCTAGAGCATTCAAAATTGGGGTGACTTCGGAACCTCCGGTAAGGTCGGAACTTCTGATATTTTGACACCGGAACCTTCGATCTGACTGTGTTTTGCTTAACTTTTCTCAACCCATCTGTCGATTGCTTTTCCGCTGCATTCCTTGATTTGAACACAATAGCTAATCAATAGTTTTGTGTTCTAATCTGAGAAGAAATTTTTAGTTTGACATTCACCCCCCCCTCTGTCGGAAGCCACCGATCCAACAATGATTATTCCAGATATACTTGGGTATTTTTCTTGAGTGATAAAGGTGATGCACAAAAAAAGTTCAAGAAGTTCGCAAAGCGTGCTCAAAATGAGTTCAAACTCAAGATCAAGAACATCTGGAGTGACAATGGGAACGGAGTTCAAGAACACGCAAGTTGAAGAATTTCTTGATGAGGAGGGGATCAAACATGAGTTTTCATCACCCTACACCCCTCAACAAAATGGTGTGGCAGAAAGGAAGAATCGAATCTTGATAGAAATGGCAAGAACGATGTTGGATGAATACAAAACATCGGATAGCTTTTGGGCGGAAGCCGTCAACACCGCTTGCCATGCTACCAACCGGTTATATCTCCACCGCATCTTGAAGAAAACTCCATATGAACTCCTTACCAATGATAAGCTGAACATCTCTTACTTTTGAGTCTTTGATAGCAAATATTTTATTTCCAACAAGAAAAATAGATTGTCAAAATTTGCACTTAAATGTGATGAAAGCTTTTTATTAGGATATGGATCAAATTCGTATACTTACCGAGTCTTCAACAAAACCACCGGTTATGTTGAGGAGTCGTGTGATGTGCAATTGATGAATCTAATGGCTCTTAAGTAGCGCAAGTTCACCTAAATGATGTAGGTGACACTGATCCTTCACAAGCAATCAAGAATCTATCTCTTGGAGAGATCAAACTGACGGAGAGTATGGAGACTCAAGAAACTCAAACTCAATCAATGCAAGTTGAGCCATCCAACTCCAGTCAAGACTCAAGTGGATCATTTGAGCAAGAAGAAGGAGTTGGAACATCGTGAGCTCCGCTCCACCCAAGGGTTCATCAATCTGTTCAACGGGATCACCCCGTTGACAACATTCTCGGTGATATGAACAAAGGGGTAACAACTCCTCTCGTGTTGCTAATTTTTGTGAGCATTACTCTTTCGTTTCTTGTGTTGAACCCTCTAAGGTCCAAGAAGCGCTCGATGATCCGGATTGGGTGAATGCAATGCATGAGAAACTCAACAACTTCACCCGCAACAAGGTTTGGTCCTTGGTTGAAAGACCCAAGCAAAACGTCATAGGAACAAAATGGGTCTTCCGGAACAAGCAAGATGAGGATGGACAAGTTATCCGAAACAAGGCAAGGTTAGTGGCACAAGGTTTCACCCAAGACGAAGGTTTGGACTTCGGTGAGACCTATGCCCTCATTGCCCGCTTAGAAGCCATACGCATATTGCTTGCTTTTGCATCTCATCATGATTTCAAATTATATCAAATGGATGTAAAAAATGCCTTTTTAAATGGACCCATTAATGAACTAGTGTTTGTTGAACAACCACCAGGTTTTGAAGATTTCAAATTCCCTAATCATGTCTATAAACTCCACAAGGCACTTTATGGGTTAAAACAAGCCCCTATAGCATGGTATGAGTGCCTTAGGGATTTTCTAGTCAAGAAAGGGTTTGAAGTTGGAAAAGTCGATACCACATTATTCACTAAGAAAGTAGATGATGATTTGTTTGTATGCCAAATTTACATTGATGATATTATATTTGGCTCTACTAACAAAATTTTCAGTGAAGAATTTGGTAAAATGATGGCTAGGAAATTGAGATGTCAATGATGGGGGAGTTGCAATTCTTTCTCGGATTTCAAATCAAGCAACTCAAGGAGGGGATGTTCATATGTTAAACCAAATACGTCAAAGACATGTTGAAGAGGTTTGACATGGAGAGTGCCAAACCCATCCGAACCCCCATGCAAACAAATGGCCATCTCGACCTCAACATTGACGAAAAATCGATAGATCAAAAGGTATATCGCTCCATGATTGGATCTTTGCTTATCTTTGTGCATCTAGGCCCGAAATCATGCTTAGTGTATGTATGTGTGCAAGGTTTCAAGCCGCTCCTAAGGAGTGTCACTTAGTGGCGGTTAAAAGAATTCTAAGATATCTTGTTCATTCCTCAAACTTAGGGCTTTGGTATCCTAAGGGTTCTAGCTTTGATCTTATTAGATATTTGGATTCAGATTATGTGGGTTGCAAAGTTGATAGAAAGAGCACCTCTGGAACATGTCAATTCTTTGGTAGATCATTAGTTTCGTGGGCCTCCAAGAAACAAAACTCCGTGACCCTATCCATCGCCGAAGCCGAATACATATCCGCCGGTAGTTGTTGCACTCAATTGTTGTGGATGAGGCAAACATTGAAGGATTATGAAATTAATTATGATAAAGTGCCTCTTTTGTGTGATAATGAAAGCGCAATAAAAATTACCAACAACCACGTCCAACATTCCCGAACCAAGCATATAGACATTCGTCATCATTTTCTTAGGGATCATGTTGCTAAAAGAGATATAGAGATAAGTCATGTAAGGACGGAAAAATAATTAGCGGATATATTCACCAAACCCTTAGATGAACATAGATTTTGCGAGTTAAGGAATGAACTTAATATCATTGATTCTAGAAATTTGGCTTGACTTCTTACATACACATATATATCATGCCTCGATGATTTCGTGTTCTAGATGTAATTGCACATATAGGGGAGTGTCATAATTATTGATATATTGACACAATCCTATAAATATGAATAAATCAATAGTTTGTAATTATATCATGTTCATATTGATCAAATTACAAAAATTTGAGTCTTTGCATATTGGAGTCCTATTCTCAAATGAATAAGTGACTTTAGTGCTAAGATTGGCTCATACATGGTGGAAACACCACCAAAACTTCTTTTGGTTATATTCGACTTGCTTCCTATTTTCAACTCAAAAAGACATCTATTGAACATAGTATCTATTTTCCTTTGATTTCTACTCGAATCACATCCAAGTGTTGTTTTGATCGATTTGATGTTGCCCATTGGATGTGGCAAGAGTACACAAGATCATCCCTAGCGCTTTCTCTCTAATCCTCTCATCCAAAATTGAATTCTATCTAAAAAACACTGGGCTTTGACACTGTGCCCGGACATTCCAGACTTTCTACCCCGGAATCTCCGGACACGCTTCCGAGGAGCATTTAGGCAAACCTGGAGCCTCCGACTTCTACATCTGGAGTCTCTGAAATTTCTACCTCGGAGTCTTCGGGACCGGGAATGTCTGGACCCATCCGGAATGTCCGGGCGTCAGGTTTCACAGCGGGTTAAGTTTTCCCCACATGGTGAATCGGTTCCACTTTTCACCGCGTGAGGAAAACCTAACTACTGGGAGCCGACGAGCCGCCGCCGCCTCACCCTCTCTCGTGCGCCTCTGCCTTCCATTGTCATCGCCGGCCTTCTTCCCCGCCGTGCAACGCCGTAGCATTTCCTCCGCCAAGTTAGGGCAAGGAAAAATCTTCCGTGGATCTCCCACTCAATTCCTCCGTGGAAACCAGAAATTTCTCTGGTAAAACCTCTTTCCATTCCCTCAATTTCACTTCTCCATGACTTGTCTGCAAAAATTCGTAGAAAAATTGACCACATTGACCCCGGATTTAGGGCTGCCTCCGCCCGTCTGGAGTATCCGGATAAGTTACCCCGGACACTCCGGATGTGCTGGAGCAGGGGTTGTCTCAGCACGCCCGGAGTATCCAGACTAGCTTGCCTGGACACTCCGGATGTGCTGAAACAGCAACCCTAATTCCGCTCTCCCGACAAGTTTATTCAATCCATCCTGTCTCTGTGCCCAAGTGTTCTCATCTATTCCTCTTACCCTATTTCCCTCACAGGTATCATGTCTTCCAGAGATGAGATTGAGTCAGAATCTGAGAGGGAAGAATATGGGGCAGATTCCACTGACACTGAGGAAAGGAACTTTAGGGCTGCAGCAGCTGAGCGGAAGAAGAAGAGAAGGACCGAGGAGGAAGAGGACGCTCCCTACGTCCCGAGTGACAATGATCTTATCCGTCCTCGTCCTAGGATGGCCGTGCGGAAGAGGCCCCTCTCCAAATCAAGAGGGAAACAAATTGATCAGTCGAGCAAGCCAGTCGTGACTGCACACTATGAGAGACGCTCTCACAGGGATACGCCTACTTCTCCACCTCCTCGCCAAGGTGCTTTTGGACCTCTCAGAATCACCAACCCATAAGAGGAAATTTTGAGAGAGCAGCAATCAACTATAAAATTGAGAAGAAGATGAGAATTCAGCATTTGGGATGGAATGTGAATCCATATGAGCAGGAAAGGGATGCCACGGATCCGAGGTTCTTCACATTGGTGCAATAAGATTACTATGAGACCGTGCTTCTCACACTTGGAAAACTTGTCATCCAACAAAAGGCTATTGACTGGGCATATATTGAAGCAGATGAGGATGCCTTTCCAAGAATCCGTGAAACTTGTGAGCGGAAAGGAGTCAAGAACATCATGGGATTTTAAAACAATTGGTGTGATGAGCCTATCATGCAATTCTATGCCACCGTTTTCTTTGAGAAGGACAAACGCAGGACCATCCATTGGATGACAAATGAGTGAAGTACCAAACTACCTTCACAGAGTTTGCATACACTTTGGGACTTCCTGGATTTGATGATAGAACAAGTGACATGCTACATACTCCAGAATCACTCAATGCCAACAACATCATGCACTTCTATGACCATAGCAAGCGTTTTGTGTTGGGAAACATTGCGGGTTTGCTGCCCTTCTATGACACAATGAACAAGATGGTCCGCCACACCCTAGCTCCTAAGGAAGGGGTTGCATCTCAGATCCGGAGTTACACTCTCAACCTCCTCAACGATATGGGTGACAGACACAGAAGCTTCCATGTGTTTGATTTTATCTTCAATAAGATGAGGCTTGCCATGGCGGAATAAAAGAGATCACTACCTTATGCACCTTACATCCAGAAGCTCATTGATGATGCAACCGGTATTGTATTTCACAAAGAAGTCAAACATGTCTTGCATCAACCTAGGGTTACCAAGCAAAAGAAAGCAGCTGAAATTCCAAGAGCTTACAGACAGTCACCTCCTCGTGGTATGCTCCGCTCAACCTCGGATGCTATAAAAGCAATCTTCAACATGTGCAAGTCCATCTCAGTGCAAAATGCCAGAAATAGGAAAACTCTGAAGAAGAATGCTATCCGCCAAAAGCAAATCATGACTCAGCTAAACATGAATCCATCTCCTGAGGGCTCAGAATATGCTCCCAGTGAAGAGGAAGTCTTCCCTGACCCCTTCTACTCTCCTCCGTTGTCACCTTCACCACCACCGGGAGGACCAGCCGAGTTTGATGCTTGAGGAGCCTCATCGTCGTGAGCTCATTAGCCCAGGCATTTCTTCCTTTTTAGTGTCTTGATGCCAAAGGGGGAGAGAAGCTTCTAGGATTGGGGTTGGAGGAGTCCTTTTGTTATGCTTGTTATTATGCCATGTGTTATGTGTTTGAACCTTCGGTGCTTTATGTTTTTTTTTGAACTGTTGGAGACTATATGACATAATATGTGCTATTCAAGTCTATCATCATCCATGTTGAAAGAGCATCTAGGCCCCTAATTGGTTTTGATGGTTAATGGCAACTCAAACTAGAATCTAATGTTTACAATGAGTGTAAACAGGTTTAAGAGGTTCCAGGAAGAAGGGTCATCAAGGAAAAGATGACCACCCAAAAAGTACAAAGATGGTTTTCAGAACAAAGGAATGGCTGTGTTAGGCAGCTGTGTCACAGCTGTGAGGAAGCCGGTGTTGTGCAAGGAGTTGCAAGCAAGGTGATGGTGGCTGGATGCGTCAAGGGCCGTGAATACAGTTGGTGGCAGGTAAAGCCTAGATTTGCTAGTTTCTTTGAGTCCATAGGAAACACCCGTACTATCAAGAGGGATGAAGTAGTAATATTCTGTGGAGGTTCTTTTGCTCAATGCTCAGGGTGTTGTACAGTGGCGCTGATGCTTTGAGGTCAGTGGCCCTGTGTCAACAGTTTTGCACAAGTGTTAGACTGCCTTGCGTTAGCACTCTGCAGTGCTAGCAGTAGAAAACCCTAGAGGTTAGAGTCACCGGTGTGACGCAGCTGTGTCACAGGTGGTCTAACGCTCTATGACTCAGGTACATCTTTGTACCAGGGGAGAGCTTGTAAATGCTAAGGGAACTGCACTGCGATGGTTTGTCTGCTGAGTCAGAAGGCTGTCAGAGGTTCTCTCTTTATTAGGGATCAGAATTAGTTGTGCGCTCAGGGCATGTGATGTGCCAAGATCGGGCTGAGTAGTTAGGCTACGTCAGTTAAGGGTACACCTGTGTGTGCCTCCGGTGACACAGGTATCGATCTGCCTGAGCCGGTTATAGTTGGGCATTATGACTGGCTGTGTCACCAATGCTTGACACCGGTGACTCACTCAATCCTACGTGGCAACAGTGTAACGGTCAGGTGCCTGTGAACCCTATAAATAGGGGACCAGGGGAGGTCTTCGGCCTCAACCAACCAACCAATCTTGCTCAATCCAGTCAAGCACATTCGACCGTTGCAAGCCTCTCACCCTCGGAACAAAAGCTAAACTTCCTAAGAGAGTTAGAGAGTCCTCGAGCAAAGAGCATTGGTTCCTCCAAGAGTCGTTACTGCTGATTCTGTTACTCTTGGAGTGTCTACTCCTAGACGGGTGTAGGAGTTGCTGGTATCACCCAAACTTGTGTGGGCTGAACCAGTAGTTTGTGAAGGTGATCCGAAGTCTACCTGCTGCAAGACTAAATGACTTCCACAAGCAAAGCAAGAGGCTTGATCACTCAGGTACTTGGAGAACAAGCACGATTTAGTGCTGGCAAGCTCTTCGGAGTAGCCTCTCCAACGAAAACGTACCTCTCTGAAAAGAGTAGGGAACTTCGGTGAAAAAACATCTTGTCTCTCTGAGTACTCACTGTGTTGCTTTCATTTACTTGTTATATCTACATGCTTGTGTGTTCTTGTTATATTCTATTCATCTGTGATAGATCACCTTTTTACCTGTGTTAGCATAGCTGTGTCACAGTTGCTGTAAATCATATCTCTTGCATGTGTCAGCTACCTATTACACAGCTGCTTAGTCTGGTCATCTGTTTCTAAGTGTTTAGCTTACCTGTGTTAGACACCTGTGTGACAGCTACGTGTTAATTTACACATCACATTTTGTCTGTGCTGTTTACCTGTCACATAGCTAGCTTATCCTTGCAATTAGCTAAGTCTTAACTTGTCAATCTAAGCTAAAAGAAGTAATTTTAATTAGCCTCCTATTCACCCCCCCTCTAGTCGGCACCTTCAGTCCTTTCACCTGTCATATCAATCTTGTGCATAGTCTTTTTAAACTCTCAAATATGCTATATTATCACTATGCACAATCCTCGAATTCAAAGATATAGTGGGGAGCCCTCACAATCCCAAATAGAATATGTGCATTTGTATTCCAAACAAATCTATCATGCACACATTTAGGGGGAGCTCATCATATATCCGAGAATTCAAAAATAAATTCATTATATCTTTTTATCAAAGTTTTAATCGTGTTGTCATCAAACACCAAAAAGGGGGAGATTGAAAGTGCATCTAGGCCCCTAATTGTGTTTTGGTGTTAGATGACGAACGATTAAGGGACTAACATTTTGAATGAGTGCACATTCAGGTTTTAGTCCTCTTGTGAAGAACAGTGGGCACTGACGACTCCCCAAAAAGTGAAGAAAAGAAGACGGCGTATGTTCTGTTGAAGATCTCTACAGATTTTATTCTCTATGAGGTTTCAATATATTTCTTTTGAGTATAGGAACGCCGTACTATAAAGAGGGGTGTATCGACATGCCTGTGAGAAAGCTCAGTGCTCAATTGCTCAACAATCTTCTATGTTGGAGACACAAATTTATCACGTATACTTAGCCAAAACCTAATTTCCTTTGAATATCCAGAGTGTCCGGCCCCAGGCCGGAATGTCCGAGTGTTTTGGTGCTAAGGAGTACGCTCTCGGGTAGGTGCCCAGAATTTCCGGCCTAGCCCGGAATGTCTGAGTGTCCAAATCCTGGATGTTCCGCTCTCGGGTAGGCTCCCGGAGTATCCGGCCTAGCCCCCAACCGATGTAGGCGGATGGGCCGTGGCCCATTAGGGCAGGCGGCCAACACGGGAGGAAAAGAAAAAAAAAGAGAAAAAGAAAGAAGAGAAAAGAAAACAAAAAAGGAGGAGAAAAAGAAAAAGAAAGAAAAAAAGAAAAAGGAAAGAAGAGTGCACAAGGGATCTTCACTGGATCCCCGGTTCACCCCAGGATGGCGCGGAACTTTCGTCTAGGCCGCGACTCGAGCTGAAATCCCCGGCGAGCCCATTCTGCGACCCCGAGCATGGTGCAACGACCTAGAATTCGTCAGCCCGGTCGGCGCGCCGACTGTACCAGAATCGGTGCGTCGGCCCGGCCGGGCACTGCTTGACCGTCCACACCGGCGAGGGACTACTGTTGGGGAAGGGGTCCTCGCGCTACCCGGTTTCGACATCTTTTTCGTACTTAGGGGAGATCAATGGACCACATGACTCGTCAACGACATGTCCGTGACAACGGCAAGTTCGTGACGACGGCAAGCTCGTGACGGCGGCAAGTTCGTGACGACAGTGAGTTCGTGACGACGACAAGTTCATGACGACAGCAAGTTCGTAACGGCGGCAAGTTCATAACGGCAGGAAGCTCATGACGACCGGAAGCTCGAGGCGACGGGAAGAACGTCGCCGCGGGGGGACGCACGACGAGCAGGGCCCGCTGGATATTCCCGGAATATTCCTGGAGGAAAAGACCGGTTCGTCGTCGAGGGCATTAGTACATTTAAGGGCAAAATTGTAAATAGCCTGAGGGAATTCCTGTAATCTCCCCACCCCCATTTTTCCACCCTCTATTTTTTTCTATAAATAGAGGGGCACCTCTTCCATTCAAAGGGCTCCAAAAATTCTGAAATACAAGTTCACTTGTTTCTCCTCTCCTCTAGTTCGTGGCTCGCAGCGGATACGAGTGTCTTCGTGCAACCCGCGTGTGCGGCGGCGATGTCGCCGCGACATAGTTTCCCGGGCAACCCTCGTAGATCCGCGAAGCCTTGTAGGGGTGCGATAAGTTCACCGTCTAACCTCGTTGCTACGACACAATCTATTGAGGTGGGCGGCCTATGCGGCTTTTTAAAAACATTTAAGATTACTCCAGCTTCCATAGGTTTGGGTCTTTTATAGTTTCTTTACCAAAAATTTGGAGGAATGAGATACGAAGGACGGAGATACAAACAAGGACTTTGAAGAACCTTGATGTAAATATTACTTTTTATTAATAATTTTTGTTCTCGTGTTTCATTTAGTCTTTTAAATAGTCTTTTATTTAATCAATAAAGTTGGTATGATCGTCGAAGAAATACCGAATGTCTATACAAGAGGTTAAATAAATATTGCAAACAAACGCAATCCTGACCGGTGGGCCCATAAGTCAGCGGGTACGGTTCCACCGTGCAACGAGAGGAGCCAAAGTAGGGCCACGTCGCAGCCAAAGCTGGGACGATCCAATTTGACAACGAAGTTTCTCCGTCACGGAGGGAGAGAGGAGACGAAGGGAGGAAGAGAGAGAGATGGGAGAGGCATCGCCGGAGTCCAGCGGCGCGGCGGCCGGAGGACCATGTACCCCGGCGCCGCCGAGGAAGGGGAAGTCGTGCAAGGGCTGCCTCTACTACTCGTCCGTGCTCAAATCCCGGGGCTACAACCCCATCTGCGTGGGAATCCCTCGCTCCATCCCCCAAGGTCCGAAGTCCGAACCCTAATCCCTCACACCAAGAAATTCAACCATGTATTCAATTGATATCTGTTTCTCGTCCGAAAAGTCATCTCCTTTGGCATCAAATTTTTATCTTTTTGGATGGTTGAGTTACGCTGGATCGGAAGATCTCATGAAACTATTGTTGATTGATTTGGTGTGCCAGTTCCGAGCTACGTGGTGGAAGAGCCAAGGGAGGAGGCGACTGCGCAGGGGCATGATCTGAGACAGTTCAAGTACGCGTGTGCCGGTTACTCGATGTTCGTGGACGACAGAGACGGCAAAAGCGGCGAGAGAACGATGCCAAGGCGTTGTTGCCGTATTGCCAGGGGCTCGAGGTTGGTTTGCATCTCACCGTTGCAGTATCAGACTGTGAATTTTTAGTTCACGTTGCTTGGTAATGTGGCTGACCGCTTGCATAATGATTAAACCTGTTTCTGTTAATGTTCTAACTTCATATGTCGGTAGTGAATGTGAATCACAACACATGATCACAGAAAATCACCAAAAATTTCAGTGTAGTAGATGCTGGTCGTACTGTCTTGCATGATCTTTGTATTTTGTGTTGAGACTGTTCTTAACAGAATTTTGATTTCAAAAGAAAAAACCTCAGATTGCCTAAAATGCTGGAAAGAGCACAAGCATGATTATAATACTGGCTTAGAATGGCATTCATATTCTGTTTGACATTGTTAGCAATTGTAACATATGACCAGGATTTCAAATCCTCCAGGCTGGAGGTAATCGAACTCTTATCAGATTACCTGGAGCCAGCAGGGATTAGAAGAAAACAGCCTAGCTGACTTGATCTAATTGAACTTTAAGTTCAATTTTTTTCTTACAAATTGAGCAGGACTTGTACCAGTGCACTCGACTGAGTATAGCAACATCCATGGCAAGCAAACCAGTAATGACATCTGCACCAGAGTTATCTTATGGGCATTGTGGTCTGCGTGACATTAGATATTGATTGGTGCCTCGGTGTGTGTCGGTGTCGGCCGCACAGTCCCTACCTACCTATTTGGATGCAAACACAACCAAAATAAATCGTAACCTTTTGGAATATTAGCAATGATGACTTGGCCCTGAACGCGGTATGGCAATATCGATTGTTTAGAGTTGATAGCAATATTTGGGCTGTTAACAGTGTATAAAGTGTGTGCCTTTTCAATACTTCATATGCCTGATTGACATACCCGATTTATTAGATTTACATGGAAATGCAATGACATCTTCATCAAATTGCACTTGATTGCACATAATACATATCTCCTTTAGGAAATGTAACTTGTAGTTCTCAAAAGATTAGCAACCACTAATGCCTCATTAGCTGCATGCATGTTGCATGCACAGAAGTGCTGAATTTGTTGGACCATTGGTCTTTTCCTCTACTGTGTCTTGTATAGCCAGCTTTTGTTATGGTAATGATTCTAAATTGAATTCAAATTATTGGTTTAATCTTGACTTAACCCTTTTGGGTGGGTTTTCTCCACTTTTCACCAGAAACTATTGCCAGCCCACTGGCAGGAACCATCCATGTAGCAAAACATTGATCCCTGATTGTGACTGCCAAGATCTGCCATTGTGGCCATAACCTCATGCTTCACCATTCTAGGTGCACATCTCTTTGGTCCATTTTGGGTTCTGAAACAAAGGTTGGATATGGTGGCTGCCATCACACATCGGTAGTTCAGTACTAACCAGTAACCACTAATAATTTATGAATAGAACCTTAGCTTCTAACATATATGCATTTGGAAACTGGGGATACTTCTTAATCTCACCTCTATCCTTCATTGAACAACCCATAATCGTAGCAAGAGAGTGGAACTCCATGAGTTAGTTCTGGATAGACTGTCCAGAGGTCTGCTGTAGATGACACTATCTAATCTGTTGAGTATCAAGGTAGTGTTCCTTCATGCTTGTCATGAAATTGTGTCAGCTGAACAATCAGTCACAGAAAGACGTCCACCACCTCATAGCATGGCCTGTTTGACTCAATGGTGCACATAACACTTGTATGCTGACATGCTGCCTTTGCAGCTACAGAAATAGACTGGCATATTTTTAGTCAAGTGCCCAATTCCTTCATGTCAACATCACCAACATATGAGGATATCCCTATTTTGTCCAAGACTTGGAATGTGACCTTGCTGTTGCCAGCTTTATGCACTAACAATGACTCATCACTTCATTCCTGAGCATATCGGAAAAAGATTCTTTCATAAATTTTCATGAGTTGGGATGTTCATAGGCAGCATTAACCCATATGTCGTGAACCTAATCCACAATGGGGGTAAACATCTCTCTCAGAGAGGTCGGACAGCCACAACTTGAAGTAGAACGGTTCTATGGGGAGGAATAGATATACAATAGCCTGTCAATGGAAAGACCCCAGCAGGACTTTGTTTAATTCATCTTTTCCTTCAATAAAGAAGATACATTACAACCCCATTACCACATGAATAGAATGTTGGATGAACACCAGAAGAATGGCAGCTAAAAATTTTCGCCATTGCATGGTGTTTGGATTCTGTTGACTGACACTGGATCTGTGAAGTGCTCTCAGAGAATGACGTGAATGGAATTTCTACCTTCAATGATACGTGTGATATTATATTGAATATGTACGCATGGAGTTGTACATTCTTTTGGGCTCGCTTCTTGCTAATGATTGTGAATGTTCCTGCAGTTATTGGTGGACAGCAGAATGGTTGAGAGAAAATCACAGACTGCCGAGCAAACTTCAGCACGTATTCCCAAGGAAGGTATACACAGTTTTTTCTCCTTGATGTTATATCTGCTTTATACTGGTCGCAATTGGATAAACGATTATAAACCTGAATGCACAGTTTTTCCCCCTCCAAATGAGGTCACACCCCAGATTCCATTACCCAATATACACACAATATGTTTCCATTTAAGCTACTAATTAAGTAGTTCACACAAAGAGCTTGAGCAAAATCATTTCTAGCCTGCCACAGTGATGATTACGATCAACTCTGTGTACCATTTCTGGTACTACCTTTTGTGCACTTAAATTTAACACCTTTATGTTTCTTGTCATAGCTGCCACTCAGTCTCGGGAACAAGGACAGAGACCTGGGCACCTTGCAAGACAGGAGTTCATGGGGAGGAAAGTTACCGTTCAGATTTCCTCTTCTTGGTCTCCCCTCCCCATCCTTACAATGGTGATCTTTTCTGACATATGAGGGTCGTGCAGGTTTAGGAGGAGCGCTGGGCTGGTCGCTTCAGGTGTTGCAAAGAATCTAAACAAAACAGCTACCTATATCAAGGAAAACATCGAGGACATATTTTACCCTGATCGTCGACCTCCTAATAGGAACTATGCTGCGAGCTCATCTATTATCGGGTTGGGTAGCTGAAGAAAGTTTCTTTCCACATGGAAGTAAAAGCTACCTGACACTACACCCTTTACTGTTACCATCCCAGCAGTAAGATACGAAGTGAGAGCAAAAAATGAACCGTTCTTCTGGGGTGTACTGAATTCCCTTTGCTGTACTTGCATTATTTTGTAATTTATGGAACCATCCGGATCAGATGGTGTACATGAGACAGAGTTGCTGCTTCATTGAAGCAAAAATGGGATCTGGTCGGTGGTGGGTTGCTGAATAATATCAACTGGTCTCTGTTCCACTCAAAAGGATTAAAGGTTGATAGAAATTCATAATACTATTTGTCCTCCCAGCGCTCTAGTTTTGTCACCAGTCTCTTATTTACATATCTGCTTGACACACTAGATATGTCATTGAACTCTCTTTACCCTGCTCTGCTCTCCCTGAATGCTTTCAGAGTTGAACGGTCGTCTGCGCTGCCCATACACGCCGTTACTGTTCTTCCAGTGTGCGCTCTGAACGGGGGATAGGATATGGGATCCTCTCCAGCAGCCAAGAAAAACCTTTTGCTGTCAATTCCACCGTGCGTCGATCGACGCTTGCATCCTCTTTCACTGAAAACTCCTGAACAAATTTGCTAAGGACGGTGCTGATCAAACCTGTCTAACACTTGTACCCTCTGTGTTAGTTCTTTCGAGATGTTTTTACCTTCTCAAAGATTGAGGGCGACGGCTATACTGGGAGAAACTCACGGCGCTGAACTGTAGCAGCACTGTGGATTTCGTTCGCTGACGTAGAGGACCCTGCTGTTGGTGTTGGGGCCGGGCAGCTCCTTCAAATCGGCGCGCACACGTGGTGGTGTGCTATGTGTTTCTGTGTGTGGTGTGCCCTCTCTCTTGCTGACCACTCCGTGTGGTCGTCGTCGTCGTGGAGACGATTCAAACCTGAGAGGAGCGCGGAGGTTGAGTGGTGAGGTCGATGTCACATCACTCGCATGCAAAGGTCTGTGCCAACTTGCCAAGTAAATGTTCCACCTACTATACTGCGCCAGTCCTCACTCCTCCCTGCCGCGCGCAGCTCAAACGGCGTGCTTCGTCATCCAAATGGCCACTGCAAAGCGACCAATCCATTGCCAAGCAACTTATAATCTTAGCTCACCTTACGCATTTTTCAGCCAGGTTTTGCCTAACTTTGCACAATAGTGTGGCTTACCATTACTGCATGCGTAAAATAAGGTAGGATTTCAGACAGTTCTTTAGGTTCATGTTCTATCGTTCCTCGTGGCAGAAAAAACACACACGGAGAGAAGCCGTCTTTCGAGCGCGGATTTTCTGCGTACACGTGTGGTAGTTTTCTTTTAAAAAATAACGAAAACACCTTGTAAGTATTCAAAATATCTGATTTTTTTTCTAGATGTAGATTGTGGAATGTGTGTGCTCTTGCAAATTTTCGTGCAGAGATTATCCACTTGTGTGCTTACAAAAAGGAAATGAATGATAGGCTAATACGAAAACTATAGGTGTACATAAATAAATATATATTTTTCACGAATATTTGCAAGCACACTTACTATTCCACAATCTACACTTGTGTGTGTAATTTTGTTAGATTCGTTAAATCTAGCCTTCTGTTTTCTTGGTTCGGGATCATCTTCGTATTTGCTGTCATCTTTCTTCCAGTCCTGGTTTCAAATTCGCCGCTCCCTTTCTCCGAAATGATTTGCTGAAAAGTGTGAAATTATTTCGCGAATCTCAGCGGCCACAATGCTGCCGGTCTTCCAAATGGCGAGGCCGTGATCTCGTCGTCCCCCAGCTCCTGGCAGCTGCTGCGCTACTGGCCAACGCTGCCGTGCCGCCCTCATCGGCAAGGCATAAAGACCGGACGCCACTAAAGAGACCTCAGGCTTCAACGTAGAAAAGGAAAAAAATGGAAATCTACTACTAAGCAACGGCAGTAAAGTTGTAATGGAGAAAGCAAGTTCTGTTGGAACTCGGAAGCAAAGCACCCACTAATCAAGTCCACTCCACACCTCCGCAGTCAACGTAGTACTTTGTATAGCACTGCTCCTCTATGAGTAGTGCTGTGATGCTTTTACTAAATGTATAGTTGGCAGTATGGAAAACATTATCCTGAATAGGATGAATTAAGTAGGATATGTTAATGTGTGTGTGAGAGAGAGAACATGCAGGTCTCTATAGATATTGTAGATAATCAGACAGATGTCGACCACATTCCGCATCTGCCTAGGGAAGCAAGATATCAGATATGGAACTGAAAATACTGAAGTATAATCTAGTGCAGTAACTTGTCAGCAAGACAAACAAACCCAGTACAACGCACTACTCACTTTAACAAACGGTGCAAAACAAACCATGCTTGCTCAGTGGATACACTGCACGTCTGCACGTGTCGGTGAACCCAGCACGATACAGAAATTGGCCATCTCTTTCAATCATCGACCGAACGTGAAGCACACCACACTAATATTCAAGGGCCTGTTTGGAACGCAATATTTATGAAGATACTTCAGAAAACAGTTGAATTCTCATGAAAATTGGGCGAAAAAACCCTGTGGTGTTCCGAAACAAGAAATAAACGAAGTGAGCTGAGCACCCGAGCGGGCAAGGCGCGTCCGGCTGGACGCCAACATCGCCGGCACGAGCACGCAGCACGCAGCACGCAGCACACACCAAGCAGCAGGAGCGAGAGGGGAAGCACGACACTGATCAACGGCACGGCGCCCCGCCTCCATTAAAAAACTGAGCCCGAGAAGCACATCGGCTCCGTCAGGACGAAGAACAAAGAGTTAAAAGAAACAGATCCACACGGCTACAGCGCAGTGGAACTGTAGAAGGGGTATTTACTGTAGGAGATTTGAATCCAATCCAACCAGACAGGGCAGAGAGAAAGAAGCCACACCAGCTCCCCGTCTTCAGCTTCCTCCTCCCTTTCAAACCACTCTACTCCACCACAAACTCCATTCTTTTTCGGCGTCTGCGTCCTGTTGAACTCACAGGCAGTGGCCGGCCATGGCTCCCCTGCTAGTCGTCTTCCTGCTGCTACTGCTGCTGCTCGATCTTGGCCTCTGTTCTTGCGGCAATGTGAGTCGTCTGTTCCGGAGTGGTGTACTCCTGCGGCTTTTGTGATCCAATAACCGTTCTTGGCGGCGGCGCGTCTCTCACTGCAGTTGTGCTTATTATTTTTTAAATTGGCGTCTCGATCTGCAGGTGCATATTGTGTACATGGGGGAGAGGCTCCCGGAGCTGCACCCGGAGCTGGTCCGGGACTCGCACCACGGCATGCTCGCCGCTGTTATTGGCAGGTGAGGAGTGCAGTGGTCGCTAGTTAAAACCACTGAGTTTCTCCATGACTGCTTGAGAAGTTGTGTGGTCTTGTGATTTGCAGCGAGCAGGCGGCCAAGGACGCAATCCTCTACAGCTACAGGCACGGCTTCTCCGGCTTCGCCGCGGTGCTCACGGACACGCAGGCGGCGCAGTTCTCCGGTGAGCTCACGTTTCAGCAACTATTTGCATTCTGCTCGGGCTTGTGCATCATGCTGTTGTTCTTGGCAAACTAATGTTGCTTTCTCTCTAAATTTCCTTTTGGCACGAATGAAATCGTGGTGTCAAGATTGGCCTGGGGTCGTGCGAGTGGTCCGGAATCGTGTTCTTGACCTGCACACCACCAGGAGCTGGGATTTCATGCGAGTGAATCCGTCGCCTTCGGGTGGAAGTGGAATCCTCTCGGAGAGTAGATTTGGGGAGGACTCCATTATCGGTGTGCTAGACACAGGTGAGGTTACGGTTCTTCAGTTGTATCAGAAATCAGGATTGGAACTGACATTGCAATGTGAAGATTGAGAATTTGAGATGTTCTTGGTTTTAAGGGATATGGCCAGAGTCGGCCAGCTTTAGAGACGATGGCATTGGCGAGGTTCCGCGGCGGTGGAAAGGGCGATGTGTCCCCGGAGAAAGGTTCAATGCTTCTAACTGCAACAGGTTGGCCTGCTCTTCTTTTTTCAGCTTACCATCTGCTTGTGAAAAATAATCATTTGTTGGCAATAGGAGAGGAGAGAATTATACTTCTTAGTTATCCTGGTGGTGACTTCAGATTCATGATAGGATAGGAAAATAATAGGCGCGAAATGGTACATCAAAGGGTATGAAGCCGAGTACGGGAAGATGAATACGACTGATATCAATGAGTTCATGTCGGCGAGGGACGCCGTCGGGCATGGGACGCACACGGCGTCGACTGCTGCCGGTGCTTTGGTAGCCGATGCCAACTTCAGGGGGCTCGCCAGTGGTGTAGCAAGGGGAGGGGCTCCGAGGGCTAGGTTGGCTGTTTACAAAGTGTGCTGGGCTACCGGAGATTGTACCTCTGCAGACATCCTTGCTGCCTTCGACGCCGCCATACATGACGGTGTCGATGTGCTCTCGGTGTCACTAGGCCAAGCACCACCTCTCCCAGGTTATGTTGATGATGTCCTGTCCATTGGGTCCCTCCATGCCGTCGCGAGAGGGATCGTAGTGATCTGCTCTGCAGGGAACTACGGTCCTTATTCAGAGACGGTGATCAACTCGTCACCGTGGGTTGTGACCGTTGCTGCGGGCACCATTGATCGGACTTTCCTCGCAAAGATCACCCTAGGCAACAATAGTACTTACGTGGTAAGTGTTCCATCTGAATTGTTGCTTAAAACTTAAGGTTTCAAACTGTTGATATGTCCCTGTTTGCGCCTGGCATTCTGATGCACTGCTGATGCAGGGTCAAACAATGTACCCCGGAAAGCATGCTGCGATAAGCATGCGTATAGTCTATGCTGAAGACGTTTCATCTGATAATGTTGATGATACTGATGCAAGGTAAACTCTGTCGTCCTTGGTCTATTTTGATCGATCGTAAAATCTCGACTTCCATTTAGGATGATGCCTTTGCAGAAGCTGCACTGCAGGTTCTCTGAATTCTACTCTAGTAAAAGGAAATGTGGTGCTTTGTTTCCAAACACGAGGACAGCGATCAGCTTTAGTGGCAGTAGAGACCGTAAAAAGAGCCCGTGGTGTTGGAGTCATATTCGCACAGTTCTTAACCAAGGATATACCATCTGCATTTGATATTCCTCTTGTGCAAGTAGGACTATCAAGTTGGAACAGCCATACTTGCATATACTACGAGCATGAGGTACATAAAACATACTTTAGACGATCCACTACCTGTGGCTAATGTAAACTTATGTTATTATTATTCTGATAATAGTGTACAATTTTGTTGTACATACGCAGAAACCCAACAGTTCAATTTGGCTCTGCAAAAACAATTCTAGGAGAACTGATAGGTCCAGAAGTTGCATACTTCTCATCTAGGGGTCCAAGTTCTCTGTCTCCTTCTATTCTGAAGGTAAACATCTCCTTGAGTTGATCAACTTACAAATGTATGCTATAATTTGTAAACAAAATGTGCATCTTCTCAACCATCCATATTTGCAGCCAGATATTGCTGCCCCGGGTGTAAACATTTTGGCCTCATGGTCACCTTCTGTATCCATATCATCGGTCATTGGATCTGTGAACTTCAAGATCGATTCAGGAACTTCAATGTCCTGCCCGCACATTTCAGGCGTGGCTGCTCTTCTCAAATCAATGCATCCTAATTGGAGCCCAGCTGCAGTAAAATCAGCAATGGTCACAACAGGTAATGCTCATCTACTTCTCGGGCACCAGTAATTAGCGGTGCACCGTTAGCACGGTTAATTCCGATATGTTTTTTGTAGTTGTCTGAATCAAACTTTCAACTTGAAAATCAAAAAGCTTTTAACTAAAATTCATTAAGCTTCCAACTCCTTTATACCTCAGCTTTCTACAAAAATAAAACAAACTTTCTACCAGCCAAATCAAGCTTTCAACTTGTTAGAGTGTGGGTCCCACAGGCTATACACATGTCGGAATCAACCGTTGCCACGGTTGACCTTCCATTATGATTTTCGCTGCTTCTTTGCATAAAGATGCTCTTCCCCCTAACAACTCTACACCTGTGCAGCCAATGTTCGTGACGAGTATGGGTTTGAGATGGTATCCGAGGCAGCGCCCTACAGTCAGGCAAACCCATTCGATTATGGAGGTGGTCATGTGAATCCAAATAGGGCTGCACACCCTGGTCTCTTGTACGACATGAGACCATCTGACTACGTGCGCTTCCTTTGTTCCATGGGCTACAACAACTCGGCCATCGGCTCCATGATTCAACAGCGCACGACCTGTCAACACACACCGAAATCGCAGTTGAACCTAAACCTCCCATCCATCACCATTCCGGAATTGAGGGGGAAACTCTCTGTATCAAGAACTGTCACCAATGTTGGCCCAGCCGTGTCCAAGTACAGAGCCCGTGTGGAAGCTCCTCCAGGGGTGGATGTCACCGTGAGCCCCTCGCTCCTGACCTTCAACTCGACCACCAGCAGGTTGACATTCAGGGTGACTTTCCAGGCCAAACTGAAGGTGCAGGGGAGGTACACCTTCGGCAGCCTGACGTGGGAGGACGGCGCCCACACAGTGAGGATCCCTTTGGTGGTTCGGACGATGATCAGTAAGTTCTACGTCTATGCGTGAATAAGCAACACCTTGTAGTATTATTCACTATCGATCATGAGAACACAAGATGTAAGGAACTCGCTAACTCTCCTGATTCTAATGGCATTGGTGATTGGTTGGGGGCTTCTTGAATCTGACTAGAGTTCTACTAAGGTGAAATAATTTGCATTAGTGGTTGTTACAGAAAATCTGGCCAACCACAGCAGTTATCTGCAACATGAGCAGGTGCACAAAATTGAAACTTTTTTTGTTTATACAACGAGCTTCTTTGGTTACACAAAGAAATCATGTCACTCTAGTACAGATTGCAGCATAAACGGTGAGGATGTAATTTTTTAACTGCAACGGAATGAGCAATGCCATAACTGACACGACCAAGAATCCAATTTTGAAAACAGAAGAACACATACGGGTACCACGTCCTGACGCGCCTCACGATTTGGCCTTGGGCGGCCGCTGGGGTCGGGGGGACGAGGAGGCCGAGTGGGCGGCGAGGGCCTTCTGGTAGTCCTCGAGCTCGTCGTAGTAGACGTCCCAGACGCAGCGGGGCGCAGCCGCTGCCGCAGCAGTCCCCCGGGAGCGGCTTCTCGGGCGGCTCGGGTGTCGCGGGAGGAGCCGCATCGGGCTTCTTGGCGTCGCCGTCGGCGCGCGATGAGGCCATGCGCGCAGGCGGAGGGCGGCGGCAGAGGTGGACGAGGAGAGGGCGCGCCGGCGAGGCGGAGAGGTGGAGCGGCGGGATCGGGGCCGGGTGCGCGCGGAGCACGGCGGCCAGCATGCAGGGAGGCAGCGGCCTCGGGGGATAGGATGGGGAAAGCCAAGGGAAGGGGAAGTCGTCTCGTGCTTTTTGATTGGTTGGATCTTGGAGGAGACCAATTGGCGCAAGGGAACGGAAGCGGGGTTGAAAACGGAACGGAAATTTTCCGTCTGTTTTTAGAAAAAATAGAAACAGAAGCTCTTACACGAAAACGGAAACGAAATTTCTCGGCGGGTCATGTTTGGTTCGTCTGTGATTTATAGGTTAATCGTTCTCACGAAACACCTATTACAAGTCATAGACATATAACTGTATATCACCACACATATACTTCTACTGAAGATTGGATTCACGAGTTTATGGGCATGCCACTACTGATAGATATATTGTCAATGATTGAAACAGTATTCCATCTAGGTGAGATTGACGGAGAGCCAAACCCGGGGTCAATCCTCGTTGCTACACACATGAATGAATTTTGTAGAAATAGTAGTTAACAGTTCAATTTCTGCACAAAATCATGCACACGTATACGTTCAGTAGTACAGCACGTGCCCATGTCAACGACATCTCATGAAGTAGAATCTGAGAAAAACAAACTATGTTAGCTAGAGGAGAATATCTTTGGCCGGATGATTTTAATATTACGTAGCAGTTATTAGCAAAGAGGTTGTATTACAAAGCAATCTAAAAGAACACATACAGGAGCTTGACTATTGGTCGTAGTCTATGAAACTTCGGTAATCTCTAAAAAGCTCATTAAGAGGACATGAGTATGATTTATATGCTCTATCTGAGGGTTAGCCTACGGCAACCTTGTATCAGTTAAGATTTTAAATGAAGTTTATCCACATAGAACTACCAATTCACGACCTGATACGCGATGGCCCGATCTTCTCAGTGAGCAACATTGATAATTTGTGAGATTCTGCAAATCTTCCGGTTGTTCACCCGTCGCCAGATACAACGAACTTGCAACCCAATAGAAATTCACAACACCACACACTTGCGCAGTGATCTGCCGACCACAAACGGTTTCGCCAACTCCCAATTCCCAGCGGAACGACAGATGACACCTGATTTCAGAAGTATAATACACCCTATCGAAACGAACTTGGTGTAGAGAAAACCAGATGAATGCTTGCGGCTATTCTCTAGTACTTTTGTTCAATGTCTAAACGTGGTCTGAGTCTAAAAGCCACGAGTATAGCAATATATATATTCTAGGACGTCCACCCTAGTGTTAGGGTCGAAATCCAACCTAACTCTAACTTCCCTAAGTTACAAGACTATTTGGAAAGTAACAGATACAATCTCCAATTTGTTTTGATGATTGCGGATAGACCGAAATGAATCTGTGGATGGTTGTATACCCGTTGAAAAGTACTCGGAGTTAGCTTTCCAACAAGTGCTTATCTTCCTAATTTGGAGTTTTGTTTGCAGCATGCCTTCCTTACTTGATGATGGTTCACTTCCTCCCACGCCTCCCTCGTGCTTGCCATCTTGATGGTTGTCGTCAAGCTCCATTCTCTACTGGTCCGGGATCCTTCTAGCGCCATCCTTGGAGCCTCCGGGATAGAATTCAGAGGTACCGATATTAGTTGCTAGAAACACGCAGATGACCTTAGAGCCTCCGGGACTGAAGTCGGAGGTACTGAGATTAGCTTATGGGAACGCGCAGTTCTCGGAGTCTCTAAAGTCACGACCACGGAGCTTCCAGGACTGAAGTCGGAGGTTCCGAGATGAGCTTCGGGGAACGCGCAGTCGTTCTCGGAGTCTCTGATGCGCAGATAATTGGGTTTATCTTGAACAACAATAGCATCATGCAGATAATTGGGTTTGTCGTGAACAGTAACAGCATCATGCAGATAATTGGGTTTGTCTTGAACAGCAACAGCATCATCAACAGGAGAAGATGGTAAAGAGTTAGGGATGCCCTCATCACGACCTAGTCCATTGTGTGGTTGTGTATAAATATAGCTTGATATTCTAGGTGGATGTTCAACCTTAACAGATCTCCACTGAAAGACATGTATATCAAACAATATATCGGAACAGAAGGCAATGTACCTCTGGGATTTGGTGGCAGATTGTTAAAAATATTAGGCTAAAAACCCATAATAATAATAATTTCTAGATAATCTCAAAGTCCCATTAATTGCAAAGCATGTGTACATGTGTACAATCTTTAGTCTCATATTGCTAGTGAAGGTGGAAGGACACCAACATATAAGGTAGGATGTGTCAGACCTTCTCGTAATGTGGGAAAAAGAAAATCACATGGGTGCGCTCTCTTTTGACTCTATTGGCTACAAGTCATGTTCTAAACAAAGTTCCCACTAAGAATAAAGATATAACTCCTTACGAGGGTTGAGAAGGAACGAAGTTATCACTTTCTTTCTTGCGCGCGTGGAGGTAATTGGCAAAAGTCAATGTACCAATAACTAAGAAGTGCAAGCTTAGACTTAAACTGTGGATTGTGTCTTTCTAGGATATGTTTATAGGAGCATTGCTTATAGGTATGTACTGGTCAAATCTGAGATACCCGATATGCATGTCGGTGCATGGAGTTTCGGGATGTTCTTTAAGACCATCTTTTCAATAAACGATATGTCTAGCACTTCTACTCAAGTAGAGCGTTTGACTCTTGAAACCGCCATTCATGTTGAATATTTTGAGCAAATCTCTAAGGAGGATGACAGTGTTGCTCTTAAGAGGAGCAAGAGCAAGAGACAAATGATTGCAAAATTCTTTGTGATGATTTCACCGTGTATCTTGTGGATGATACTCTCAAAATTATTTCAAAAGCTAAATGGACTTTATTGGCGCTAACGGAACTTGGGAAATCACTGATCGTCCCTATGGTTGTAAAGCAAGTGAGTGTTCAAGAAGAAACTTAGTCGTAATGGTACTATTGAGAAGTACAAAACTCAGCTTGTGGCTAAGGGATATACCTGAAAATAAGACAGAGATTTCTTTGATATTTACTCACCTGTTGCCAGGTTGACCATAGTGCAACTATATTTGGCTGCTTCATACGATCTTCTCATTCATCAAATGGATGTTAAGAAGGCTTTCCTCGGTGGAGAGTTTGATGATGAAATCTACATGAAACAGTTCGATGAATTTATAGTAAATGGTTAAGAGAGCAATGCTTGTAAGTTGTTGAAATCTTTACATGGTCTCAAGCAAGCGCCTAAGTAATGACATGAGAAGTTCGATAGAACTTTGACATTTGTAGGCTTTGTAGTAAACGAGTTGACAGGTGTGTGTATAACCACCATGGTGGGGGTGAGGGAGTGATCATATGTTAATATGTTGATGGCACACTCATATTTAGGACGAATCTTGACCTGATAAAGGATGTCAAGGAATTTCTATCTCAAAATTTTGACATGAAAGATCTAAGAGTAGTTGATGTTATTCTTAACGTTAAAATGATAAAGGGTGATGATGAGATTATTCTCTTACAATCTCATTATGTGGAGAAAGTCCTGAGCCACTTTGGTTACATGGACGGCAAATCTTCTCCAACACCTTATTATCCTAGTGTAATGCTTCAAAAGAATCATAGAATCGCTAGAAATCAATTGAGATACTCTCACATTATTTGTGTCACTTATGTACTTGGCTAACGCTACAAGGCCTAACATCTCTTTTGTTGTGAGCAAATCGAGCCGGTTTGTTTCCAATCTGAGATATTATCACTGGCACACTCTTGAAAGAGTAATGTGTTATCTAAATCGTACAATGAGTTATAAGATTCACTATACTAGGTACCTATTGGTACTAGAGGGATATCGTGATTCCAAGTGGATTTTAGGTGTTGACGAAATCAAGCTACGAGTGAATATGTATACACACTTGCTGGTGGAGCTATTTAATGGAGGTCTTGCAAAAAGACCATATTGATGAGGTCAACCATGAAGGCAGAGCTCACAGCACTGGACGTAGCCTCTGCCGAGGCAAAATAGCTATGTGCAGTGGCGGAGCTAGGAATAATTAGCAGCCTGGGCGGACCGCAAGGTAAGTAAAAAGACCGACAATTGTAATCGGATATTTGGATAAATATTATGCAACTATAAGCACTAATTTTGAGAACTGTAAATTCACAATAGTTTGAAAGTCAAACAACCGATAGTTCCGATACGATACCGTTTCTACACATAATTTTGATAACAGAAATAAATACGACAACTAATAGCTTACTTGACAATTGGAGTCATGAACAAAAGTCTAGACATTCAAATGCTCACTCAAAACACTCAAAAGAGACCCTGCAAGAATAAAAACAATAAGAATTAGTAATACATAGAGTTGTAAAAACTTATTCGCATCGGAAAGCATGGAACATACCAATAAATTTCTAATGACGCCTTGGCAAAATCCCTTTTCGAGTCTTCATGGCTTGAAACCGTCGAGTAACAACAACATCATCAAGTGATTTAAATATTTCCCCGCTCGGTGTAGCATATCATCAAGTGATTGAACCAATCATCATTGATCTTGTTACGCAATTTAGACTTGATAATCTTCATCGCCGAGAAAGCTCTCTCAACAGAAGCCGTTGACACCGGCATTAACAAAGCCAACTCAATGAGCTTGTAAACCAATGGAAATACCAAATGTTTCTCGGTTTCAACCATTTTTGTGGCCAAACTTTCAACATCTTTGCAATCAGAAAAGGCAACATGATTTCTCAAATGAAGAACATAAGTCTCAAGTTGGTCCCTCAATATTGCACGATCAACATCAGAGAAATCCGCACTATAAATTTCAGCAAGACGAGAAAGCTTCTCTACATCAAACTTGGAGAAAGAATTCTTGGGGTCAAGACATGAGAAACATGTAAGTATCTCTTGATTTGAGTCACCAAAGCGATGATTCATCTCAACACATATTTTGTCAATAGCAACATAGAAAATCTCGGCCCGATAAAAATGAAGATTGGTGATAGTCCTTCCCTCTAGCCTCGAGCGGCCCCGAACCGGTATTTCATCATTCATATTTGGCACCAGAATACCTTTGGAACTGCAAAATTGTTGGACCTCGTCAAAAAGACTCTCCCAACCACCATCTCTCGTGGTGGCCAACCGGAATTTGACATCATTAACTAATTCCATGGCATGCACAATATTTATATCCTTTCTTTGCAAGAGTTGTGAAAGCTCATTTGTTATACCAAACAACTTTAGCATAAGCTTCAAAACAAGAACAAACCTGAAGCACTCCATCTTTTCTATGCAACCAGCCGCGTGACTCGGATTACGTCCATTTGCATCAACCGTGCTAAGAACTTTTATCACAGAGGCCCACATTTGGTCCAAACGAAGCAAAGTTCTATGATGTGAACCCCATCTTGTATCTCCAGGTCTAGCAAGACTAGTTTGTTGATGCAAGCCTCTTCCTGTGGATATTTCACCTCTCTCAAGCTTTTCCAAAATATCTTTGTGAGTTTCTTCCACCAATACTTCCATCTTCTTACAAGATGAACTTGTTGTGGTAACAATTAATGAGACATACTCAAAAAAATCATGAATATATGAGCAAGAAGAACTAGCAACAGCCACAACAACCAACTGCAAACGATGGGCAAAGCAGTGGACATAGAAAGCATAAGGGTTTTCATCTAGAATCTTTCTTTGCAAGCCATTAAATTCACCTCTCATATTTGAAGCTCCGTCATATCCTTGCCTTCGTATCCTTGAAATTGGTAATTTGTAATGATCAAGAAGCTGAACAAGAGCTAACTTTAATGCCTCCGATGTAGTATCTTTGATGTGGTATAGACAGAGAAATCGTTCCACAACCTTCCCTTTGCTCACATATCTACAAAAAAATATAGATAGTGACTAAATAAAGGGCAGCTGCACCAAGAATGAAAAATAAATAAATGGAACTACAAGACAATTACTCACCTCAACATTACCGCCATTTGCTCTTTCACGGATATATCGCGTGACTCATCAATAAGCACGGAGAATTGTCTATCACCAAGCTCTCCCATAATCACTTCGGTGACTTCTTCCGCACAACACCTTGCAAGATCCTTTTGAATCTCACCAGAAGTCATCATGCAATTTTTTCCACCACGATCAAAAGCATCTCTTACTTGTTCATTGCTATCTTTCAACCAATCTATCATCTCTAGAAAGTTGCCCTTGTTCAAAGAAGTAGATGATTCATCGTGGCCACGAAAAGATAAGCCTTGTGCCATGAGATATCTACAACATTCTAGAGAAGAAGTCAAACGGATTTTATATAATTCTTTTGATTTATCCGTAGCTCTAGCCAAGTTGGTTGCCACACTTTGATTTTGATTTTTAAAATCATCACAATGCCGAACACAATTGTTGTGACCACTACCCACACCACCAATATGATCGCGGTAAGCTTTATATGCATGCTTCCAATCCTTAAAACCGGTTTTGGTGAAGACTTCATAACCAAAGCGTTCGGCTCTTCCTAGATGCTTAAAAAGGAAGCAATAGAAACAAAAAGCTGCATCCTTGGATACACTATATTCTATCCAATTGTACTTTTGGTACCATGATTGACAAAATGCTCGGGGACCTGTACGAGGAAATTTTATTACTGGTTGGGTCAGTCCCTTCAGTATGTATGCTCTCCTCACTTGATCTTGAATTTCCGGAGCATATGACGCAATTTGTCTTCTGAGAGCAGGATCACACACAATTTCATCTAGATTAAACTCATTTACGATGTCAACACTAAAAGAGGATTCTTGCTCCGTTTGTACATCATTCTCGGTGCCAGGGCTTGCCCTATTAATTAAATACCTCCGCATTTTCTGAAATTAAAGATTCAAAACTACGATTCAAGAAAGAACAAAACCTAAATTGATTATCCTTGCTCTGTTGCTCAGATTTTAGGTGGGAACTGAGAAGTAGATAAATAAACCTTTTGGCAACGTCTTTACCTGCAGGCTGCAGCGGAGAGTCGGAGACGCGGAGTCCTGGTGTCGCCGTGTGCCCGTGTCGCCGCCTCGCCTATCACCAGTATCGGTGTTCTCAAGTGCTAGGCAGTGTGTTCTGTTGTGTATGTGTGTGCAGTGTGCGGGCAAGGGGCAACGATCGAACGCCTTTTAGACTTCTAGTGATGGATTCGATTCGTGCGTACTGCATGCCCGCATGGCGTGCAACACAGGGGCGCGGCCGCGCGCCCGCGGGCCAATCGCACTGCTTAAGCCCAAGAGATGAAGAGAGCCCAAGAGAAAATGGAGCCCGGGCAGCTGCCCAGGCTTGCCGGGCTGAAGCTCCGCCGTTGGCTACGTGAGCTTTTGATTGACATGCTAATAGTTGAAAAATCGGTGCCGACTATCCTCATAAACTACTATAACCAAATGGTTATCATACAATTTAATAGCGCGAAGGTTAATATCAAGTCCTCGAGATGTGTGAAAAGATGTTTCAAGTTTGTCAGGAAATCGAGAAACTCCGGAGTGATAGCTTTGGATTACATCGAAACAGCTAAGAACCTAATAAATCCCTTTATAAAGGGCTTATCACAAAATGTGATAGCAAATGCATAGGAGGAGATGGGTATGAGAATCACAAGACTTACACCATAGTGGTAACCCAACTTATGAAATTCGAGATCCCATGTAGTAGGACCGAGAAAAACAAGCTATTGGTTAGCTAGAGGAGAGTATATTTACAACTCGCTTCATTGGAGATGCAATACTCTCATATTCTGTATGGCAGGATGATTTTAATCTTAATGTATTCTTTGGCTATTATTAGCAAATTAAAAGGTTGTCTTACAAAGCAATCATGAAAGGACACACCTATATGAGGCCGACTATAGGCTGTAGTCCGTGAAACTTCGATAATCTCTAAGAAGCTCATAAAGACGACAGCCTTGTATCAGTTAAAACTTTAAGTAAAGTTAGTCCACACAAAACTACCAATTCAAGATTTAGTCCATTCTATGGTTGTGGATAAAGGTGGCTTGATGTTCTAGGTGGATGTTCAACCCTAACAAATATTCTTGAAGAACCAATATATCAAACAGTATAATGGAATAAAAGGCAATGTTATGTGCCTCTAGGATTTGGTGAAAAATTGTTAGAAATATTGGCCAAAGCCTGTAATAATAATAATTTCTAGATAAGACCCATTAATTGAAAGTCATGTGTACAACCTTTAGTCTTGTATTGCTAGTGGAGGTGGAAGGACGCCAATATATAAGATGAGATGTGTCACACCTCCTTGTATCATGGAAAAAGAGAAATACATATGCGTGCTCACCCACTGTGTCGTGTATGTCGTCGAGGCGAGCCGGTCGTGCCATGGCTCGTGCCGAATGGTGCGGTGTCTTGCCAGTCAAGATGGAAGAGTAATTACGTGATATGAATACTGTAATGGGCATGCTATGGCCGACTAAATCACAACGCTTAATAAAGAAACAATACTATTGTAATGTGTGAGAATTACTAGCTCGCGTCCGTTGTTCTCTCCTTGCCGTGCGACTGTATAAGGAGGAGCGGTATAGAGGAGCTTGCTCCTCTTCTCTCTTCCTTGCAGGCTCCCAAAAGTTCCATTTTCTATGCTGCACTTCATAGTCTACTCCGTCCCTACTACGGGATGCATCGTGTGTTGAGTAGGTATTCAAAGCCTTCGTCCTTTGAAAATGTGCATCGCGTGAATGAAGAATAAGATTTTAGAAAGCAGCGTTCGTCGCAGCTACTCTCTCTGCCTACTTCCACGACACCTGCTACTTCCTAGACGTCATTCCCATCCACTTCATCATGGTGTTATCAAAGAAGATTGATCTGTCCACTGTCAACGCTAACACCACTTCCTGCACCGTTGACAGCGGCAGCTACAAAATGTTCTTTCGTACAATATTCTTAATTATTATGTTAGGACATATGTATGATATAGATATATTTAATTACTTGTTGGTGATTACTAGTGTGTGTAAGATATAATTTTTGTGTTTATATCTTAACATTGTCCTGCTTATAGTCTTATTTTATAAGTAGATTAGAATGAATTTAAAAGTGCTAATTATTTCAACTTGTCGTCTGGGCGTCTGGGCACGGGAATCCTGGACGAATTTTAAAGATTAGAATGAATCTAAAAGTGCTACTTATTTCGACTTATCGTCTGGGCACGGGAGATCCTGGACGAATTTCAAACACACAAATGTCAGTTCCCAAGGAAAGATGAGGTCAAAATTCATGTGGCGAGAGGATGACGTCATCTGAATACACAAGGAGCGAAGCAACTGTTTCTGTTTGTACTCATGTGCCCCAACCACCGAACTAAGCTAGCTCATGACACAAAGCAGATATTTGCGGTCTATTTGATACTCCCCGTTGCACAATATTTGTCATCCTAATATTTTATATTTTCACTAAGAATTCATTAAAAAGACTAAACTACTTTTAATCAATTTATTAAATAGCCTAATCAATATACTATTACATTCCTTAGAGTCATGCATGCATACTATATGCAACCAATACCGTGACTAATTGTGCTTGGGGAAAGTAAGTCATAATAGCATGGCATTAATGACGGGGAGGGGTATAGAGGAAAAAAATAGTGAGATAGTATAATGATATATATTGTGAAATAAAATTTAAATGTCAGGATGATAAGTATTGTGGAACGGGAACTAGCTCGTGCACTACTTACAGCCATGCAAAGGGCTTTAGGCGCCGGTGGTAATAAATGGAGCAGTACATTACATATTTTTTCTATGAAAAATAACCGAATAAGTACCAAAACAGGCCAATCAAACGTGGAAGAAAGCCATATTTAGCCTATCGTCGGACAATTGCAAAAATAGCCCCCTCAACGAAACAAATCTAAAAAAACTCCCACCTGTCGCACCTAGACCCGCGCCACCCACCTGCGCGGGTGGGATCCACGTCAGGTGATGTGCCGCGGGTGGGATCCGCGGTAGGATCCCACCTGCGGCAGGCGCGGATCCCACCAGTGGTAGGTGGGATGCCGTGGATCTTACCCGCGGTAAGGGGTCGTCTTTGATCTTTTTTTAATAAGGTGCTAATTTTGTAATTGATCGATGACATGGGACTAAATATGTCATTTTGCCAACCAAACACCTGCCGCGGACATGCTGCGGATCCCACCAGCGGTAGGTGGGGGTGCCGCGGATCTTACCCGCGGTAGGACGTCATTTTTAAGTTTTTTTAATAAAAAATTAATTTTATAATTAATCGACGGTATAAGACTAAATATGGCATTTTACGAACCAAACGCACCCTGCAGGACAAAAAGCCAGTGACCAACCCTTCTCGTGTCCTAGCGTTTGCTTACTGCCGCATGTCCCATGCTCCCATGCCCCCCTGCCGCATGTCCCATGCGACTAACAGGCCCGTAGCTCATGCAATCCACTCTCACTTCACTGGACTTCTCGCCTGTGTCGGCCAACAAAAGGAGCAACATGAAAAACTCCTACAAGAGAGAGCACGGCATTGAAACTAGGAGTAGGAGCAGGAGCTACGAACAGCATGCGAACGTGCTGCGGCATGCAGCAACAGGACTGCAGGAGGCCAAGCCAAGCAAGAAATTCAAAGTACGGCTTGCAGTGGTGCTACTCCTACTAGCCTGCATGCTACGACGGCCGTAATCACCCATTCTTCTTCCACGGCGCAATCGAGTATATTTTGTCAGCTGCCGGGCGGGCGGCAGAGCGCGCTCGCCATTTTCCAAGGCGTTGGCCACTGTTCGTCCCGCCCGCGCGCATCAGATGGCAGGCAGCTCCACCTGCCGCGGCACGGATGGCAGGGATGGATGCACTGTCACGTCCGAGCTAGCCACGGCTTCCCTCGGGCGGGCGAGTCCTGCACACAAGGGATATGGAGAAGAGAAGACAGGCATGCAGAGGGGCAGGGCGTTCTCTTTTTTCTTCAGATCTCATTAATGGCAAGGGCGTAAGCATCGCCTCAGCGCGTCCCGTCGCCCGCCGACCGGCCCACATGTCAGCTATGAACGAGGCAGGCACGAAATTACAAAGACGAACCGCTGTTTTAGGTCGTGGTGATCTCGATACCTTTGAAAAAAAGCAGAAACAACATAAACGAACAGCAGTAACAATAACAATAAAGCGTATCACGCGTACTAAAGCAATCTTCTGTAAAAAAAAAGCAATCTTGAAACTTTAGAAAACAGATTTCATGTGCGCAGTGTTGGTGTGGCCGTGCATCAGACCAGAATAAATGCTCTATGTAATTTCTTCGCTGCGAGTCTGATGCTGTGATCCTTTCTGTTTTTGGGGGCCTGGTTGAGCGTGGGACTGTCAGCTCATACTGATGGAGACCTCGGTGCCGGTTCTGTTTTGTGGCTTTCAGGCTAGACCTGGTTGTTTGGTGTGTTCTGGTCTCTTTATTTTCTGAACATTCATTTACATTGTATTTCTTCATGTAAAAATTGATCAGTCCAACTCCTGCGTACGAAATATTCTAAGGGACTGGAATGCATTTACTTCTGCCTTCAAACATCCTTCATAGTTAGTTCCTGATTAGAGGCCCTCTGGAGTACGCACGAATTGTGTAGGAATGATGGCAGTCTTATTGGAATGCAACAAAGGAATTTGATGTTGAAATGTATTTGGACAGTTCATATAAAATTTACATGAATCTATTATATACTTAAAAACAGAATACAATAGAAAAAAAATAGAAATAGGCTAGAAATTCCCACAAAAAAGCAAAACATTCGATCGTTAATTTGGTGGACCCTTTTATTATTAGTAAACTACAACCGATAGATCTTTATAATTGTACCTAAACAGATCACAACCGATAGATCTTTATAACTGCACCTAAGAGCATCCGTAGCAGGTTCTCTAAATCTCGTTCCCTATATCCCTATATAGGGAGTTTCCCTAAAAGATACCTTCTCTATATCCCTTCACTCTCCAGCAGGTTCTCCAAATCTCGATCCCTATATCCCACCATCCCTATATCCCATAATCCTATATTTTATTGATATTCTATAACTACCACAATTTTTTCAACAGCTATTTTTTTGCAACGGATATATTTTGAACGGCGGTTTATCCGAGCAGGTATAATATCGAACGTCTAATTCCCAACGGCTATTTTTTCGAACGGCTAATTCAGACAGCTATTTAGAATTCTTGATATATTGTATATTCAAATAACTTTGTTACAATTACAACTGTCCGAAAATAGACTTTACAAATGATTTAAATGATATAAGACATATATGTTACAAAGAAAAAAAAAGAGAAAGACAAAGTCATATCTAATGCTAATCTTCATCCTCACTCTTCTCCTTTACTTTTCTGCATTTTCAAATTCTTCAGCCTACACACAAATAAGAGAAATACTCCAAAAAGAAAAAAAAAGGAATTGTTGGTCAAGATTAAAATGTTACATTTCTTTTTAAAATGCAATTGTTTTAGGAGGCTAGTTTTATGAATCCAGAGAACTGGTTCTGGATTCAAGTGAGTTAATTTGACTTAAGAATTTAATTCCAATTAGGCAACGGACAACGATTCTTAAAGGCAACAAGCATTATTAGGCAACCAAGGCAACAAATAGATATCTGAATACGATTAGGCAACCAAGGCAACAAGTTAAAACTCCTTAAGTCAATTTTGTTTAAACTAACTTCCATTAGGCAGCCGATTTTGTTTTAAAAAGAAGTTAAGGTCTGCTTTCAAGTGTTAATCCAGTAGGACCTAGGCATCTTAAAATCCTAAACATTTATAAATTTAGCAGGAGCCGACATCCTTCAATAATAGGCAACATCCACAATTACCATCAACCAATGCATGTATATCTCTGAATCAGCTAGCATCAGTGCACAAGGGAGCCTAAAGCATGAGCACTAATCAATTCACACAAATCAGTCATATATATCTTAGAATCAGCAAGCATCAGTGCTGAAATCTACACAACCAGCTAACCAGTGCATATATATCTCAGAATCAGCAAGCATCAGTGTATGTACTACAGGTGACTGCAGGTAAGCTTCAGAATTTGCAAGATGCTTATCAAGCTGAGAATTTGCAGGAGGCTAAAGCAACTTGCCATTGATGGATTCATTGATTGAGCAAAGTATTGACAAGCAAAGTATAGTGTCATATTGAGCAACAACTCAATCTTACTAACCAGTCGCAATATTTTCAAATTGAGGTAAAATTTTCGGCAGCCTACAAGCATGAACTCAACTACAACCATGAAATTGAACTGAACTGTTATCATGCAGATGGGAGGGGTGGGGGGAATCAGGGCACACTCACGTTGAGATCAGGGGCCGGGGGCCAGTGGGGGTCGCCGCCGGTCCTGGTACCAGTGTACCGGAGCTCAATCAGCACGGCATCGCTCCTGCAGGGACGATTGCACTGTCCATCTGGTTGCAGAAGGCCACCGCGCCGTCGGTGCGAGCCACCAGGATGTCACTCTTGTCGCACGCCTCCACGCCAGCCTCGATCTGGTGCACGACGGAGCTCCTGGGCTCAAATTTGCCGGACGCCTGCGAGGCGGGGACGAACGGGAGCAGGTCGAAGGCAGAGACGAGGAGGTTCGGACGGAGTTGGAGATAGGGGGGAGGCAGCCGTCGCGGAGATGGCAGGGGGAGGGTCTGCGGCCGGTGGCGGAGATGGGGGGGGGGTAGCTGTGGCAGAGTGTGGGGGAGGAGGAGCGCACGAAGATGGCGGGGAGGAGGCCTACGAGGCCGGCGGTTGCGATATGCGGAACGGAGATGTTTGCTAGATATGGGGACAGACGAAGCGCGTTTGAGGAACTGGATACGGTCCAGACTTTGATAGGGAACTTGCTGGGAGGTGGTTTTTCACTGTTTGAGCTAAAAAATTGTTATAGGGAACGGTTATGGGAACCTGCTGTGGATGCTCTAAACAGATTACAGCCGATAGATCTACATAACTGTACCTAAACAGATCACAAACCGATAGATCTTCATAACTGCACCTAAACAGATTATAGCCGATAGATCTTCATAAACTGTACTTAAACAGATCACAATCGATAGATCATCATAATTGTACCTAAACAGATTGCATCTGATAGATCATTATAACTGTACCTAAATCTCGCGATCTGAATTCTTATTTCCGTACTAATCTAATATCATACGTACAGATAAAAAAATTAAAGATAATTAAAAATATTTCCCGCGTAATTGCGTAGGACATCGTGCTAGTTTCAAGAAAGACAAAATACATGCAAGATACCAACCTAATGTCGAAATCCACACAAATTTAATATCACTTGAACCATTACATAAGAATTCTCTAGGAATTTTGGAAGCCCACTATTTGTTTGAAAGGTTATATAGGAAAATTCCCAACATGATTATACTGCCACAAAATTCTTTTAAAAAAGAGACTATCTAAAGCACAAGCGATTAAAAGTAAGATGTGTTTGGATTGATTTTCAGAACCTTACGACTCCATCCTAGGAGGCTAGGATCCAAATCTCCACCCTAGGATCCAATGCGAATCACAAAGCAAAATCAAATGCCCCACGAAACTTAAAATCAACTAGGCAACTATGCACTAACAAGTCTGTTAAAAAAGTATATTTCCAATGAGATCCCAAGTTTCCCCCTTTCCTGGAAGAAATTTAATTATGTTTCCATTTAGATCCCAAGTTTCCCCCTTTCCTGGAAGAAATTTAATTATTTCGAGTATAATCTCACACGTTACAGAAAGGACGTCATGGTTGGCATACATGCACTTTAGCATATGAAAGTCTACAATATGACAGAAAAATATCCAGGTACCCTCTACAAGGAATGAAAGAAAGATCAAAGTTGTCTTTTGGGCAAAGAAAGGATCGTTTAATTTAGAGAGGCATTCAAAGTATCCAAACCTTATAGAAAAATCTCTAAGGAGATACGATATCCATAGAATCTTCACATGAGGTCATAAATCATGTCATTCAACTGTGACATCCAAATAGCTTCTAAGATTTTCCGGTTCGGCCTAAAACCATTCAAGCATGTTTTCCAGCCATACAAAAGAGCTGAAACAACGAGTGTGTTTTCTTGTCCGACCATGCATAAGAGAACTAATCTCCTAAACGTGCTTTCTGCTAGTATTACCTGCAAAAATCATGTAGTTTAGCGACAAACAGATGTGTGCGAATTGTGGATCATCCGGACAATTCACGCACATTAATATCTACTCCGTCGACACATAACCAGTTCATCAAAGCAGCCAAGTAGGCTTTCATACAAAGCGGCACAACCACACTACAGTTTACAACTGAAAACATTCAGATAACTCGCTCAACTATTCCGGCGTCGCAAGGGCAAATTAAAACTGAACTCTACGACACGAACAAAGAAACACAACCAAATGCATGATGGGGACAACGAATCTATCTCCCGTTCTATCCAACCATGGCACGGCATGGATAGAATACAAGATAGAGAACATCGTCGGAGTGCGGCAAGCCGGCGACCGAACTAGCGGCTTGATCAGCAGGGACGAACCAGCGTGCGGCCGATCACGCGCTCGGCCGTCTGCCTGAGCCCGTTTCGCGGCGGCCCGAACCGTACCGGCAGGAAGTCCTGGTCGCGGCAGGGGAACAGCGAGCCGGCGAAGTGCGCGACGAAGGCGTCCACACCCTGCGAATCCCAAGAAGAAAAACATTGATTAGCACACACAGGGCACGAGCGCGACGCAAAGATTGACGAGCCGGGGTTACGCCGGCGGCGGCAAAGATGCATGCGTACCTCGATGCGCGCGTGCACGACCTCGCACACCTTCCGGGAGCCCGGCAACTTCCAGCGGTGGCCGTGGAGGAACGCGTGGAGCCGCCGCGCCGCGGTCGCCGTCGTCATGTTGACGAACGCGTAGCCCTTGTTGCACTTTGTCCTGGGCAGAACAAACACATCGAATGAGCTGGGGTCAGATCAGACAAAAGCAAGAATCCTAGACGCAAGTTCGCTTGGAAGAGATAGTAGTAGTACCCGAACGAGGCATCTTGCCTCTTTCATAAAAAGAAAAAAGAAGTAATACCCGAAATCGATGGGGACGTAGAGGAAGTCGTACTCAGACTTCTCGACGGCGCCGCCGCCACGCCATTGGAGCTTGTCATTCTCCTCGGCGCAATGCTGGTCGAGGATCGCCATGAATCTGCGCTTCCTGCGTGTAAAAAAAAGAATTCGATTTTTAAGCAACAATGACCACATAGAATGGCAGTCTTTAGAAGCTTGAAGCAAAAGGACGGAGAATAGCGGCACTTACAAGAAATTATTTGGGATATTGCAAATCATGAGAGATGTTCTGTTGCTACTTGGATCAAAGGCGGCTTTGCAACCGGAAGACGGAGGTGGCGGAAGCGCCGCTCGACGTTTCGGCGGCAGCGACGAGGTGGGTTTCGGCCTCCCCCAACGCGTGAGAACCGAACGAGGGGAGGGGTCGTCGTCGCCCACCTCTGCCTTCGGGGAGTAGTCGCCGCCGTCCTCGACTATCTCTTCGATGCGGCATCGCGTCGCCGGTGTCGGCGGCGAAGGCGGCGCCGGCGGCGGGCAGCAGATCACCGTCACCGCACACGGCCGCCGCGGCGGGTGCACAGGAAGGGGAACCCATGCCAGGGACGGGAGCGGGAACGCGGTCATCCCCATAGCCATGAACTGCGCTGAGCTGCAGCCCCTGGAGGCGAACAAGTAGCAGCCGCAACCGTCGACAACCCCGCACGCCGGCGGCAGCGGGGGCGCCGGCGGGAACAAACACCGGGTCGGGACAAAACAGGGGGCCTGAGCCTCGGTGTACGGCGACGCCATGGGGTTGAGGCGGGAGGTGGAGGAGGCGGCCATGACTACTTCTCTCTTCTATGTGTTTTTCTCTCGAGCGACTGCGCAGGACGCAAAAGCACTGCCCACGAGGTGTTTATAAAGTTGGAAGAGAAGAGGTCATTTTCTAAAATCAGCAGTGATTTTTCTTTGGCTATTTCTCACATGCACAAAAATGCTTAGTGCCACTGACTGTGGGTCCCACAAGAACTGTTCTCCTCTATGCAGCCCAAGGGAGGCATCCTCGCAAGGTGCCTGCTATCGTATGTGTTCTGGACTACTGTGTCTAGCTCTCTTTGCTATCGAACTCTTTCCTCATCTCGGGAAATTTCTACAGGGTTGTCAGGCGTAGAATCATTTCGTACCTACATAAAATGAAGGAGCATAATTCAGTACGTGATTTGCGGGTGTCGATAAACATATAAGCCGCAATAAACGCAGTATCCTGATTTGTGAACTATTTAACGGCCACTTTTGTTGAGCTATAACTATTAATAAAACTATTATTAATTAGTTATTTGAAAAAACTATTATAATGATAAAAAAGTAAGCATATAGTTTTAAATTAATCTAAACTATCTACATCATTTTATGAAATAAGCCCCCGAAATTGTAGCACATTGCAAAAAGTTGGCGGAAGGTAGATTTTTCAAACAACTAAATTGCACTAAAGTCTATAGCTATTGTTGAGAAAAGCTGCTCTAAAATTTACCGTTTGGTTTGACTACAGCCTTTTCTAGTGGAAAGCTGCTGAAAAGACCAACCACGCCTAGAGGTGTCGTAGCAGCATAACGTCTCCGCCATTCCGTATGGTTGTTTTATAGCCGATTAAAAATCTATACCAATATAAAAGATATGAGTTTGTGAATTCAAACGATATGAATCATCCATCTAGTACAATTTAACGGTTCATAATTTTAGTTGGACCTCTGTAAAATGTTCCGTATTTTCCTAATTCTCTCTTTGGCTACTGCATGTTGCTCTCTATCACTATTTTTCTTAATTTTAGATCAATTTTAAGTGTTAAATAAACATCTATCTATAGAAAATCAAATAGCATAAAATACATTTTAAAATTCGGATTTTAAATTTTAGTAAAGTTATACTATGATTAATACGTTTCATAAACTTTTATGTATTTAATTTACTTAATTTAACTATATTAGTCAAACGTGATATTCACGGGCGCGCGATTACTGATATTACTAAATAATCATATTTTTCTTCGTGAAAAAAGACGACAAAGACTAAGTATTCGGACCTTTTTTTATCGGCGAGAAAATGATGAAATACTGTACTGCTGCTCACAATACTCGCTAGAGGAATAAATATTACTCCATGCATTTGAAAACAAAGCAGTATCAATCTCACTGCGCTTGTCGCATCCATTGAAAAGCGAAGCAGTGTCATCTCACTGCACTTGTAGCATAGCCCAGGCTAATGGCATAGGCGAATGATTAGGAATCTCATTTAATGCAAAGATCTCCACAGAAGGCATGCACATACAGGTGCAGCTACCTGCATGCATGCCAGTCCATCTCTATCTTTCTCTGGGGTGTCGCGCGTCCGTCTCTTGTGTGTCCGGTTCCATGCAAGCTACTCCGGTGCAGGCTTTCGTGATTGGCTTTGGTTGATCCCCCGTGCAATGCAAAACCGACAACTTCCTCTAAGTCGGCTTGGCCATGCTCAATGTTGACGCTGTCATTTTTTTAAAGTAACAGTATGGGTGTAGACCGGTGTAGGCCTTGTGCTTCGTAATAAGTTGGGTGTAATCCTACTAGCAAAGTCAATCTTTATCGATCACATCTATGATCTTGAGGTGACCAAAACTTTAGCTACTAGATGTGCTCTCTAAAGTGTTCGGGATGCTGCTACCGGAGTATAATCGTTCCTTCAGATTGTTTAAACCTCATTTCAAAAATTGATTCGTCTGATGCGGACCGATCTTTCATTGGTGCTATCGTCCACGACATAAGAACAATGGCTTCAGATTTTTCTTCTATCAGATTTACACATGTTAGCAGATCTTGTAATAAGACGGCTCATGTTCTAGTACAATCATCAGTGGTGTATGGTATCGAGGCTGTATGGTATAATTAGGTCCCGAAGGTCATCTAGATCATAATTTGTACTAAACGGCTTTTTTCTGATTAATAAAGCGCCCTCCTTTACCTAAAAAAAACTGATGCACCTTAAATGGGAGTGTTTGTTGATGAACTGCTGTAATTTGTCACTATCTGTGGTTGGAGGCCTGTGGTAGACAGTGCACTTCAGGTACCAGTGGTAGGTCCCCTTCTGGCTACCCTTCCTTCGTTGATCAGTTCCATTTCTGTAGTACTCTCGAATATGTACTGTATTAACGTAGTAGTACATCGGATAAGAGATGACTGGTATGGTTAAAATATGGCGGCGAGTTGTCGGAACCAAGAGCCAGTTCACGGTGCGAGAGAGCAGAAACGGGCTGGTAAAATCTCTCTTGCCATATGGGACCAAACAAGAACCGGCCAAATCCACGCGGAGCGCGAACGGGTGTTCCCTCCTTCCGCGGCGGGGGTACTTCATGATTACTAGATAGGAGGCGCATCTTGGCGTAGTGCCTGTCCTATTACGATGATGTGTGTTAACCTATGTATAATATGAAATGTATAGATCATATATAACGATATAGCACAACAACGTTGATAGAAACATTTATATATAACATGTCTAAAGTATATTGATGAGAATTTAAAAAAGACATTAATGAGCGTCTAAAACACCATATTGATAAGAAGTTATTAAGCTCCGTAAAACAAATGGCGGCTCGTAATATGTAGAGCAAAGTAACGACAGTTCGCTAGCACTATCTGGTGATGTAGGGAACAGGACAATAGTATAACTATGTGCGTAGCCTACATAGATTCCCCAATACAGGGCGGATATCAGTCTAACCTTATTACTAATTTTCTACATTAGATAAAACTAAACCGAGAAATACAAAGTAAGCAACCAACTGTAGGCCTGCAGATTCATACGCCAAAGATTCCCAAAGCATCAAGCACCGTGTATCACCAAAAATTCCTGGTTCGGTAAGAAGAGGTAGTAAGTTATATGGCACCTACTAAAGCTATAAGAGATATCATTGATCATTATATCACAGAGCAGCTATACCTGCCATACAACCCCTGTGCTATGTTTGTCAACCAAGTTCTTATGTTTCTTCGTTACTATAGGAGTGATTTATCCCTATGATTTTGAGACCATGTTGATTACCTGGCTAGCATGGAAATGAAAATTGTATATAATAAAATAAAAGTTCACTTCTTCTCGCTGGTTAGTTATGCCGCAGGTACTTCTACATCCTGAGATAAATTAAACGAAACAGATTAGTGAATAAATTTGGCTTCAGCGCACTTCCAAATCCTCTCACAAGAGAATTATGGGGTTCAATTTTAACTCCTTAGTTCCGACAACCTACCAATGAAAACTAAGTAAGTTTTGTGTTTTTTCATTGAGATATTACATAGGACTAATTTCCGCAATAACTAACAGTACACGTTGCTAAAACGAACACGTGTTATTGGTGCACTATGATTGCACATAATAATAACTAAAAGGAAATTTCAAAACCGAAAGGTGCCTCAACTACAACGAACTACGCCGCCTTGCCGTGGAGCGTGACATGGCTGGTGCTCAAACGGCAGCCGTGTCTACTACTCCCCCATGTCGCAACTCATCACCCCATAAAATCTCGGATTAAAATTTTGATTGCATGTGCTATATTCTATAACATCATTAGATGTAGAGGGGACGGAGTTGAAGTCACGACGCTGGCTGGATGGAGTGTCGGAGTGGCACATCGCTAGGGCTAGGGAGACAAAGACCGAGAACTATGGTGGAGGAGGGTGGTGGGCGTGGGCCAGATTTGAGGTGGAGCTGCAAGGAAAGAGGGAAGGAGACGAGAGAGGGAAGAGGAACAAGAAGCTGAGGCTGCAGTATAGGACATAGTGATTCTACCCCTACACTGCAACGGAGAAAAGGCAAATCTAGCCCCCGGCCGAGTGGCAATGCCGCATTTGGCCCCCGGCCGGGGGCAAAGTCAGTTGTGGCCCCTTTCTCGCGCCCTGGACCCGCGATGGGCCGAAAATCACGGCCCCCGCCCGCGACCAGCACCCCGCGCGCCCGGCCCGCGACGACGCTCGGTCGCGGGTGAGGCCCGCGACACGACGCAAACACCAGGGGCCCTGGCGTTCGGGTGTGCCAGCGAACGCCAGAGTACTTGGCGTCCGGAAGGGCAAACGCCACTATAAGTGGCGTTAGCTCTCGTAGTCACACGCCGTCGTGTGTGGCGTTAGCCACCGTGAGCTAACGTAGTCACACGCCGTCGTGTGTGGCGTTAGCCACCGTCGTTCTGGAGGCCCGCGACGCTGGCGATCGCGGGCCCCGCCCCGCGACCAGCACCCCGCGCGCCCGGCCCGCGACGACGCTCGGTCGCAGGTGAGGCCGCGACACCATGCAAACGCCGGAGGCCGTGGCGTTTGGCCTACATACCCCTGGCGTTCGGGTGTGCCAGCGAACGCCAGAGTACTTGGCGTCCGGAAGGGCAAACGCCACTGGAAGTGGCGTTAGCTCTCGTAGTCACACGCCGTCGCGTGTGGCGTTAGCCACCGTGGGGCGGGGCCGCGGTCTTCGGCCCATCGCGGGTCCAGGGCACGAGAAAGGGTGTCGCGGGTCCAGGGCGCGAGAAAGGGGCCACAACTGACTTGCCCCCGGCCGGGGGCCAAATGCGACATTGCCACTCGGCCGGGGGCTAGATTTTCCTTTTCTCCGCACTGCAACACGACGGTGTAGCACCGTACCCGACGACAAATCCTCGGTGGCCAGGGGTGTACGGCAGCAACGAAAACCACCGAGAGCACACACGAAAAGCCAAAGTGCCCTTAGCTTTTAGCGTAATTACAAGGACCAGCCAGCGCACTCTCGCTTTCTCTCAATCCATCCAACACCAAAGAGATTTGGAAGACACCAGATGCACTGCGGGCGCAATGGGTGTGGGGTCCCACAGCAGCCACACGGGGCAAAGAAACCAGGGTGCAAAACGAGAAACAATACATGGAGCTCACACACCACTGTAACGCACAACTGAGATCAACGGCAGGGGAGATCTTAGGGGGCGTTTGGTTGCCGGCCACATTTTGCCAAGCCAAAATTGTGACGATTGCCACACTTGTGGCTTGCCACATTTTTGGCAAAAAAAGATTGTTTGGTTGATCAGCGTCCAAACGCCACGGCCTCCGGCGTTAGCTCCCCGGACCGAACGCCACGGCCTCCGGCGTTAGCCCCCCGAAGAACTCGGAGCCTCCGACCTGGTTGGGCCGGATGTTGCTGGGACGCAAATGCCAGCTTATCTGGCGTTCGGATTGTCTAGAGAAACGCCAAGGACTATGGCGTTTGTGGCGCGCCACGGGCGCTGTGGCGGGAAAAAGCCCGCCACACTTTTGGAGAAAAGAGGGAAAAAGCCCGCCACACTTTTGGAGAAAAGAGGCTGTGGCAGTGGCGGTCCAGCTGTGGCGAGCCAAAATTGAGGAGCCAACCAAACACCAGCCAAACCCCCTGTGGCTTGTCAAAATTGGCTTGGCAAGTTATGGCCACCAACCAAACGCCCCCCTAATGGTCAAAAGTCCCAAAAGCTCAAAGAAATGACCTTATCTGGCACCATTCATATTATTAGATTTGTCAATGCCATGACCAATGCTGGTTGCTCCCAAGTGGGAGGCTCTCCCGAGTCAAAAAGCATCATTATCTGGCATAGGCTACAGCGAGTCGGAGATAATATCCCCCACGAAAGGATAAGAGATATCGAGAGGGTTAAAGCTAGCCAACAGAGAGATTAATTCCGCAGCAGGTTGCCCGGGTTTAAAGCTTGATGAACAGGTTTTCCAGTGGTCTGAACACCTATCTGAGCCCTGTTACGAAATGACGTTCCAACATAACACTACAATTTTAAATCTAAAACAGTTTTACTAGCATACACTCTCCTGAATTTCTAATAAATTTCAGTTGATTTTGAGTGCATAGACCTTGCCTTACTCTCAAGTTGGCAGCTCATGACCAAAAGTTGCTTCTCTGTCTTTTGGAAGGACAAAAGTTGCTTCTCGTCGTACCATTCTTATCTCTCTTGGCATTGTGCCCACTTTTTTGCATAAAGGAAGGCATCTTTTACTTCACTACCTTTGGAAGATCTCGGGTACGTCCACCTCTTTTCGGTGTTGTTCATCTTCATCACCTCGTAATCTACGGCTGTAAAATGCTTCTTGTCGCAGAATAGTCCGTTTTGAAGTGGAGGCTGCGGCAGGCGGCAATATTTGCTTTCTCTAGTCACGAGGCACACTGGAGGCAGACGAAATCCTACTCATACGAGTAGTGCATTTCGTTGGGCCTGATTGGGGCAGACTCTTGGCGGAACGGGGTGCCGCGTACACGAATCTGTGAGATTTGGGGCATCGCGGCCGGATAATCTGGAGCACACGCGCATGCAGCTTTGCTTTGCTTCATCTTGGCTCAGGCACACACAGGAGAAGCTATTGGAGTACGTGGCGTATGGCCTGATTGCCCCAGCTAGAGATCTAGTGAACCGGGCCACGGAAAGCTGCAGGTTTCAACAACGCAGTACTTTACACGAATCCACTTGTGAGACATCAGGCTGGATGTGTCAATGCAACCTGTAGAGCTCTTTTTTGTTCAAATAATCATGCGATAGGGCAAACTGGCAAAGTAGCATGGCACGTAGTGCTTGTTCCGTAGGATTAACAGGATGGTGACATGTTTTTGTTTTTTGATTTTATGATGATCCTCCCTATTTGAATTTTTCTTGGTACTTGCGTATGTGGGCCGGCCTGGTGGTAGTGGTTGATTTCTATTGGGTTGCCTGATTTTTCTTTGAACTCCAAGTCAATTTTCTAGCCTACATTTTCTTTTTAAAAAAATTGAAATTGCCTAGAGGTTGATTCGTTTGGACCTACACATGCATGCGTGCGTGCATCTGAACTAAAACATGGCGTGGTACTCCTACGTCCCAGCTGCCGCTCTCCCAACATGCCGTCGCACACTACGGAGCGGCACTGAACTGTGGCTGGATTTGGGCGGCGAACTTTTCTCCCTGACAAGCCGGAGCGGACCGCCGCACGAAGGGGACAGCAAGTAGGAGTACCTGCCGGACCCGATCGTGCCTGCTGGGCCCGTGCGCCGCCGCGCCGCGCTATGCGTGCGTGCGATCTGCAGAAGGCGATCCCGTTTCTCGTGCTGGGGCCGCTTCCACAGGACATGCATGGTAGTACTAGTACAGCACAGTAGGGACTACTCCACTGCTCTATTGTCTCTGCACCTTTCAACTTGTCGTATTAGTGCTGCATTATGCAATGGATTACTACGTACTGGTAACTGCTCGCAAGGTCTTCAATTAGCGTGCCGATTAATTGCCGTTACTACCTGATTTGGGTGACCGGCCGTAACAAGCAGAGGACGAAGCCCACACTCAAGCTGTTCAAGTGCGTCGTGTGCAGTGTCTGCAGAAGGAAAAGAAAACGACCTCTTCTTTTTTCCTGGCTTGTTCACCGGTCATCCAAAAAAGATCGAGTAGTATCTTTTTGGGGAAGATCTAGTCGATCTCGGGCACGCTCTTTTCTGTTATTGCCTTTCAGGAGACGTGGGATCGATATCCTTGCGACTTGTGGCATCCCGATTCCCAACATGCTGCGTGCAGGCTTCTTTGGTTGCTTTTTTTTAGACTTCACCTGCATTCATTTAACCTGAGTGGAATTTAAGAGGCCGTTTGCTCCCGGCCATAAATTGCCATGTCAAATTTTGGCCCATCACAGCCGGATTGGCTAGTGTTTGGTTGATGCGTCAGTTCTGGCTCGCCACAGCCCACTAGCCCATCTGCCACAATTTTCCTCCAAAAGTGTGGCGCGCATTTTCTCCGCCACAGCGTCCGTGGCGCGCCACAAACAACATAGAACCTTGGCGTTTCTCTGGACATCCAGAACGCCAGATAAGCTGGCGTTTGCGTCCCAGCAACATCCGGCCCAACCAGGTCGGAGGCTCCGAGTTCTCCGGGGGGCTAGCGCCGGAGGCCGTGGCGTTCGGTCGCTGATCAACCAAACAATCTTTTTTTGCCAAAAATGTGGCAAGCCACAAGTGTGGCAATCGCCACAATTTTGGCTTGGCAAAATGTGGCCGGCAACCAAACAGCCCTTAAATTCCACTTAGACAAGTCCTGTTACAAAAGGCTAAGAGTCAAAAATTATATCTAAACCCTTAAGTTGTCACGTGTACACACCGTCTAAGACGGGAGACACACATAAAACTTTGAGCCAACCAAGATGACACAAGTCCAACAACTCAAAACTTCCCTTGCTGCACCACCGTCGAAGATTCACCGGCACGTCGATAAGGAGGCAGAAGCTGGAGAGGAGAAAATGTCTGACCACTGCAGACACGATGACAAACTCGAAATAAATTGCCCCCAAAGAGCTCAATCAGGAGCTAGAGGAAGAGAAATGCCAGCACCGTGGATTTGGGGAGTGCTCGTGCGCGGCCAATAACATCCTGCCCCTTGAGTGGGCAATAGGCGCCCCGAAGTGACCGATGCAAAGATGCCATCCCTGCACCGATTCAGCCAAGAGCAAGGACCGGCTATCGGGCTCCTACAAGGGGCCAAACCGTGGCTCTCGTAGCGCCTAAGAACGTGTACAATACAGATGCTTAGACAGGTGCCTTAGAAAAAAAACCCGGTTTTTTTTTGTGAGAGGTGCTTAGACAGGTGCTTAGAAAGGGCGACAGAAGCAAAGTTAAGCACCCGGTGCTAGGCTGGTGCTTAGGGTGACACAAGTGACAGGTGCTTCAACCGGTGCCTAGCAAATAGTACTCCAAAAAGCACAAATAGTACTCCACACAATGCAGCGCTGCATTGGAGACAACAGGAGCTAGAGTAGGTGCTACACGAATATTAAAGCAACTTAAGCACCCATATGAAACACTCTACATTGTAAGTCACATATTTTTTTGAGACGCCACGCTACTCTCTCTTTAAGCACCGAGCTATAAGCACCCTGCATTGTACATGGCCTAAGAGGGGACCTCGTGATGATGCTTATGGTAAAGGAAAAATGTCACCAGCACAAAAAACAGGGAAGTGCTGGAAGAATAGAAGGGAAAATATACACCAACTATTTTAACTTTGCTTTATCCACATGGCAACCATATCCAGGAGAAATCCTTCTAATTTGGTGGAGGAATGGAAGCAGGAAGGAGTATTCGATGCCTTGAGATGGGAAAGGGATAGGGGGATGAGAGCAATGCCGGTCGAGCACCTAGACGCCACCATGGATGAAGCTCCAGATCTGCGGTTGAAGACGTCCTCCCCTGACTCGCTCAAGCAGCCGCAGTTGATCAAAGAAAGCTTTGGACTAGGGAACTCAGTCCCAAGACCCCTCCCACCATGGGTCACAAGAGGGAGCTTGGCTACAATCTCCTGAACCACCAAATCAAAGGGAGCAGGAAGGGAAGCTTCAGATCCAGCTCCCATGCCTCCTCCGATCACCATCACTCCGGCCACCATGGACAAAGTAAGAAGGATGAGGATGAAGAGGAAAGAGGAGTTTAGATCTAATTTATTGGAAAGGGAATGGATTTAATGTACATAGTAGAGAGCAATCAAGGCCTTCCTCCTCCTCCTCTCGGCTGTCAGAGTCACCGAAGAAGGGAAGGAGAGAGGCCGGAGAGATAGATGAGAAAGAAGACTCTAAGCGAAAGGGAAGGGAGGAGGACCTCAGGAGAGGAAAGTCCATTAGGGAGAAAATCTGGTGCATCCTTTGGTTGCTTCTTGTTGCACCATTTGAATATCGTCTATGGACTATAGCTAGTATCTCAATGTCTACACCTATAGCATCTTGTCCTTTTTTTCCCCAGCTATTCAAGGTAATGCCTCAATGGTTCTTCAAACTTTTCACTCAAAGGAAGGAGGAATTTTTTTTTGAAAAAGTCTACTTTTGGTCATTAATTATTGCTTGGTCTAATTTAGATCTGAACTTTAAAATCATCTAATTACACCTCAACTTCAAAACCGTTTAGATCAAGTCCGGATTTCGTGAGTAGTATTTGGTGACGTAACCGTCAAATCATCAATTTTGCCACCTCACTCTACATCATAAACCAAAGCGCGAGGTCCACAACCGTGTTCATCTCTCTCCACCACTTTAGGTCAAAGTTGGAGTACTCCCCCGCTTCCTAAAGAGGAGGGCAGCAGGTTCGGAACTTGGGAATTTCTTCCTCTTTTTTTGAAAGAGAACTTCCTTTCTATTTCTGCCATTTTGTGGCAGTGCCTCAGGCCACAGCTGCTTGTGCTGCATGCATTTTTTAAAACTAAAAAATCACTAGCTTACAGAGTAAGGGAAAGGATAAGAGTGTAATTTCAGGACCGTGCTCTTTTGTTGTTTTTCTCTGCCTGCTGCCTGCCTGGTTCCCTTGGCAGAGATTCTGAATGAAAAGTTTGACCATTTGCCCGTACATCCCTTCTTGATTTGGAGATGGAGTCGATTGGCGGTGGCTTTGCCGCTTTGGTATTATGGTTGAACCGGATTATGCGGCCTTGGGTGCATGACGGGTATTTTGGTCAGTCAGGTTGGGGTAAAACAGATATATTTTTTAAGAGAAATGAATGAATAATCCGGAAAGTGGCAAATCATCAAGGTTGCCAAATGCCAACGCGTACTCGTTTTGTGGGAGTAAATGCTCATTCTTGGCCCAACAACCCTCATGCCCATATCAGAAAAAACGGGCCTCCAGCATATCATATCTGAAGTAGGGAAGCACAAGCTAAAAGTCCTACCAACCAGCTCACCATCAATAGATTTCACTTCGGCCTTTACAGGTCGGGCCAGGCCGGTAGTTTTTGTCCAAGATCAGGCCTAACAAATCTGGCCCTTGCAGAGCCCAGGTCTGTTCAGCCTGAAGATCTGAGAGTTCAGGAACTGACACAGAGCACAACGCAGCAACCTCTGTGTCATGTCGTCAGGGTATTCTCTCCTCTCCGTTACTCCAACCTTCACGCCTTCTCACATCCATGATTTTTTTGTAGATAATGCCATGTTTTACATCCATGATTTTTTTCTTTACTTCATGTCTTCTCGCGTCCATGATCCACGCCATGTTTGGAGCTCTCTACAGACTACGGTCACCTAGGATTTTTTTATCTTGTCAGCACTTGGACTGAACCTGTACGTTGTTGTTTGTTAACGGTTAACATGTGTTGGGCACTTGGGCCTTCTCCCTTCAGCTTAAAGCTGGGTGAACTCGTTGGTGCGAGCAACTCATAACATGGACAAAATTAAAGGTGGAGCTTAGCTGTTGTAAGCAGTTTCTGTGTTTTACCACAAGTAACAGCAATCACAACATATCAGTCTCCTTGGATTTGGTGGTACGGGGTACATTTTTGCGGCAAGTTCACGCAGGGAAATAATGGATGGTGATTGAGCTAGCCAGGATATTAGGCCGGTCAGATGATACACAATCATTCAAGGGAGGGGCATGCAAAGCTGACATGCATGATAAGGCGACACAATGAGTAGTGACTATATTTGCTCTTTTCTTTAGCTCGAAGCTTTTGTATCAAGGCTGCTGGCACTTTCTCGCGAGGCATATCTATCTGCTCCATATCATGACATGATCCGTGAAGATGTCACAGCCCAATAGCCTGGCCATCTGAACATGGACGCATGATTGATCCCTTTGAGATGGCCATGGGTTTAACCATCTTGGGGATCCTTTACTTAGCAACAATCGAACTCCCGAATTAGTAAAAGCATGAATAAAAGGCAGAGACCAGAGTGGTCTGAACTCTGAAGAAAAAGAGGTTCGAGCTTCTCTGACCTGTGAGGAAAAGGAGAATGTCACATAGAAGAGTAGCTCAGCTGCACGGGGATAAAGGAGGAGGATTCTCTGCTACATGAACAGAAGAAAGGACGGATGCATCGAATAAGTTCTTCTTGTACACGAGTTGGCCTGAGAAAAGGGAAGAGAGAGATCAAAAATTCTCGATACGCTGGGGCCGACAGCTGACTCCTAGTAGCATGCAAACACCTCGGACTTGTCAATAGCTACCCATCCAGAGTTCAGGTCATCTCTGCTGTCACCGTGTATCCGTATTGTTGCAATAAGTCACACAAAGGGCATCAGTTAATCATTTGTTGATTTTTCGTTTGGTGCTCACTGATGAACTTAATTCTGCCTTTCAGATAGCTAAACAAAAATTTGACTTGAGAGTTTAAAGTTCAGATTTCAGAGTGTAATATTATGGGCAAACCTTTTTCCTTATTATTAAAAGAAGGCATGGACAGACTTTTTTTCTTCTTTGATCACCACAACACAAGGTAACCTGCAGAGAGAAAAGCAAAGGTGCATGACGTCGACTTAAAATGAGCCATGCATGTGTCTGGAAGCTTGCATGCATGTTCGAGTACTGAACAACCAATGCAGCTGCCAGCCAGCTCGTAATCGTACAAGGTGAAAAACATGAATAGTGACAGTATTACATCAGATCATATCAACTTTGTTCCTTTCTGTCAAACAAAGCTAAGATAAAGAGAAACCAGACTTTTCTCCTGAACTCACTCACTTCGCTCAGGAGCCCAGGAGCCTAAAGATACGAGCGGTCGAGCTAGCTAGCTCCGGGTCGCATATATATGGAAGAAAAGTTGCGGAGGTGAGAGCTAACCAACGTGCATGCATGACCCAAGCAAGAACAAATTAAGGAGAGCCCTAAGGCCTAACCCAACTTTTCCTTTCTTCCTTTCAAGAGAGAGAGAAAGATCAAGAGAGTACTCAGAAAGTGGATGCTCTCTCTAGTTCACACAACAAAAACAATGCAGCTGCATAAAGATCATTTGCCCCAAAGGCCACTCAAGAGTTAACATATGTAGCAGCAGAACAGTGCTATGCGTAATGGAGAATTTCGAGACTGATATGATCCAACATTCTATCTGCTCTAAGGATGCAAGGCCCTGCCGTTCTGCCAAGATGATCATGAGCTCATCTGATCATTGGATTTTTCTCCTTCAAGGCAAAGGGATTGATTACTCACTTGACTGTAGTGGAGCCAAGCTGCTGGCGATTGTTTATGTGTGACGTGTGTGGCATGGCATGCAGAGACAAGTGCCAATAATTGTACATGCATCTGATGCACCAGCTTCTTGCATGTGCCTGGACCAGGCTGTCTGAATTTTTTTGCATGCGCTGCTATGCTTAGTTAGCTAGCTAGGGCTAGCTAGACGTCGATGTTAGCCATGTGGACACACCAAACATTGTACTGTTTGCAAAACACAATCTAAATCTGGTAGGATTCCTAATTTCTAACGGTTTGTACACTATTGTTTCGAACCGGGCCGCCACGCCCATTTTCCATTACCAGATATACTGGAGAGGGGTTTCAGCTTCAGGTTAAAAACCCAGAGAAGTTAAAGCTCTCCGAGGCAGAGGTGCAACAAATGATGAATTCGAACAGAGCAAGAACATTGGCTCCGACACATTAATGGTAAGAAAAATAGAAAGATATACGCCATTTATTTGGTGGAGCTAGATTACAATAGCGTTGATCGATCAAATACAGTACTATAGTACAACACTTAAAATGATCCATTTAAATCCGTATAAATTCTTATGTCAACCTAGCTTAAATATTTTGGGACTAGCCACACAATCGCACTACACCAAATAGTTCTCTTTGTAATTAAGCTGAAGTCTTTTCTGCTGAAAAGCTGAAGCTCGCTGTGTTTCAGTTAAATATATAAACAGCTAAGTACATAGTTTTAACTAAAAAACATAAATGGAGGCACTACATCACACTGCACACACATCCCTGGTCTGAGGCTCTGAGCACAGAGGTGATCACCAGTGAGATAGCTCACACTTTTGTATGTGTTGGAGCCTAACAGTTTCTGTAGAAATTGGCATTTTGCAGTGCGTGAGTGAGGGGCACGTGACTCGGCCTCTCACCAACTCAATGCACGTACTCCATGGGACCATGCGCCCCTCCTCTCGTCTCCCCCACTCTAAACTGCGCCCTAAGGATTCCCCATGAAGAGCCCTACTCGTCTTAGCCTGCACCATCCATCCATGACAAGTTTTCTCTCTCTATTTTTCTCCTCCTCGTTTTCCTTTTCTCACCTATCATGAGAGCAAGAACAATGAGAGAGAGAGAGAGAGAGAGAGAGAGAGAGAGAGAAAATATAGTGGTGAGCACTATGGCTAGGGCAGGAAAGGAGATGGTACACTGCTTTTTCATGTGCAATCCTCCATGTGTTGACAATGATTTTCCATCTTGGAAGAGCGTGGTAGCTCGGTAGTGTTACTAACCTGTTCTTCACCATGTGATAGGTGTGGAGAAAGAAACAAAAGGAGACACCATTACTAGTCACTTCTACAGTCCACTACTACGGCCAATGAAAAGAAGATGAGAGGTGGCGCGATATACTCTCTTAGTCTATAAATATAAGACACATATACTTCTCAAATTTTTATCTTTCACTAAAAATTTATTTAGTAATATGTTGATTACATGATACTAAATTGACGTCATTGGATTCGTATTAAAAATATTTTTTAATTTTATTGATTTTGTATCAGATAATCCATATGTAGTTAAACTAATTGTTAGTCAAAGTTAAATCTTGAGAAACACATGCATCTTATATTTCTGAGCGGATGGAGTATTGGTTTAGAAGCTTTCATGTCTCATGTTTTCCTATATCCTGCAGTATCAGCAATGGATGTAATCATTGTTAGAATTAATGGGCCTTAAGCCCATGTTATAATTAATTCCTGAAAAAATCTCAAAGGCCCATGTGGTTAGATGGCATGAGTGGAAGTTTAGTCCCATATTGCTAGTGGAGGTGGAGGGAGACCAACTTATAAGGAGTTGTGTTCCCCACCTCCTTGGAGCTTGAGAAGAGGACTAGTTCACGCACACTCCTCCTCCGCCACCCGCCTCGCCACGTCGCGCGCGCGTCGTGTGGGACTGTTACTGACTCGAACGTGGAGTCGTAAAGTCCCACGTCCTAACCCCGAGCGACTATATGAGAGTAGCAGGGTGCTTCCTCGCGCTCACGTCTTCCGCCGCTTTTGTTCCTTTTCGCTGTGCTGCCTTCCGACTTTCCCATCCCGGCGACTGCGTACATGGCCGTCTGGGAGGGCAGGCCTCCGGAACCCGTCTCTCGAGAACCTGTACCGGGTGAGGGGCCATAAGGTTTTTGGGGAGCGTCTCGGCGCGACTGCTCACGACCGATCTGCTTCTTCATCGACGACCGCACGGCTACCTCGACTGCTTCCTCGTCGTCGGATGGCTGCTTCGACTACGAGGACTTCATCACCATGGCTTCTGACGCCAACGCTGGAATGTTCGCCGCGGCTCCCGACGTACGTGTTTCTGTGTTTCTGCTTTGCTTTTCATGCAAATGAAATAGAGATGCTAGCCTGTTGTTTAGCTTTCAGTGCCATGTCTATTTCGCCTGAGTTGGTTTATCATATTAGCGTATGTGTCATGATGATTTTCTGGATTAGATTAATTTAAAAATTGCTAATTACTTCAACAATCATTTGCAAGAATTTTCTCCTTTCCTTGAGAGATTGGAGCAAATAAAAAGTGCCAGCAGAAAGGTAGAACCGTGCTCTTTTGTCTTCTCACTCACAGTGCTCACCCTTGTCCTAGAACCCACTTTCAGTTCAAAGAGGTGCCTGCGGCTATTACCGGCAAGCGCCATAATTCCTTGTTTTCTTTCTCTACTCAGTTCATTTTTAATTAGATCTTCCAAAATCCCATGCTATAAACATTCAACTGTACACACCCGTTGGCACAAATCGTGGCATCTCCAGGTTAATTAACACATTTGCGCCTAACGTGGAGGGTGAGGTTGAGAGCGAATTTATTTATGTACGGGGTACTAGTTTTGCTTCAGCAACACTTCTCTCGCATCTAGGCGCTGCCCCATGTTATGGATTCAACCAGGAGTGCCGCGTATTTTGGCGCCATCTCCTCGCAAGTTAGGAGAAACATTGCAGCCAACACCGTACTGGAGCTAACACTAGTGGTCCATGAGATCTAGAGAGAGTACGGTTATCTCTATGAAGTAATATCATCAAGATTGGGGGTGCGAAACGAAGAGCGAATTTGTTCCCGGAAGGAATGACAAAGATATGCCGCAGGCCCCCAAGTGTAAGAGGTTACACTGTTAGTTAATTAATTGGGATTTGCTCAAAGCAAGATATGGATTACGCTAGGGGTATGAGATTCCCATTCCTCACTACTAGCTTGGTTCTGGTTGCAAGTTCCACAAGGATCACGTGAGGTCATCGACGTAGGCAGTAAAGAATGAAAATCCTAGTGAGTGGAGAAGCAAGCATGTAGAGTAAAAAGTGTAAGTTGGTACCGGGTTTTCCACTATGATCCACTCATGAGGATATGAACCCTTGGATACACTCACTGATATTTCTACTTCCACTATGTTATTGGCTCTACTTATGAAGGACAAGAAAAAGTCCATCAAGATCATCAAGAGCCAGAAAGGATATTCAAGTCTAAGTTCTTGGGAGGAGGAGGGGCGACAAGTGAAGACTTCTGAACCTTGAAGCCTCCATGGACATGATAATGATGACTGGAGAAGCCCTAATGAAAGACCCACATGAAGCTTCGGTCAAGTCCGAGAAGAATAAAGAGATTCATCGGCTGCCAAACGCACTGGCCCGGTTTAAACTGCGCAAGGCCGGCTTAAGCCGCTAGCAGCTGGTTTAAACCGCGCATGGCCGGCTTAAGCCACCTGTGGCTGGTTTTAAGCCACGCACAGGCTGGTTTTAAGCGGACCAAACCGACTTGGGGTTTTTCGAATCTGTTTCGGCCCAAGGGAGTAGTTCCAGCTATAAAAACCCTCTGGCCGCCTCTATTTTAGTCAGATTTCATTGAGAATAGATCTAACCACGCGCAAACTACATTGTTTCATCATTCTATTAGACGACAATTGTTCGAGACTACATATCGGAATTCTACCTTATATCATAGAACCATCCTTCATCTATATTTGCAAATTGAGTTTGCCTTTTCGTATTGTTGCTTGTTTTCGATTGCTTGCAGGAATACATCCCATGTGGATAGGTTGCTCTTGCTTCTCGACAGGGTCAATAACCCTTCAGAGTTGGTTCAACAATTGCTAAGGCACGCCATCGTTGCATGGTCGTAGCTGGATCATTAGGGTCATCCCCACCAAAATCGATACCATGTTCTTGTCGAAAGATCGGGACAGCCTTGGTGCTATCATCCACACATATCAAACGATGTAGGTGCTCACGCATCTATACAACTCATGTGGTATTGTACAAGAGAGGGAAACCGATGCAATCCACAAGAACCTGGATGCTAATGGTTGTAGTTTGATTAGGCTTCTATACTTAAGTACAAGTCATATAATTATCTCTAACACTCCCCCTCAATAACCACCCGAAAGGTTGAGATTGCATCGCAACACCTTGAGCTGCTGAACACCAACCGGCTTTGTGAGTTCATCTGCTACTTGATCTTATGATGACACAAATTGGACCTCTAGGGCTTTTCGTGCGACCTGCTCTCGGACAAAGTGAAAATTGACTTCGATGTGCTTGGTTCTTGCATGAAACACCGAGTTAGCCAAAAATACATAGCCCCAAGATTATCACACCACAACACTTGAGCTCTTAGCTGGACTACACCAAGATCGCCTAGCAAACTATCTTAGTTGTCGCATTCGCTAGCGCCTTGTACTCAGCCTCAATGCTCGACCTTGACACTATCTTTGGCTTCCTGAACTCCATGGAATATGGTTTTACCCAAAGAAGATAATGAACCCGCTTGTAGACTGGCAGTCATCAAGCGAGCTTGTCCAATCCGCATCAGAGAATGCACTAATGATTGTAGACAATGACCTATGGATGTGAATTCCAACTTTTCTGGTGTCTCTTAGGTATCACAAGATCCTCTTCACGGCTATCCAATGCTGATCTGTAGGAGCTTGCATAAATTGACACACTTTGTTTACCACAAACAAAATATCCAGTCATGTTAGGGTCAAGTATTGCAATCTTCCCACCGTGCTTCTGTAATTAGTGGCTTCGGCTGCTGTAAGCTCCTTTCCCATTCAGTTTGCATTTGTAAGATTTTATGGTTAAGAAGTTGCTCAACATGAGCCTTAAATTGCAGGAGTATGTGTTCAACATCGGCATGGCTCTTAAGACAAAATATCCATGTAAACTATGAAAATCATCTATGAAGTTTACATAATATTTGAACCCTCCGGACAAGGTGCACGCAGGCCCCCAAACATCAAAGAACACAAACTCAAGCGGAAAAGACGACACATTAGTTGACCTAGGATAGGGAAGTTGATGGTTTTTTTTCCTAGTTGACATGCATCACACATTGTGGCTGGACTTGACTCGCTAGAACATGAAATATTGTGACTCTGGATTACTAGATCTACCACTAGTCATGATTGGTGACCTAATAGCAGCGCCACCTCTCACGACTAGGCTTGACGACGACAAGGGTATGCCTAGAAGTGGAACGACGGCTGCTGGTGATAGGGTAGAGGCCTTCTTCACTGGGTCCTTGCAATAGAACCCTCCTCATAGCCCGATCCTTGATAGTAAAAGAGTCACAATAAAATTCAAGTAAAACATTATTATCTGAAGTGAGTCCATGAACAGAAACAACATTTTACTAGTGTGTGGAACATGGAAAACATCTTTAAGCAGCAAGGATTTATGTGGGGTATGAATGTCAGATTGACCAACATGTGTAATAGACATATCGGAACCACTTGATGTGTGCACCTGATTCTTGCCAGAGTACTGCTTGCGCATGGTTAGCGTGTCAAGGTCTCCAGTATTGTGATCGATGGAGCCTGAGTTGGTGTACCAAGTCGAGTCAAAGTTGCCTTGTGATGTGGAGATGGTGTTGATGATGCGTGGGTCCTCCGGTTGGAATTTGTGATCAAATTGGTTGTACCTCTTGAAAGCTACCTATCTGACCTTGTTACACAGCTAGCACACAAGTATGTGTCGGTGTTCTTCTTGTTGTTGGAGTTGCCCTAACCTTGCTGATGTTGCTATCTGCATCTGCCTTGATTGCCTTCATGCAGCGGCATAGGAGTTACAGACACATTAGATGAGCCGTCAAGGTCGGCAAGGACATATATAATGACATCACTGTCAGAGATAGGGTGTCCTGTGACCACCAGCTGATTGGCCAGAGATTTGACACAACCAAAGTAGTTTGCCATCGCCAGGTCCTTCTTTTGTGACATGGCGAGTTTAGCTTCACAATTCACGCCTGTGATTGGGACGAGAACATGGGCTCTATTGCTGCCCAACCTGCAGCTATTGATGTGAGTAGGATGACATGCATCAAAACTTCAGGCGAAAGCATCGCTAGGATGGTGGTGAGGAGCAGCTGATCCTAGGCATGGCAGGCGGTGTATTTAGGGTTTACAACCATCTCTGCGCCGGGGTCGGTGGATATCGGGATGAGTTTTGGTGGGGCGATGTTGGTTTCATCAACAAAACCAAGTAGCTTGTGTCCTCAGAGAATCGACACATCTAAGCCCTCTAGAGCAAGTAGTTCTCACGCGTCAATTTGATGGAGACCATCTACACGATCGGTGGGATGGTGGTGAAGCCGAAGGTCATGGAGCCGACCGAGACAGAGATGCCGAAGTGGAATCCCATAGTGCCGGAGTTAAAGTGATATCATGGTGGAGCCCGAGGTCTCCTTGAGAAATCCTCAGAGCGGTCGTCGAAGAGATTGACATGGCTACAAACAAATCTGAATGTAGGAGAAGATAGGCTCTAATTCCATGTAAGTTGAGGTTTTGGACAATGATCCACACATCTCAAACAATGTGGGTGCTCACGTATATATACAGCTCATGAGGTATCGTACAAGAGAGGGAAACTGATGCAATCCACAACCACCTGGATGCTAACCGTTGTAGATTGGTTAGGATTCTATACTTAGAGTACAAGTCATACAATATATCTATTATATACTAAAAGTACAATACAATAGAAGAGAGAGATAGACAAGAAATTCCCATAAAAAATCATTCGACCACTAATCTTGTGGACTAAACTATTAATAGTGGACCATAACCGATAGATCTTCATAAATGTATCTAAACAGATTATAACCAATAGATTATCATAACTGTACCTAAATAGACACGTCCGATGAATTATCATAAGTGTACCTAAACAGATCACAGCCTATAGATCATCATAACTGTACCTAAACTGATCAGAGTCGATAGATCTTGGTTACCCAAACATATCACAGTTGCCGAATCTTCATAATTGTACCTAAACAAATCAACCGACACTAACTGCGCCTAAATGTCATCAGGTTTTTGATTTGATATTCTTATTATTAATATATCACAACTGATAGATAGCCACAACTTTACCTACACATAATCCGGGATTGATTGGATGTATCTTAATTAATACTAGCCCGCAACTGATAAATATTCATAATTTTACACCTCATAAAGCGCTACATAAGCTTAAAATCTAACTATTGATCTAATATCAACAACCCGTAATATGAATTTTAACTCCACGTACTAATATAATATCACGTGGAAGTCTAAAATATTAAAGATCTGAGCGGAACACCGTGCTCTAGTTATCTCTAAAAAAGTCGCCCAATTGTCCCTTCCATAGTTCAAATTTTTAAGGGGCAGTTGTTAGGATTATCCAATTACGCGTTATCGACAAAACATCTTTTTGTTAACTGTTAAATATGCTTGTATTGTCCACATTCAACACTTAAACAACTTAACTACATTGACTTTAATAAGCACAACGAGCAAATAAAGAAAAGGAGATACATGCATTTCGGCCCCTTCTAGACATCTTATGAGGTGGCTTAGGGCTCAGAAAACCATAAGCTGTCTAGAAGGGCGGGCTTATGGGTGGCTGTGGCTAGAAGCCTCTTCAGTTCCCCCGTTGGTAGCTAGAAGCTTCATTTCTGAGGCCTCCGGACCTTGTGCCTTCTCTGTTCCGAGTTTGCCCTCAAAATTGAGTAGAAATTACATGCAAATTGCCCTTTTCGACTCGAACCGTTTTCCCTGCCTCTCCCCTTCTCCCTCACTCGCAGCCCTCTCAATTCTCCTCATGCGCTCCCACACGCCGCTATTGTCCTTTCCTCTCTCCCCATTGCACCCGACCTCGCCTCCACTCCCATGTCGCCGCCACCAGAGATCGGCGTCGCTCCTCCACTCATCACTAGTGCCAGCCCTACCGTGGCCATCTCTCTCCCTCTCCCATTCTCGTCGGCCGTCCTCCTCCCCAAGCACCGTCACAACCGAATCCATCCTCACCGCCTTCGGATCCATCCTCCCCTCCCTCCATCGATTCCCCCTCCCCTGAGAGCACGGGCGCGCCACCCTCCCCGCTGGTCTGAGGACGCTCTCCCTTCTACCGCCGTCCCGAAGCCTCCACCCCGACCGAGATCTGGCTTGTCCGCCATCGGATGCCACGCGTCTGCCACCGGATTCTCTTCCCTTCCGCTGCTCTCCTCTTCCCTACCGCCAGCATGGCCGTGAGCACGCCACCGGCGTCGGAGCCCGTGACCACTCCACCGCAGCGGCACCTCTAGCCTCACCAGCACCGTGCCAACGAGCGGCCAGTCATCACCGCCTCCTCTGACTCCTGCTCTGACATCCTCACTCTGTTCATCCCCCTTTTTAGGTTCATGATTTCGTGGCTTGGATGCAGATTTCGAGAGTATACCTTTTATTCATTTGTTTCCAAATTTTGTTTCATGGCTTAAATGATGTTTTGATCGGAAATGCTCAAACTGAATTTGTCGATGATGTGTCCTATTCAAATTTGGACAAAGATGTTTGTGGTCCAATTACCAAAATGTTTTATAGTGTTCACAATTTATGATATTATTGATTTGTTTGATCTGACTTAACTCCCTGGCCATAGTGCAAAAACAAAATCAAGGATAAGCTTGCAGACTTGCACTTGTAATTTTAGTTTTGTCTCAACTTTGGTTCAATTGCAGCTAGCAGCAAGTATTTTGTTTTACTCTTCTAACCATGAGAATAACAAGAAGATTCATACAAGAATTAGGTGGAGACTTGAGACTCTTGACACAATTGTTCTCAGGTATTCCTGGTTGTGATATCAATGAAATGTATGCCATTAGAGACAGTAAAGCAAAGCAGCCTCTGAGCACTCTCAGGCATTTGGGATACCATTACGTTCGATCGGTGATCGATGGCCGCAAGCCAGGCACGGGTCCGTGGGGAGGAGGGGTGTGCCGGTTCGCTGCTATTGGGTGGCTTGTTGGGCGCTCGTTCACGGTGATGTCCCCTTGGAGGACAAAATCGGCGTGCTCTGGTTGCTTCGGGCAGGGGATTCGGCACCTCTGGGGACCCGTTAGGTCGCGGTGGGCGATGCCCCACTCCACCCCCACCACGCGTCCTACAGCGCCTTCCCTTTCCCTTCTGTGGTCTTTCTTTCATGGTGGCACCCCGCGAAACCCTAGCCGCTCTGCAGTGGCGGTGGGGTGATGGTGGCGGATTAGACTATAGTGATCTTTCTTTAATTGCTAAGTATGTAAACACATTAATATGATCAAGTAATATGGAGCATCATCATCGACTAGTAACACACTTGTAGGTGGCTGGCAGAACAAAAATTGCCATTATGTGAAGTTTTCACCTCACTATCAAATATACACTAGCAAACACCGTGAGTAGATCGAATTAACATGAACATGGGAAATGACTCTCGTTTCATATGCAAATAAGTTCAGGGGTACTATAGACTTTTCACCATTCATTATAGTTTATAAGCTCAAATCTCAGAAGCCATTTAGAACTAGATAAGAGCTTTTCAGGATTTTCCCATATTGGAGTTTTTAGGGGTCATTAAACTTAAGCTAGCTTATGTACAAGCCGAAGCCATCTAGAACAGGGCCTTCATCTATTATATCTTACTAGTCAAATACCCATAAGTTGCTATGGATAAACAAATTAGATTACTGAGCATGTTGGATTATTGCCGTCGCGCTCCATGTCACGTCTTTAGCTTTGTCTCAACCCTTGGTTGAGCTTGTGGAATTGGGAGTTGCTTGTGGGGAGTAGCACCTTGGGTGAATTTGAATTTCTGAATTTGGAGTCAGCGGATGAGAAGGACATCAACTGAGGTTTCGACATGGGCATATAGTTTTTTACCAAAATTTCGAGACGGTCCCATAGTACGGACCGCCACCACCGATTTGACACCTTTATAGGCACTACCTCAGAAAACACTTCTCCTACACAGTCTCCCAGTCAGTGGTACTGTTCACCACTGACAGGTGAACAGGTAACCATCAGTGGTTATTCCAGTAGACGGTCCAAATTCGAAATAAAAAATAATTACTGACGGGTCAAAAACATGGCCCGTCAGTAATTATGTATTTCTACTGACGAGAAGTATCACTGACGGGCCCATTAATATGGCCCGTCAGTAGAGTGTGATACACCACTGACGGGCCCAAATTATGGCCCGTCGGTGATGTTTTGGCCCAAACCAGTGACAGACCCATTTAAAGCCATCTCTACCCTAAGATATTTCCCACACCGCCACACGCACTCCTTCCTTTCTCCCGAACGCCCTAGCAGCCGCCGCTACCCACAGTGCCTCCTCCTCCTCCCTTTCTCGCCCTCCTCCTCCTCCTCCTCCTCCTCCTTCCCGCCTCCTCCTCCGCGTCCCCCCAACGCGACCTCTACACGCTCGCTAAGCTCAAGGCCGCCCTTGTCCCGCCTCCGCGCCCTCCCCCATGCTCGCCGACTGGGACCCGTCCCACTGCATGGGGGCTCGCTGCTGCCCGAGGTCCCCCATGCTCCTCCTCCCCGTGCCGGACGACGACGGCAACAACAACCAGCAGCAGCAACAGCGGCGTCGCCCCCTCGAAGCCCGAGCCCCGCCCGACTACCAGCATCGCATCTCCGAGCTCGCCGCACAGCCGCCTGCCGCCGACGCTCCGCCGCGCCCGAGTCCGAGGATGGCCCCTGTCACGGATCCGTGCCCCTTCGTGCGCCCGAGTCTGAGGATGCCCGAGTGCGAGGTGGTTTTGATGTGTGCAGGTGGAGCACCCCGCCGGGCTGGAGTCGTCGCCGAGCCGTCGTGTCCATCGTGTAGCGGCGGAGGTGGTGGGCTTCGGCGGCGTGCGGATAGAGGCGGATCCAGCGTCCGAAGCAGCACCCACAGCGGCAGGTCACAGCGGCGGCGGGTGTGGGCTCAGGGGAGCTCGGGCTCAGGCTGGGCCTGGTGCCCTTTTTTTTAGATCCTGGGTATATCTCCACTGACGGGCGCCGCGTCCGTCAGTGGGTTTTTTCTTTTCACTGACAGGAGCTCACTGACGGGCGCAAAACCCGTCAGTGGAGGCTGTTTTGCGACCATCAGTGTAGGGGTTATACGGGGTAGTGAGGAGTCAAGAAATACATGTGTGTTGCTACAGATAAACAAATTTGATTACTGAGCATGTTGAATTATTGTTGTCGCGCTCCATATCACGTCCTTGGATTCGTCTCAACTCTTGGTTGAGTTTCGATTCAGGTGGAATTGGGAGTTGGTTGTGGGGAGTAGCACCTTTGGTGAATTTGAAATTTTGAATTTGGAGTCACTGGATAAGGAAGACATCAATTAAGGTTTCGACATAGGCATATAGATTTTGCCAAAATTTCGAGATGATCCTATAGTACGGACCGCCGCCACTGATTGACATTTTTATAGGAGTAAAGATTAAAACAAGGAAGACAAGAGTCTACGTTTTTTCCTAGAGACTAGAAAATTCGGCAATAGGTAAAGATATACACCAATTATTTCGATGGGTTAAGATTATGACGGTACGGAATAATCCGATATAGATAAGAAAATGTATAAAAAATACAATTTCACTTCCAATTTTAACATTACAACTGTATAGCAATACAACTCTTTTTTCGATCCGTAATTTATATTCTAGTGATCTCTGTCCATGAAATTGCACGAGAATTCAGTTTAAGTTCAAAGGAACTTTTGTGTTCACCCCATGAGGCTAAAATTCAAGATTATTCGCAGAGAGAAAAATAACATTTGGATTGCTTATTTGGGCGGGTCCTCATATTGAGTTTTTACATAAGAGTTGTTACAATTGTATCAGAAATATAAGTCCATTTTGAATCATAACCATTGTAGTTGTATAGCCATTAATGTTCTATTTTCAAACATAAAGATATGTATTTTAGTATCTAAAAGCAAACATGGCAGTTCGGCTATTTTAATGTTATAATAAGAAGCTACTGTGTCTGCTGAACCTTTTACATGCATAGCATGCAGGAACCGAAATGACAAATCATTTACTATGCACACAGATGGACTAGCTAATAGGTACAACCACCTGGTAAGCATACAATTAATGCATACAGAGAACTAGTTGAGATTACACCGTATCATGCAGTACCCACATTATTTCGGCGTATCACACTTGGCAAAAAGGACGTCAAAGTTGCAATCCAAATTTCAGAAATATCACATCAGAGCAAAAAACAGCGGGTAGCCCACGCATTTAAATGGCTAGATTTACAACTACTATCGTATTTGATATTGTTCTTGTCAGTTATTTGTTCCTGCCACTAAATATTTTTTTGATTTCACTCACTACTACATTAGGTTTTTTATATGTCATTCGAAATATGAAAATGAATTGTAGCCAAACAACGTCCGGAGGAACTGTGATGGCAGTTCGTTAGAAATCTTCTCTTTAAGTGTATTAGGTTGTTAGCTTTTAGTTCAAATTACTATTTTAATAGCAAAGCTTATTTAATAAAAATATTTTTATTGTCTGCAAAACCATTATTCGATTAGTGTGATATTATGCCAATAATATTTGTACGATCCTCTTACTTTACTTGCCTATGTGGTATACACATCTCATAATTGGCAATGAGAAAATATATGTCATCGTCATCCTCGAGCTCAATTTTAACTAAACTTATCACATTCTTGTGGGACCAAGCACTGTGCCCAGTTCGTGCTGTTGGACCCGTATAAAGTGACCCGAGGCCATGCCACAAAGCTCCTTTGCGAAAATGTAAACCTAGAGGTTCCCTTACAACCTCTTGATCAAACTGTTCTACCTCTCTGAAAACCGCCACTATAGAGTATCACCGCCAACCTCGCCTTGCTAAATCTCACCATTATCTTCAAGGCAAATCTTATTTGAAGCATGACTCACCTCACAACCTCAACGGCAAACATGTTCATTGATATATGTTCATTGAATGAAAATCAAATTGTTAATTTCATTTTGATGTTTTCGCATTAATGAATGTCACCATTATCATCATTTTGTTTGAAAAGGCTCATTTGATGTGTGATTCTCTGCTACCTTGTCATGGTGTCATGCCTCACCTTACAACATTAGTGATAACGTGATCACCCATGTATATTCATTGAATAGAAATCAAATTGCTAATTTTATTTTAATTTGTATTCCATGTTTCGGTTTTAGCTTAAATATCATATATAAATCCAGTTGCCATTTTTCATTCAAAATTAATTCTGAAATGTACCTATTTGGGGAAACATAGTTATATTCTTTATCCACATAATGTATAAATCCAATTCCTAATTCTTATTTAAAAATAATCCTGAAACTGGAGAATAGAGTTGTTTTCTTTATCCAGATAATAAGAATTGTACATACAATGAAATTTTAAGATAGAGTTGTACTATTTTTCCACCTAATAAGAATTGTACTTACCATGGACTACTGTAAACAATCTAATTCACTATAATCTGGACCCATGCCATGAGATTTTTTAGCTCATATGGACTAACGTGGTGGTTTTTTTTCTATGGTTTTAACAAATATAAATAGATTACCGCTGCTGGCAAGAAAAACTAACAAAAAAACACAAAGACATCGTTAAAACATATCGGTAAGACTAATCAAATCACCTTGAACTATTTAATCCGAGTTGGCATTTATGTACTACTATATCCTAGCAGGGAGTTAAGTTAATGTATAGCTAAAAACGCAACAGGGAAGATATATGTAGGTCACCATAATATTTGCTCAAGCACTAGTATAAATTTATCTGACAAATGCATGATTCAACAGAATATATGCAAGTAGGGGTGTCCACGCCAGGCGGGCTAGAAAACCCGCGAGACGTTTTAGTTCTAATGGTTGCACTGGTGTTACAAGTATTTAAATTTTCTAGTACAAGTGCCGAGCGGGTTGAGACGGTTCGAAAAAACCGTGTTTGAACACTATGTGCAGGTTGCATCCTTTGAAATAGACCAAGTTGACAAGGCAATATTATCAAAGAACTCCCAATAACAATATAACATTATTTACAATTCACGTAACGTGATATTTCTAAGTCACTTAAATTCATTTAAGCTCACGGTTGAGATTTCATCAAACTATAACCACATTAAGTTCACTTCACACTCAAAACTGGAAGGTCTAATTAAGTTCTACCGATGCTGCTAAGACTAAAAGTACACACGTAGGCAGTTGCATTTTCTCTTTGAACACAAGAAACTGAAGATAAAGATTGATCAGTTTATTAAGAAAATGCAATATTTTGTGGAGGAAGATTCAGCAAAAACGGAAGTTAAGTGTACTGATGTTGGTGGTCTAGCTAACTACACTAATAGACATCGGAACTAATAAGTTCACTCCATCATTTCTTGTGAGATAATAGTGAAAAATTAAGCTCATTTCTTGTGTGATAGAAGTGAAAAAAGCACCTTTCTTCTGAGACGACCAATGCCTTGTCAAAGGGAAAAAGTTATGCCTGAACAGGTGTAATTCCCTGTACACAAAAGTTGCCAAAATGCAGGAAATGTATACAAGCAACAATCTAGGATGATAGACAAAAGCCTCCCAAAAAAATTGGCACATAAAAGTGACGTGACAGGATAAACGAGACAACATGTTCATGTCAGAGATGAAGAACACGGAGAATTAATGTGCGATGACCGATCAAGTCATCATCTCCATACGACTGCTAATTAAACTCGGAAACAGAAAAGAAAGAACTCAAATCAAGCAAGGGATCGGCGCATGGCGCGATCGGTCACAGCTCCCAACCAGCTGATCATTTGCTCCCAATTTTTTTCGCGTCTCCATTTCTCTCTCCCATGAGCATACGATGACTCAAACCTAATCTCGTCTAATTACGCATTAACAAACACAAACACACAAACTACTTAGCATGATCAACCAGCTACCAAGTAAAGCCAACTAGGTTTCTAGGGCGCAGCTTTTGAAGAGGAAAGGTAAACGAGTAGTAAGTGAAGAGGTCGCACCTCGTGGAAGACAGATAGAAGCTACTCCATGGCAAAAGTAAAGAAAAAACTTAGCCTTATACTTTACTTGAAGAGAAAAACACAGCAATACTAAGAAGAGTTAACAACGCTGTCAATTCAAGATCCGGGAAGGAAAAGATAACAAGCTAGAAGAATGCAAGAAACCGTGGGTTCCCGATTAAGCTCCTAACTGTCATATTTTTAATCATTTGATCCGACAGGGGTATGTTACTGACTGATCACCTCAGATGCTCGCAAGAAGACCACAATTCTAAATTAAGGTGCCTAAATAAGCTACCTAGGCTCTAGAGAAGGAACATCAATTTATGCATCAACGAAGCTAATGGAATTGAGATAGATCGAACGAGTGATGATGGAGGCACCGGTGTTACACGGCGAGGCGGGCCAGAGGGCGAGGAGGCGGCGCCGATGTTGACGTCACTGTCTCGTGTGGCCGTGGAAGAACGGCGTGCCGGAAGGGAACGCGCTGTAGAGCCCGGGCGTCGGGTATGGGTCCATCACCACAGCCGATGACACAACGGTATTGCCCCCCGCACCGCAACCGCCTGCTTCGCCGGCCGCGGCCGAGCTCGGCGGGGACACGTCGCCGGTTAGGCGGAACTGGTAGTCGCCGCTGCCTCCTGCGGTTCCCAGGGTGTTGGGGCCGACGTCGTGCAGGATGCCCTTGAACACGTGGCCGCCGATGCTGACGGTGGTCTGGTACGCTAGCTCGGCCTCCGCCTGGTCCACCGGACCGAGGCGCACGCAGCGGAACACCGCCTCCGAACTCACCTCCCGCGGGAACCTCTCCGCCACCGTCACCATCTGCTGATCTCCTTCACAGGCAGCAGCAGAGAGCAACAAAAACACGAATATTTAGCATTAGATCCTAGAGCCGGAGCGCACGCGCGGGAGATGATGCATGGTGAGGTGCAGCATGGCATGCAGCCTATGTACCTGAGGAGGTGGTGGGTGTGGTGGTGGAGATACGCGCGCGGGGGCGCTTGGTCGGGTCGCAGGAGGGCCCAGCCGGGGCGGTGGCGGCGGCGGAGGCGGCGAGCGCGGAGAGCTGCTGCTGCCGCTCGCGGCGCTTGGAGGCGGGCACCCAGGTGGACTTGACGTGGGTGGCGCAGGCGAAGCCCCGGCTCTTGCAGCAGGTGCGGCAGCGCTGGTGCCTGCAGTCCTTCTTCGCCTGGTTGCCGCAGTCCTCGCAGCTCACGCCGCCGCCGCCGCCCCGCGCTCCGCGGGACGATGACGAGGACGCCGCGCCCCCGCCGAGCGATACCGCGGCGGCCGGCACGTCATCGGCGGCGAAGCGGATGATGTTGGAACCGTAGAACGGGTGATGCCCGTGCTGCTGCTGCTGCTCCTGCGGCTGCCCCCATAGCTGGAAGCCGCCCCCGCGGGTGGCATAGAGGAACGACGACGCGTCGGAGGGGTGCTGAACGACGGGCGGCGGCACGGACGCCGCCGCCGACGGGCTGTCGCGGCTGCTTCCTCCGCCTAGAGGGAACCCCGCCATGCGCCCAAATCCATAGGCCGCCGTGCTGATCCCTCTCGCTCTCTACACCCGACTCGCGCAGGCCATGCGCTGGTGCCTCTCTAGCTGCGAGTGCGACGCGGGAGTAGAGCAGAAAGGAGGAGGTGGAGAGGAAGGAGTAGATCCGCGTGGGTGGTGGGGTTTCGGAGTCGAGGTGAGCGGTCGGGGAGGTTAAGACGGTGAGGCGACAGAGAGGGCCTGCCACGCCGCCATGGTGCCTGCCTGCGCGCACCTAAACTACCATTTATTGCCCTGCCTGCCTCGCGGCTCTCTCTCCCTCTCGGACTCTCTCTCTCTCTCTACCTCTTGCTTTGTTTGCAGTTCGCAGAACCGAGCGAGAGCGAGTAGGCAGAGGCACCAACACGGCAACGCGGCTGGCTGCGGCTGCTGCCTGCTGCTGATAATGTTGTCGCGCGGGGAAGAGAAGGAAAAGGTACAGTGGCGCAATAGAATAAGCATGGCGCAAGGCGGCCCCGGTGGCTGGATGGAATGTAGTACGAGTAAATGTTTGCCTGGCGTAGTGGCGTGCTCCAGAATTCAGTTGCTCCATGCTTGTCCGCTCTCGCCTCTCTTGCTACCTAGTCAATGCAGTATTCAATTCCACCTTGTAAAGTTGCACCGAGGTCTTGCACTTGTTTGGTTCCGAGTCTTGCACCTCCGCCGCCACCGTCGGATCGGCCGTGGACGGCGCGCGGCGCGGTCAAGCGCGCCGGGAAACACGGGAGCCGCTTCTTTTTCAACCTTGCCGTGTTTGAGATGCAGACAGCTTTCACTTCAACTTTGCTTCGTCTTGGTCATGGTCAGGGTCATGCGGCGCCCTTAATTCCGTGCCTCCCTCACATCTATCAATTCATCCGTTGTGGCATGGAACGCGCTGAAACTTGGAAGTTTTTCTCGCAGAGACTGGCAGAGTCAGAGGACGTGTCGGCGCCGGCGGCGGCAGCGTCCAACTCCACCACACACAGTGGCACAGTCTCGACCATGTCGCCGTGCATGCACTTGCGTGTGATCGATTGGCGGTCGTGCTCGCCCCGCTCCATAAACCATAATTGTACGCTCCGTTAACGCGTTTCTTCCCCGTTTATAAGCTGGATCTCCGCAGGTCAGCGGCGCGCATAATTAACGGGTGATCGCTGTCTCCTCGCGGCGCTTACTTTAGTCACAGAATGACATGGACGTCGTGAGCTCTGGATTTTGTGTCCTTTGGACAGAAATAAGAGATGGGGGGCGGCCATGTGGTGCATGATGTATCTAGTAGGAGATACGCATGACGTGACCGAAATCCATGTCTTGTTTGGCCCGATCCGTTTTGTTACCAATGCAGTCGAATTAATGGAAGCAAAATCAGCCGGCTGTAGTGCAGTACTGTAGTGGACCACTCCGTCATGCACTGTTTGCAGCTACAGGACCCAGCGACTTCACGTACCTAAAACGGCTCTTGATTTCTAGGGAAAAAATTGTGTTAGCTTACAAGGTTCTCGTCACGTCCTGTTTGGACTAGTAAAGTTGGATGAGTACATGGGGACTGGCGTTTCTCAGCCATGCACATGCAGAGAAAAGGCATAGTAGTTCAGTTCTCCGTGAACCATCTTGAGCTGATCTAAGAACCTTCGTTATTCCAGCTGATATATATGGCTCCATCTTTTGCGTACACTCAGTTGGCAGATATCTGGGTTTAAAATAAACTATCATAAAAACAAGATATTCTGCTTTGGCGTAGCTCGAAATTTTGAAGCTCAATACACGTATTTATTTGGTTGCAAGGTGAACACCTTCCCGTTTCACTAATTAGGAATTCCTATACACTTTCGCCAACTCCAAAATGTGGAGTGAAAGGTGGTAGAAAAGCACTTTGAAAAAGTCTGAATAGCTGGAAAGAGAAACAAATGTCCCAAAGCGGGAGATTAACTCTCATTAACTCGGTCCGGACTAGTCACCCTATGTTCATGCTATCGTTCTTTTGAGATACCATGTGGGGTTCTTAAAAAGCTAGATTGTTACCATTTGTGCTTTTTTTGGCAAAATGATGGCAAGAAAAAGAAATATCGGCTAACCAAATGGATCATCATACGTTGGCCCGAGATCAAGGTGGTCCTGACATTCATGATCTTAAAATTAGAAACATCAATTTGCTCTCTAAATGACTTTTTAAGCTTCTCGATGAAGATGGTGTATGGCGGACATTACTCTAGAGGAAATATTTCTATGGTAAGAATTTAAGTCAGATAGAAAGAAAACTAGTTATTTTATGTCTCACTTTTGGGCCGGATTAATGATGGTTCCCAAGTTAGATTCTCAGAGGACAAGTGGTTAGGCCAGTCGTCTTTGTCAGCACAGTACCCGTCTTTACAATATTATTCGCCACAAACAAGCTATTGTTGCTGCCGTGTTACAGACTCACTCATTAAACCTCTCCTTTCGTTGAGGAGTAGCTGGGCAAGATTTGATTGACCTTTTTACTATCTCACAACGAGCAGGCCCAAATGACGTCGAGTGACCATCGCAATACCTTCAGATGGAACTCTCTCCAGTCGGGCAGAATCTTAGTTAACTCTAAGGGTAGAAACGGATCGGATACGGATCGGATAGTGCCATTCCCACTTCCGTTTCCATATTGTCAAAGCGAATATGGATATGAATACGGATGTTGTCAAATACGGATACGGATCGGATGTTACTCGAATACGAATACGAATCGGATATATACTCAATTCGGTTGGATACGAATATCCTACAGATTTAATGATAGACTATGGTAAACCACATAACTAGATAAGTACATGAACATGATGATGAATTAATGACATATATAAGTCGATGATATACGATGATAATATATTCTACATGGATAATTGATGATAAAAATATGTCTCACATAGAGAAATAGAGTTTTACTATGCCTATTGAGCTTAATGGGCTATATAATTGGGCTAAGGAGTTAGAGACTTAGAAAGAGTTGTTGAAATAGGCTAATATAACTTTATTCGGATATGGATATACGGATATATCCGTATCTATATCCGTATTTATTTTATAATCCAGTACCATATCCGCATCCGTATCCAGAAAATAAATCCAGATAATATTTGTATCCGCATCCGTTTTTAATTCAGATACGGATATTGCTTGCCGTTTTACTGTTTTCTCGAATACAAATATCGGATAATACAGATTATCCGCTGCCAGTTTCCACCCTTAGTTAACTCTATGTATACTTTTCTTTCCAACCAGGGGATACCGACCACTAACAGGCAAATTTGGAGGCTAAAAATTCCTCTAAAGATCAAGATCTTTCTTTGGTATCTACGTAAAGCAGTAATTCTCACTAAAGACGGTTTACGTAGAAGAAATTGGGAAGGCAGTACCAAATGTTATTTTTATAGTAATGAGGAAACAATACAACATTTATTTATTCATTGCCCAATCACACTTTCGTTGGCTTATGATCCAAGCAGCCTTGGGTCTTCGCCCGCTGACTTGTATAGAGAACTTGTTTAGCACATAGTTACTTGGGCTTAGCAAAGATATGTGAATTGTTGCTCTTGCGGGTGCGATCAGTATTTGTTGGTCTATTTGGTTAAGCTGAAATGATGTGATATTCGACAAAAAGAAACTCTATACTTATTTGCAAGTTATTTATAGGTGCTCAAACTCGCTGCTGTCTTGGTCTATCTTACAGTGCCCGGCAAACTAGGAATTGGTGCTTACAACCTGCAAATCCCTCGAGCTAGTTCTGCAGGAGTTGTTCTCTACCTATGGTAGGGTTTAGTCACTGACTTGGTGATCCTTAATTTGTCGTTCTCTGTCTTTAACTTTTATTTATCAGTATTGCTGAACTTATGCAATTGTGGTTCTTTAAGTGTGTGGATCCAGAGACCGAAATTTACTTCTTTCACTGTAACATCTTGATATTTCGATTTGAGTAACAAGGTCTACTTTTATCTAAAAATGGTGGCAATTAATAAGCCTCAATTGTCAAGCTCGGCCACGTACGGAAAAGGTTGGATCACGGGGGTTTTTCCTGGTTCCCGTTGGAAAGAAAGTGGCCAAGTTATTCCCTGTACCCTGGTAGCGATCGATCCTGATCGATTTTCTGGCCACAGTTCTGGTCCCAGTTGAAATACCACTGTTCAAGTCGTGGAGTCCAGGCCGGATCCTGGTCGATTTGAGATTTCCGGGCTATTGCTGGTGGACGACGATCCTTTTTTTATTTATTTTTGCGAGAGGACGGCAATCATGGCATACATGCATGAGAGATGGATTAAAACAGCCGGAAGAAAAAATTACTCGTGTAACAACAGTAGTTGTGTCTAGTGCCAGAGAAAAATGTGTGGATAGATCGAAAGCTTGAGTACGTACGTACGTACGTACGCTCTGGTTGGACACGTTACTCCATTTATTGGTATGTACCTTAATCAGAAATCAGATCCACTTCATTCTCGAGGCAGGGTACAGGGCGGTACGTGCTGATATAGCTCCTCTTAGGCAGAAAAAGGGTCGAGTAAGACAAGCACAAGGCAACATAAACAGTGCGTTCAGTGTCATGTGGTGATGTGTACGGAAAAAAATTAAAACGAAAAACACAAATTGTCCAAATGCATCACGATTAAATCCACGCAGCTAGCATCGGTCCCGGCCCATGTCACGTTGAGTCTGTGACGGTGGCAGCTGGTTCGAGAAGTACAAGGGAGTGCGTGTAAGGTGGCCGGCCGGCCGCGCCGGCGTACGGCTAGATGCCGAGAGCGGCATGTTGCATGCGGCGCCAACGCCATGCAGCAACTAGTTGCCGTGAAGGCGTGATCAGCCTGCTAGCTCCAAGAGGCAGCTGCCAGCTCGAACGCGTGCGTACGATCGATGTACGAGCTGCACTGCAAAACGCTCGCATGGTCTGGTTGGTCGGACATGTGCCCAAGTCTTGCCCGTTTCAATGCGTGCCCTGCATGTAACTTTTCTCCGTCTTATTGCAGCATGAATTACTTTATACCCTACGATCGAGCTCTAGATCCTCTCGAAGGATCAATGTCTGGACTTAGGAGTAGCTGCGAGCTCCGGAATACACTGCCATCGGCGAGGGAGTAAATGTTAAGTTTCATTGATGTCTCATGGTGGCACGTCACCTTGGAAACAGAAGAGTTAGCTGTGTTGCCTCTCTTCAATGTCAAAATCAATTAACATCGTGTTGCCTGTTGGTGAGGTGGGCTGGCATCTTTTATTTTTTCGGCGATTATTGTTACAACGTACTACAAGCAATGCCGGTGCCACATATGAGCTGTGTGGTCAATTGATACTATCACATGTTATTGAAAAACATTGCTATCTGTTTTGGATGATGGAAGAGATTATTTCTCTCATCTCTGCAGATAACCAAAATATCTATTAAATAGTCAGCCCGAAGGCAGTATTGTTGGTAGACCGACCATACCGAAGACAAAAAAAAAGAATGAATTTCTTAAAAATTCCCAGAGACAAAACTGGAGAGACAATCCATCCACCGGCCGAATTCCCACAGCAGCGGCGCCGCATCAGCACGCACCCAACGAACGCATGCATGCATGCCTGACCGAGGCCTGGTTCGCAGCGATTCCCACGACACGCTGTAGCGATAGAATGGAAAAAGGGAACAGGATACGAAGGCGCGCAGCGCCGCTGCTCTGCTGCCGCCGCAGGCCCCCAATAATGAAGCGAACGCCGGGGAAGCAGGCAAGCGCGCGCCTCGAGCCGTGCGCCGCTGTACCTGCCGCGCCGCAGTTGACCTGTGACTGACCCCCCTCCCCGCTCTCCGCTTTTCTTTTTCTCACGGCTCCGCGCAAAACTGTTGGTGTCTTTCCCTACTGTGCCACGTCTGCGCCCCCGCCTCCTCGGGCCCCCCGACGCGGGCGGCAGGCCACGGCAGCGCACACCTGCGCCGTGCCCACGTCCCATCCGAGCGGCGGGCCGCAGCAGCGGCAACAGCGGAGCGCCGCGCGGGCACGGGGGTGGGATGCCAGGGAAACAGCGCGGCGCGGGCGGGCGCGACGGGATTCCGCCCCGAATCCAGCGCGCCGCCCCGATCCCGACGCGTAACGAACCTGGCGCCCAACGACATGCGGTCTCTCTCTGTGTATTGATTGATTCGGGTGTCGTTGTTAATGCGGCGTGCGGCTGCCGTGGTTGGGTTTACGGTGTAATTTAGCCGCTCCCGCGGGCCCACCTCCTCCGTGTGCTAGCTGCGTCCCTGTCCTCGCTCCTTCCCTTTTTCCTGTTCATCAGTGTAAGGTTGTGGTGTCTGTGACTTTCGGATCCTTTGACTACGACGTGACAGCAGGTTGAAGTGTACTTGAACCCGCCGGCGTTTAGTTGATGGGTTTCCGAAGGAGGGAGGAATCCGTTGGCCGCTGATGCAGTTTATCGCGACTAAATTTGCTTCCGTACATTTCTCTAACACGAGGATGTAGACGACCTAGCATTCTTTATTTATTTATAAAAAAGACATGACCTAGCTGTCAGCGAGCACTAGTTGTTGGGAGAAAATGATGGCACCATTCGGCAGAAACAAGTGACAGTAACAGGGAAGGTTTGTAATCCGTAGCAGTAGTCCATTAATTCATGCTCCTCCAGTGGCAAGCATAACTCCACGTAAAAGAATAAGAACTGCGTTACAAGTGATAGTAACAGGGTGTGTGGTCTGCATGTATGGACTATGCTATAATTTGGGGGGAGGGATGGGGGGAGGGGGAATTTTGCATTACTTTGAAACAAGAACATTCGCAACAAAAAGGAAAATAAATCATGTCCGACGCTCTGACAGATATAGGTACATCAGACGGTTTCATATTGTAAAGGGTGAAATTTTGGATTTTGGTGAGAGTAATGGGGGAGAATAGGCTTATTGCCTTCTTATAAAGATAAGATAATCATTTATTTGAAACAAAATGTCAAATTTCACTAGATTTAATTTTTGCATCAATTATACTAAATTTAGGACCCAAAATCCTAGGATTTTATCAAGTTTTATAATTTTGAAAAAACTCACACGATAGATCCACGTTTTAGGATAACGTGGCATTGACTAAGACTCCACATCTGTGGTTGAGTTTTTTTGCCCAACCACCTTACTCGAAGAGAAAGATAAAAAGTGTGTGAAGGGCCATCTTGGGTGATATGGCGTCCTAGTCAACGCCATGTTAGCCTGAAAGATGGGCCTACATATCGAATTTTTTCCTAATTGTGAAACCTATATTATCCCTTATCATATTTATTTATTATTTTTGACTTTGTCTGATTTTTTGACCAACAAATTTTTTAAGATAATTAATTATATAACATAAGAATGGTATTGCACGATCTGTGATCAAAAATACTTTATTAATATTATGAATTTAGACCTATTTGCATTTGTGTTGATCAAAAAGTTACGGTCAAACGTCACCGAGTAGCAGTCAAAAACGACAACTAAACATGAATACAAATTTTGGGTCCTAAATATGGTAAAATAAGTCATGATAAGGTAAATCTAGTAAAAAGTGACACCCTAGGTCTCGATTACCTGGTAATAAAGGGGATTTACGCTTTGATACATGAAGTACTCCGTATAACAGTACAGGTAGGGTTCTATACGATTTGTTATGTCTCGAGTAAGGATCCTCGTGATCAAGAACGTCGTCCGAGACAAATAGAAAAGAAACAAAAGAGTGAGCAGGGATACTATACTGTTCCAACATGCCAGGTACGCATGTACTGCATAGCTGCGTAGTACAATAAATAGGTACATATTTCTCCTGTTCCTTTTGTCTTTTTTTCTAGATGAAGTTTCATGGTTCTACTGAACTGGTATGCGTGATCATTGCTCCTGATTGCCGTGCAACTCATGCGCTCGAACAACAATCTATTTATGCATACTTTGTCAGCTCAGTACCGCATGATACCTACAGTAAAAGGGAGAGGATGGCTTGCATCTGCATGTATCTAGAAAATTTTACTACTTTCTTTTTTTGCACCTATCTTCGTTAACGGTGTCCCGCGCAATTACACGGGAAACGTTTTAATTATCTTTATCTTTTACCTGTATGTGTACGTGATATTAGATCAGTACGGGAAATAAAAATTTAAATCACAAGCTGGCCTGCTAGTCATTGTACCGAGCCGTCTATTTAGATACAGTTATGATGATTTATCGGGTGTGATCTATTTAATTATCTTTATTATTTTACCTATACGTGTGATATTAGATTAATACTAATTGTGTGGGAGACATTTTTAATTATCTTTTTTACCTGTACGCGTGATATTAAATCAGTACTAATTGCACGGAAATGTTTTTAATTATCTTTATTTTTTTACTTGTACGCGTGATATTAAATCATTACTAATTGCGCGGAAACATTTTTAATTATCTTTTATTTTTACATGTACGCGTGATATTAGATCAATACGGGAAATAAAAGTTCAAATCGTGAGACAGCCTAGTATTAGATCCGTACAGGAAATAAAAGTTAAAATCGTGAACCGGCCTGCTAGTCGTTCTACCAAACTGTCTAGGTACAGTTATTATAATGAGCTCGGATGTGATCTATTTAGGTACAGTTATGAAGATCTATGATGATTTATCGGCTATAATCTGTTTAGGTGTAGTTATGAAGGTCTATCGGCTGTGATCTGTTTAGGTGCAGTTGTGAAGTTCTATCGGCTGTGATTTGTTTAGGTGTAATTATGAAGATCTATTGGCTATGAACTGTTTAAGTATAGTTATGAAGATCTATCGGTTGTGGTACTAATAATAAAAGGATCCATTAAATTAACGATCGGATGTTTTATTTTTAGAATTTCTAATATTTCTCTATTTTTTTAATGTATTCTACTTTTATAGTATGTAGTAATTAGTAAATCACCGGTATTAGTACATAGTAGTAATACATTGCTGAGCACAGATATGCGCCTCTTCGCTGCAAAATGCAATTCCTCGGAGGTTTGTGCGGAAGGCGTCTTCCTTCTGGAAGATTTGGATGTGGTTACATCTGGAGCATGCCACATCAGCGTCATCGATTTTAATCTTAATGGTGCAACCCTTGATAGGAGATGCTATCAAGATACGACAATACTTCACGAGAAGCCGAAAGCCAATGGTACCGTACCTACTTAGCCGGCTGTTAATCGTCAAAAGACTTCGCTAGCTACCCATTAATTGGCTGATGTGTCTAGCTATGACTTGGCACTACGCTGCACCATGCAGCAGGGGCCGTATCCTGCCTGCAGCCTCTTCCAAGACACAGCGAGAGGAACGTGACGAACGAAACAAGAATCCAAGTGCTGCTAGCGATCGACGTCTCAGCTCGCTCTCATTAGCTACCTCTAGAGATGAGACTGCTAGAACACGAAATTAATGGAAACGAACGGCACGCACCTACGACGAGCTACCTAGGTGTTAGCAGCGGTACGTGCACGACAGGGACGCGACGATCGAAAGGAATCGATATCTCGATCAATCGTTGACACCGAAAGTGCGTCCAAAGCGAAGATCAGATACGAATGTTCCGTTTCAAACAAATAACCTGTTAAGTGTGGGCTCTACTTTGGTGATCACGACGGGAACCTGTCGCACGTATCGTTGTAATGTTGTCTACTTGTCTCCCTGGCTCCGTGCCTCCCTGTTATATATTGGAGTAGCATTAGCTTATGTTTTCGTTGTTTAACTTTTATGATAGAGTCAGAGTGAGTGCTCTTCCTTTTTGTTGGTAGTAGCACTAGGTCATGTGTTTGTGAGTATGCAGAGGGAGGCAACAAATTTTATTTTTTTGGGAAAAACTTTAGTGGAGGCAGGGTGTAATGCATCTTTCTTTTCTTTTGATTTGAGGGGAGTGTAAACTGTGTAATGCATCTTTGTGTGCACTCTGGTAAAGCTTGGGCCCTTTTCCCCGAGGTCAGGACGTCGGGTGAGATCTATATAATCTATGGGTTCTGAAGCTAGGCCCGTTATGGGCGTTGACGGGCCGGCGTCACCACCGACACATATGACATGGCAAAGCCCATGGGCCCACCTACTGGCTATTCTTTGAGAGGTCAGTGACAATGTACTGATACAGTGCCATCTTGGCGCAGAAGATGCTAAACTATGTGACCTGGAACTAAAAAACTCTTCACATGCAAACACTCCGAAAAAGGGTCATAAGAGTATTCCTGGAGCTTGCCATATGGACACCTTCTAGCGAGTCTCAGTGTAACGAATTGCTCATCGCATGGAGACATTACTAGGCTGGGAGATAGTTATTGGGATTAACCTATTTAAGCTGCATCTACTAGGTTGGGAAGCGTATCTCTGCTCTTGGCTAGATCTTATCCGCTGGATCCTAAATTAACAGCCCAGATCTATTGCTCTAGTGTTAAAGTGTTACGCCATTCCTCCCTCAGCCTTCTTTCACTCTACAGCATAGTACGTGCTCCTCACGCGTTGCTTAAGCAACGCAGAGGATACGAATCCATTGAGTTGGAGCATTTTCCAAAAGTTGTAATAATTGATGTTTTGACCATTCATCCGGTGATAATATTATTATGTAATGCCAATCTGAACAGTTTATTCGTTTTTCCATCGTATTCTATATATTTCTTTGAGGGAAATATTCTATGTATTTTGCCCCCTTCAAATGACCTTTTTGTACTCTCTATCAAACTTAATGCTAGTAACTTCTTAGGGCATGCATAAAGAAAACAGAACAATATGCATGCTTGTGCATCGATTGATGTAATGATCGAGGGTTCACCCTCTTTTCTCGAAAAAAGAACTGTAATACTTCCGACATAAATATCCAAAAAGATACCGACAACCAAGTCTGACTGTTCAAAACACAATTATTTTGTAAGCATAGAAAGTATACCTCTCAAGCTACGTACTGCCGGCATAAAATGTATAAAAAACAACCAGCTGAGAGTCCCTTCATTTCTGCACATCTGCCAGCTGACTAATTCACATCAGATAGCAACGAACAAGAAAAGAGCGAACGCAACAACCCCATGCAAACAAACAAACAAAACTTTGCAGGCCGAGACGAAGATTAACAACTCTTGATGATCTTTATCCATCATCAATCATCACCCACAACCAATCTCATACGCTAATTAATTGACAATACAATCTAAGGGCAGATCACTAATCATGAATTTCCATCTTAATTCCATGCGACAATACGCTCGCGCGATCTGGTGATGCATCCATGGTGCATGGATCGAGGATCGTATCACACTGTCACGGTGTCACCTCAGCTTGGTCAGCTTCCAGCTCCCCCTGTCCAGCGGCTCGGTGCTGCCGGTGACGTCGTCGTGATCGGTAGTCATGGTGATCTCCTCGCTGGCGGCGTCGGGCACCACCGGCAAGATCTCCTTGGCCCGCCGCTCGCAGCCGTACCTGAGCATCTCGACGACCTCGGCCATGGTGGGCCGGCTCTCGCCGTTGCTCTGCGAGCACAGCATGGCCGTCTCGACCAGTGCACGGAGCTGCGCGGCGTCGAACCGCCCGGCCAGCCTGGGGTCCGCGAGGCGCTCCCACTTGCGGCGCTCCACGAGCGACGCCGCCCACTGCACGATCTCGCGCTTGACTCCACCCGGCAGCTTCTCGAGCGGGCGGCGGGCGCTGACAAGCTCGAGGAGCAGCACGCCGAAGCTGTAGACGTCGCAGCTCTCGGAGACCTTCCCCCACATGGCGTACTCCGGCGCCAGGTAGCCGAGCGTCCCCTTCACACGCGTCGTCAGGTGCGACACCCCGTCTGGGATCAGCTTCGCGAACCCGAAGTCCGCCACCTTGGGCACGAACTCCGCGTCCAGCAGCACGTTGCTCGCCTTGATGTCCCGGTGAATTATGTGCGGATTCGCCTCGTGGTGCAAGTACCTGCACATTGAACTGATTCTTAGCAAGATGGCATGGATCATGGCAAGGTAGCATCTTTGGGTTCAACGGATGATGGCTTACGCGAGGCCTTCGGCGGCACCCACGGCGATGGCGACGCGGCGGGGCCAGTCGAGCGGGGGATGCTGCTGGGAGGCGGGGGTGCCGCGGTGGGGGTGGAGGTGGGTGAGGAGGCTGTGGTTGGGCATGTAGTCGTAGACGATGAGGCGCTCGTCGCCGCCGGCGTAGAAACCGCGGAGGCTGAGCAGGTTCCTGTGGCGGACCCGGCCGAGGATCTCCACCTCGACGGCGAACTCCATCTCCGCCTTGGCCGTCATCGCCTTCAGCCGCTTCACCGCGATCTGAACGAAACGTCGTTGATCCATGTTCACCTTTCAGTGCATAACGATAAACGAGACCTAGCTAACCGATCGCCGGTCCATCGCCGGCGGCGGCGACGAAGGGATCGACAAGAAGTGATGGATCACCCAACCTCGACGCCTTTGGAGGTGCGGCCCCAGTAGACGGTGCCGAAGCCGCCCTCGCCGAGCTTGTTGCTCTCGTTGAAGTTGTTGGTCGCCTGCAGGAGCTCCTTGAGGGTGTACGTCTCCCACGGGTACTCCACGCTCCTGTTCTTGGACCCCCTCGATGACCTCGACAGATTCCTGCTTCCATCCAACACAGCGTTACACCAAAATTCAGCTCAATTCAATCGATCTCACCAAAGAAATTAACAGCCGTGCATGGCTGCAATGCTATCAAGAGTGGACGACTCATGGATATGTTGTACCTCCGACGACTGGCGGCCGGCTCCGGGTCGGAGTCTCCGCCGGTGACGCAGCAGAAGCACCGGTTGATCATTTCTTGGGATCGATCAATGTACCGTGCGTTGAAGAGCTAGTTAAAGCACCCGCTCGATCTGCAGGATGGAGACGAATTGGAGGTGGATGTGTGGATGGAGGTGAGAAATAAAGGGTGGACGAAGCTGGAGGGGAATGTTCCCAGGGATTGCTTCTTGTTTGTTTCTCCCGGTACAAGGTTGTCTCATGCTTGCCTCTCTTTGGAGACTTCACTGTCAGCTGGAGTAGGGATTAACCTGGTGTACAGGTGCCTCTAGAAGGGCCTTTTATAAGCACACAAATCATTGGCAGGTGTACTGCGGTTGCGCATGGTCTGCACCAAAATTGCTAGCTTGAAAGTTTCAAATGGACCTCTTTTGGAAAAGGGAAGCTCATGCTAAGTCTTTTATATGGAAATCTTTTGAATAACTACTCCGTTCGTCCGTTAAAAAACATATAACATTCTGGACTGACCTGCAACTTTATCGTAGCTCGTGGCTAGGTTAGAGTTTGTTCAGAACACAAAACTTCACAGGAAAACAGTCCAATTCCCACAAAAATCCTCGAAAATCCGCGCGTGGTAGCAATAATGCCTAAATAGTACATCAGTATTCCAACATATGCAGTGGAAGATATCTATGTTAACAGGACTAGGACATGCTTTCCCATTTTCTATAGCTAGCAATCACGATAATGCTCATCAGGATATGTATCAGATTATGGCACATGACTCATGGGTGCGTGCTGGCGACCAGGTCAGGGATGGACTCAATTTCAGTTAGTTAGCTCCATTCTCTTGGACAGATAACTAATATTGCATCATGGTTCGTGAGAGCATCTGTTCAAGCTGCACCAAATTTCTGTTGTTTTATCAAGTGGCCTACTGCATTTGAATAAGCCGGCCGGTTCTGATTTTACGAGTAGATCAAATGACGTGCTCGAGCGCAGGCTCCCGCATTAAAATTTAAAACAGAGGAATGCCTTCGTAATCAGCTAGTGACGTGCTGCTTTCATTTGTTAATACAAGAAGACGTCACCTAGTTACATTGGTCAATGAACACCATGAAAGGCTAGTTTCTTCAACAAAAAAGAACGCTAGTTTCGAAAAAAGTTAATCGTCAAAGACTAGTTTCAGAAGAAGAAAAATCATGAAAGGCTTGTGATAGGACTTGCTGATGCAATGCAATATTATAGTAAGAAGATACTAGTCTCTCAAAAGAAGCAACAGATGTTAGTTGAAGGACCGAAATCAAAAATGTTATTATGACTTGGTGTTGGTGAGTATACAATCAGCTGGCCAGCTAGTCATCGTCCAGAGTATTTTTTTTCTTTCGAAAAGGCTGTCCAGAGTCCGTATATAAAATGTATCGCAAATAAAGAAAACAATAAGGAAGGTAGGATACATATCTTGGCTTCATAAGCAAAGTCACACCTTGTCGAGACGTGCGGACGGCCCGCTCTGCTTCCTCGACGGTCGCAGGGAAGCCATGAAGATCGGATCGTCAACCCCGTCACCGGCCGGTGAGTCGCTCGAGCAGCCGATGCCGCCGTGCAAGATCGTGCACCTTCCCCACAACTACTAGAGCCCGAGTTCCACTCCCACGGGGGTGGTGTACAGTGCACGCACGCAGGTAGGCGAAAGGTACTGAGCCCGCACTGCGCACGGCGGGGCCGGGCATCCTGTTCACCGGCGGCGCCGTTCACGGCAACGGCGCGATGTACTGCCTCGCGCATCACAAGGTGGGAAATGGCTATGCTCATTCGGTTTGATCTGAATGACAAGGATATCACGTCGTTGGAGCTCCAAGGCCACCGGGGGCCACTCTACTGTCTGTTAATGGACATGGATGTCGGGCAAGCCCTTCGACGCGTCCAGCGACCATATCGACATATAGATGAAATTTTACGGGTCCAAATGTTATATCGTACGCTACAAGTTTTGACATCATCTACATAAGAGCATATATGGCTCTTAAGAAGGAAAAAAACTGTTTTGGTCATTTTGGGAGTCCGTAGTAGTATTATTTACAACCCCGCGCCGATCCCGAACTCCAACTCCAACTGGAAACCGTCCTCTTCACAAGCTCACACCTACGAAGGAGTATATATTTCCGAGTCATCATGAAACCAGCCAGGCACTTTAATTAGTTCATGTCGATGCGTGGTTCCATGAGGCAGGTAACTGCCGGCGGCGTTGCCAACGCCGCCACCACCGCGCGCCTCCCGCGAGACGTCCTCGCCAGCGTCCTGCTCCTCCTCCCGGCGAGCGACCTCCGCCGCTCCCGCCGCGTCTGCAAGGAATGGCGTGACACCATCTCCGACCCGTCCTTCATTGACGCGCACGTGGTCCACGGGCCGCGGGCCCCGCCCCACACCGTCGTGTTCTTTCCCGGACGTAGCCGATCCTACGGCGCCAAAGAGTCGCAGAACGGCGGTGGGTTCCTCTTTGACGAGCAGTGGCGACTCACGGCCAGGTTCACGACCGGCGAGACGGCGGACATGGTGGGCACATGCAACGGCCTGCTCTGCTTCCTCGACAGCCTCCCGGGCGCCGTCAAGGTCGTGGACCCCTTCACCGGCGAGTCGATCGCCCTGCCGCTGCCGCTGCCGCAGCCGCCGAATACGGTGGCGAGGCACCGCACCCGCGCGTACTGCTTCGGCTTCGACGCCACGGCGAGGCGATACAAGATCGTCCACAACCGCTACTGCTATCATTGGAGCATCAGCGATGCCGTGGAGCAGGAGCTGCGCGTGCTCACTGTCGGAGCAGACGAGGAGTGGAGGACCGTGCGCATCGCGTGCGCGGCGCACGGCGTGTCCTACGGCGACCCGGCGTGCGGCGACGGAGCCGTGTACTGGTACAGCATAGGCGCGGACGGGACTCCGAAGTACGTGCGCTTCGATCTGGCGACGGAGGAGATCACGTCGGTCGAGCGTCGGCTGGTCGACGGCCGGACGCCGGGGGGGGACCGATCTCCTGCCGGCCCGCGTGGTGTCTGTCGCCCCTGTGCGTCATCGGCGTCAGGTGGTTCAGCGAGTGGGAGGACGGCTGCTGGCCTCACAACATCAACGCCGTGGCGCACGATATCTACGCCGTGACGATGCCTGACTTGGAGCGCCTCCCGAGGCCGCACGCCCTGCAACGGGGGCACCTGCTGCTGCAGGAGGGGAACGGAGCTCTGTGCGTCCGCAGGATCGAGGGCAGCAGTATGGAGCAACTTGACATTGGGTTTAAAAGACTGCTGATTGGGACAGGCGCGCCCCATGGAGGAGGAGCCCGCCGAGAGCTACCGGTTCGTTGCGGTTCGCCGTCGCCGTCGGCCGGGGAAGGAGCCGGCGGCCGTTGATTCGAGCGAGGTTGAGGTCCCTGTAGTAGGACGACTCCCATACGAATGGTGCGATATAAGCACGTTTGCCTACGTCCCGACGGTGTCTCCAGCTTCCTTTGCGCTCTACTTAGGCGCGCATGGGCATTGGCTTTCTATCCCTTGTATCTAACCTGTTCCTTTTGCTATTACTAGTATTATACATCGATCCATATGATTCATGATTTTGGGTGACGTGGTAGATAAGAGACCGCAGATGATGTTGCCACTGTTAATGAAGGAACATGTACGAGGATTTTGACTGACATGGTAGTAAGAGACGGCTGGTGTTGCCATTGGTAACGAAGGAGCATATAGGAAGGCATAGTTATCAGACCTGGACCGGTCATCGATCCGGCCGAGGTCTCGGGTCACTAGGTCGGACTGTTGGGTTACCGGTCCAACCGTGTATCTTTAAATTATTATTTTATAAATAATATACATAACATGACATAGTATACTTAGTCTTTAATACTATGAATGAAGTGTAACTTTATCTATAGCATATCACTCAAATAGCAACAGGATTATTACAATGGTCCATTATTACAAACTTATATTCTAAATTATATAAACTCAAATGTCAAGATAAAGTCGTACAAACCAATTTCTAAAAGTATAGAAAATTTAAAATCGTTTTCATTTGGTACATCAAAAAACATATACTAAACACTCGTCTCGCACATCCTATAACAAGTACTCTTCAGTGTTCTCCTCGCGGTACTCGAAATAGTAGTTTACCCTTTGTCATCTTTTGTCGATGTTTACTCCTCTGGGCTTTTTTCGTTGAACCTCCAAAAAGACTACTTCTTGATTCGTTATCGGCTCACAATCTAAACAACGAGGTTTATAATATAGGAATGAGTACATAAGGTAGCCAACAAGTCCATGAATAGCAAAAAAGTGGTTAATGCACTATATCTATTGAGAACAACGGTGTTCTCCAAAAGCAATGCAATTTGTGAGAAAGATATTCAAGTTATTAATTAGAGAGCTATCATCTAGTGTCTCACAAGTTGCTAGAATCTCCTATGAACTCCTTTCATGTCTCTTCCGTAGTTCCGACCACAAGGAACATGGAGCGATAATGTCACACTCTATTACACTCTGCAGAGGTTGGCTACTTTATTACCCGCAAACAACCAACAATCATGGTATTCATGTCATCACATTCACAACTGGATTATTAGATCACGGAGCCTTTTCACTATCGTTCTATCATACGCCGCGTCGTAGTCCCACACAACAGGCTTGAACTACTAGTATCACGCTGATACTCTAGACCCAATGTACCATATCTAACACTAACGGCTTACACTACACTCCTAGTAGTTGATATTCCAGATCCAACAATTAAGGTCTTGCCTTCCTAAGGGAGTATGACATAGAACAAGGTACTCAGCTCAACCTCGCTCATACTTGGTATGTGATTAACGGGATTACTACGACGCTTAAGAACAATTGATCAATGATTATTTAACCATATATGAAAACCCATGTAGTGGAACCCACCTTCCCTGTGCCTCACAACATATTTTCAGGATTCCACCACCAGCCATGGTCACGCCTAAAAACTAGCGATCAAAATCTCAGTTATTAATTTTTTATAAAATATGTTTTCCTTTTTATGCAGATTATAGATGACATGGAAGGTTTTGTCAAACATTATCAACAGACATGAACAAGTAATTGGTGATTGATAGGTAGTGCACTTCAATAGGTCTGTTTGCTGAACTTTTACTTCTCGAAAGAAATGAAGTCTGATAAGGACTAACTCCAGAAAAATTAAACATGAATGCAAATGACATAATAATGCATGTACGAACGAATTCATCTTAAAATGCTCAAAGAATTTAGACATATCTCATTCATATAATTAAGAAAATAATCAAGAGTTAGCTATTTTTAGAGCTTGCATGAAGCATTACGTAAAATATCAATTAATTATCCCTTCTTTTATTGTAGTTAGAGGTTAGTATTATCATTCAACATATTTTAATTAACTTAAGTAAATAATCTATACATTTAAATCAAGCTTTAACATAAATTTTATTTTGATTTTTACCTCTTTTTAAAGAAAAAGGAGAACCACTTGGTTCAGACCCACCTATCTATTCATCTGTTGGGCCTATCCAGCCTGACTCAGAGTGTAGGCTATTTGGGCTTGGCTAGCCTCATCAGCCGGTCCATCCGGCACCTCCAACCCTAACCCCCCCCTCTCTCTCTCTCTCTCTCTCTCTCTCTCTCGCTCTCGCTCTCGGTCAGTTGCCCTCTTTCTCCTGCACAGGTTCGTCTCGATCCCCTTCTCTCCCCCGATCGGCTCTGTCCGAGCTTGCCGCCGCCCTAATCGACCCGGCCAAGGTCTTGGGTCACTAGGTCAGACTGTGTATCTTTAAATTATTCTTTTATAAATACATATACCTCAAAAAAGGAAATAAGATCCATGACAGAATAACAACATGTGCCCACAATAATACTACCGGTCTACTAGTACATCGATATGTGCACAAGTCCCAAAATACTCTCAAAGAAATACCACTATAAACATGTAAAATTTCAATATCAAATTCAATTGGATTTGGGAGATATAAAAAGACAAATTCAGAATGAATTCCTGTTTTTCACTGTTTGTCGTTATTTATTCCAACATTTTACTTTTGGTATGTTTCGGATACAACTAAATTTTGATCTTAAAATTCCCCAAGTTTATAGAACATCATCTCACCACATATGGTTTTTCTTTTGGGGAATTTTGAATCTTTAAACATAGTTTACCTAAATTCTACAAGTTTGTAGATCATCATCTCACCACATATGGTATTTACTTGTCAACAAAACCGTGCCGTGTCCGACAATAATACTACTAGTCTACTAGTACATGTCGCGCGCTTCGAACGAGAGCCCGCGTGACCCGATGCCAGGGAGTCCGGTGTTCGGCCTGGTGACGGAGTCGGACGCGCGGGTGTGCGCGATGACCATCGGGTGGCACGGCGAGGTGGATGCGTTGTTCCTCGGAGAGGGCGGCCGCTGGGTGCACAATAGCCACGCCGTGAGGCTGCCTTTCCGGCCGCGGCTCGCATGGCCGTAAGCCCTGCAACGCGGGCACCTGCTGCTGGAGGACTGTCGGGACGGTGCCCTGTACGCTCTCACGATCAGAAGCATCGGTGCTGCGGCGCTGGCGAGGGGTGATCTCGGCCAGGGAAGCTGCTGGAGATGGGCGAGGAGGAGGAGAAGGCCAAAAGCCCGTCGAGCGGACAGCACGCTGACGGGGACACCCAGCCGCAGTACGCGAGGGTTGTTCGTCCCGGTCAGGACAGTTTCGCCGGTCCCATTTAACCGGAACACTGACGGGACACCCACTGAGAGTTGCACAAATTTTGAGGCAAAAATCAACGGTCAATTGTATCTAGTTATCTCTTTGATTTATCATTATCACTTGACCTATCTGATTCATGGTTTTGATTCTGAATGCCACTTAAATCATCTGACGCACAGCAAGATAATGTAATGCTTACAATACCCAGTACTCTAGAAATACTGCTAGTGCTACGCAACATGGCAACACCAACCCCAAGCACACATTTAACAGGTTTCTCATTTTTTTAGCGAAACAAAACTGCACACCAATTGAACAAAAGAACTGTTAAGACTCTAACACATCGTTCGTGAGAACATCCATTAGAATTTTTTTCAGTAGGCAATCAATTGCTGCAGCTAATACTACTTTGCTTAATCTAAGAACATACCTCAAGGAGAAGGGGACACTTCTATTCCAGCCTCCCCGGCAGCTTTACATTGTTTCTACTCACTCAAGTTGCATCCGCGGATATAAGGGTGATCATACTTTATATACCTTGTCCAATATGGTCGGTACTTCGTCATTGCCAGCTCCAACCATGGCTTCATGTTCCCATTGTAATGAACGACAGCAGCACTGTCTATCTCTGAGCGGTCTATGCTTGGGTTGTATCCTAATCCAAGGACATGCCACGATTTATCAAGGGGATGTGTCAGCTTGTAGAACGTCATTAGGCCAGGCGGAAGGGTCCCAAGCTTCCAAAGAACCCTGTCTTCATTCTAGCAGAAGAAAACAGTAGGATAATGTGAGATGTGATGTGTTTGAACAATGAAATCAAAGGATGGCAGTATTAATCTCACCAAGTTTTGCCACTTATGGTAGATCCCGGTAATATCTTTGTTCTTCCACTGCTTCAGATCAAAGATGTTCATCCCATAAGCCCAGCCACAAGCATTAGGATCAAAGTTCCGAGCAATATGTGGATTTGAAAAATTAAGATACTTGTCAAAACGGTGGAAACTCTCTCCACAGGTCTCCACTGCACCATTGACCTTTCCATTTAGATCAACATCCCATAATCCTGTCAAATCTTTCTGCACAACTATGTCATCATCGAGGAAAAGTATCTTATCCAACTTTGGATAGATCTGTGGGAGATAAAATCTCAAGTGGTTCAGCATGGATAGGTACTTGGGGTTACGATACTTTAGGTTTGAAGAACCTGCTGAAAGAGTGGTGGGACGATCAGCCTTGAAATAATACTCTTTCATGGCAGCAGACTCCAGTTGCCGTAAAACAGGACAGTATGATGAGTTCAACCACTTAAATTCATCCACATTCTCAACATGGATGGTGGCCTTGCCAGGTGGGTTCAGCAAAAACCACATGTTCATGGCTCCAAAGTTCAACTTATCAGTCACAAGATGGAAAACATGTTTCTCTGGCTCCTGAAAAGGTTATATCAACCATTGTTGTCAGTAACAACTATTATACTAGAGTGCATTGATAGAATGAAAGTCATGAAAAGTACCTTAGCATTCATCATGGTTGAGTTCACAACAACAGAGGCAGCCAAGACGTTGTCTGAGAAAAGTGCATAGTGGTAGAGCTCTGGATTTTCCAAGTTCTCACTCCTTGGGAACTTCCGTTTCTCCAAAGGAAGGAGATAGTAATCTATTGTTAAGCGCATAGACAAGCAGTGAATGCTGTTTGGAATTGTCTTTGCAGCCAACTGGCTAAGAAATGTACTCTGCTTCTTCAAGCTCCTGACCTGTTCATCTGCTGACTGAAGCATTGCTCTTAGTCTCTGAGTTATCACCTTGCAATCATACACTTCTTCTCTAGCCTTAGATAAAACTTGACCCATCACTCTAATTTTCTCAGGTGCACTGTAAAGTAGTATATTTGTGAAAAAGGAGAACAAGGTAACTTAGGTAAGAAATATGCCAAAATAGATGCTCACCTGTGATGGAGGTCAGCATCAGCAGTAGCCTCTCCAACTGCCCGCTGGCTTTCCTTGATTCGGCTCTGCAGTTCTTGATAAAGATCATGCTTGTTCTTCGATTTCGCAAGCACAGAATAAACACGAGCCATAATAATTTGGTCCCTCATCAACCTAACTGTCGAGTCTGAATTCTCATTCTCATTCTCTTTTCTCCATATGCTGTATTTCCCAAGAACAGCAGAATCTACAGCCTTTGATCGCTCAATAGCCGCATTCTCCAGCTTAACATGTGCTTCATCATCTTTCTGTACCAAATACATTGCCCTCTTTTCCCGCCTTTTCTCCCTTAGTTTCTAGAGCCGCCACATAGTACAAGAGAAGTAAGAGGTCATACAAAAGAAATTCATCAACAGAGACCATACCATAGCAATATATATACAAGAAGGTCAGTTGCTTACCCTTCGAGCTATTTTTGCTGCTGAGTCCACTTGATGTTCATCTGCATAGAAAGTAACTTTATTTTCTACTTTACCTAGTCCAATTATGTAAAAAATAATTTAAAAACCACACAATTATTTCTATACCAGGATAATCCTTGGGTGCTTTATCTATTAGAGGTAAATCATGTTCTGCGGAACTGTTTTCAGCTTTAGCCTTGTCATCAACATCCAAACTAGCATTCATCTTGTCATTGACTATATCATCAGCTTTCCAAGAGGGAGATGCATGATTCCTAAAAAATTCAAGATTCAGAGTGCCTGTTTCTTGTTGACTAGCAGCTATAGCATCGATCACCTGACGACCAAGAAAAATGTATGACTGTAAGTATAGCGAAATTGAAGAAACTTCAAAACATGCAAGAATGTTTCCTCTGTGAATAGCATCACAATTTATGGTCATTGAATAATCGCGACGTCCATATCATTAATTACAGACTGAATGAACTCCCAGGAGGCAGGAACAACACGAATATGGCATGGAAGACGTCACTAAATGAGCATCCAAGACAATCTACACTAAGCACAGCCTTATGGAAGGTAAATATAGAACTGAAGACGTGCATGTACTACATTGCCACATAACTAATAGCAAATATCATAAAATTACACTACTGGCTGCAAGATATTCTGACCTCCTTAGACAAAATAGATTTCAGATTGTTTGTCGCCAGTTGCTCGTGCCAATCTGTTTCCTGCAAGGCAGGCTACAAAGTAAGACGAATCCTAAATAAGGCTAGTAAAGTAATTGACTCCCTTTTAGAACGGGTAAATACCTGATTGCCATCTGTACCCTTGGGATCTGCAGACAAACAAAATACACCATCACTTATTTATCTCAGATTAGTAAAATGGTGTATCCAAATAGTATAATGATGTTCCTAAATCCTAATAGCTCACAACAACAAAATGTAAATATAGTTTTGGCCAATGATAATGCCATAGAGAGCTCATGATGCGTTTGAAGAACTTATCCATTTCTCCCCTTACTGTTTAGTTTGCACAGATAAATGCAGGTTTGATTTGTTATAGTACTAATACGATGCCATCTGTATGCACTTCAGCTTCTCCTAGCAGCAGACTATTTCCTCCTCTTACTGACATAAAATCTGACCCTGAGAGAGCAGCAGGAGATGTCCAGATCACTTGAATCAGAACGTCCACTGCCTCCCACAAGCTCATGATCCCTTCACAATTCCATCTATTACTTGTTGTTTTTACAACCGAGCAACATGTTGCAACTACACAATTCCCCTCCAACCCTAGCCATTACCCACAGCACATCAATTGCTGAATAACAATCCTAAACCACTAAAATCAAATCTACACGGATTCCATCGCAGTAACCCTCGTCAAATTAACACCGATAAGCGCATCATATTCGCAGTCCAGACAGATTCAAATCAAAGCCACCCAATGTAGACACTGCTAGTCACGCAATGGGACCCAAAATTAAGAATCGATGTCGCTAAGGAAGGGAGGCGAGCGAGACGGACCGGAGGCGACGTGGACGTGGCCGCCGCCGCTGCGCGCGACGAAGAAGAGCGACGGCGCGACCACGAAGAGGAACACGAGGACCACCACCGGCGGCACCACGCCGGAGCCGGAGGCGGCGCCGCGCCTCCCACCGCCTCCGCACCCGCCGCCGGCGTTGGAGTACGGGAGCCTCTTCGGGGTCGTCATCGCCGGCGAGGCGTGGGCCCGCCCGATCCGATCGGAACGCGGCGGCGAGGGGTTCGCCGGAGGGCGCGTGCGGTACGCTCTCCTTTTCCTCTCGCCGGAGAGAGTGGGGAGTGGTATGGGGAAGCCACGAGAGGAAGGAAGGCACCCGATGCGGAATCCGAGGGATCGTGTCTCGCGTGGTTTGGCGTCGTGGCATCTGGGCCGTAAAATTTTTAATGCAATTTTTTCTTTTTGAAACGTGTTTTTTTATGCAGGAGGGGCGTGATCTATTGGCCGGTTGGCGCCTGGATTTGTAATTTCATGTGAAAGATTTTGACATGTATGCCGTTGTGGGCCTCCATAAGCACTAAAGTTAGAGTAATCTTCCGGGAATGATATATGTCCCCCTCCCAGGCCATCTAGACATCTTCTTCCTCTCTTGTCCTTCTTCTCCTCAACGGCGGTAGCAAGAGAGGAGGATCTCGGTTAGGATTCAATTGGATTAGCGATAGGTTAACAGGAACCCTCGAATGTAGAGCACACGCAGCGGCCTAACAATGACGTCGTTAGCCGTGGAACTAAAGGATGGTGGGCGGCACAGGGTGTGACATGACAACAACCCTAATGACAGAATGTTAGGTTGGGAGCAGTGGAGGAGAGATAGTGTCACAGCAGCGACATTGTCATCGGTCTTAGGTAGAGGTGGCATCTACAATGGAGGCACAAACCATTGTCATAGCGGAAGGAGGAAAGGAGAGGAATCAAGGAAGAGGGGATAATAATGATAAGTGTGTTGGTCTACCACCAACTAGTAGATAACAACGTGTATAAGATTGCACATGACCTACATAAGTTTTCGTAAACACGACCAAAGAAATAAATATACAATGTTTAGGCTACGTTGGGGTACGGACTAAAATGGAGTGATACTTAGTTAAACTCGTTTAAGGGGTAGTTTGTGGTTTTAAACAATGTTGTTGTGCTATGCTAAATTTATTTTCTTAGTAACTATGAAAAAGCTAGTGTCTTGTTCGATAAGTCAAATTAAAATTTAACTAACTCTCAGAATATACTAAAATAAAGAATGCTACGTGTACCATACCGTTGGAAATCTCTTTATGTTATCTGAGACGCGATTTTAAACTTGATTTCTGTTGATTATACCAGAAACAGGTAGCCAAATAACAAAATATGCAGAGCTCATTATTACATATGAGTTTCTGCTGATTTTATCTCCAAGATCTAGATTCAAATTAGTATGTCTATTAAAACGGAAAAAAAAATTCGTTCCTCACTGTAATACAGCCAGTAAGAACCTCAAACGACGCACTGAACAATGAGACGCTTTAGTGATACACAAAAGGCAAGGCTTTGCACGCACCAACCATGCACCGGCTGACTCCAAACCCCACGACTGCAGACAAAGTTGCAGATTCCAGCAATGACGCAGGCTAAACCGAAAAATTATCTATCTTTCACCCGGAACGATCCGTCCGTCCATCCATCAACCCAGTGATTGTAAATCGATCAAGTCGATTACTCGTGAGAAAGTTCCCGAGCCCAGTTCCCTCAAACCGGCACGCAAGCCTGAAAGCTACCGTCAACGAACGCACGTTCAGAGCACACACATTTACCAAACTCCCAAAGACTCCAGGTTCCCGGGCCGTCTCGACATCTTCTGATCGCGACACGACTGAATACTCAACCATCTTTGAGTTACTGCTTGTTTCCGCTACACAAAACAAGTCCAGTTTCAAGTGTGAATATTTGTACAAATGAGATACATACTGACATGTGCCTGTCCTTAAATCCTGCCTTGCATCTGGTTGCAACATCTAAATCGATCTTGACTTTTTTTCCCATGATATCTTTGCATCTAGTAATTCTATGTACAAGCTAGATCACCACACACGTCGCCTTAAACTAATCTAGGCATGGATGAATGCACTAGAGCTGAGCTAAGCTACGAATTAAAGAATAGCGCAGGGCATGCATGCATGGTTTCTTGGCGCCACTGCTCTGCGCTGCGCTGCGTTTGCGTCTGCATATATACCTTCGCAAACTGAACGATTCGCTAAGTCTACGGATCACGCCGCGGCGGTGTCACCGCTGCGGCTGGCCGGCGTCGGCGGCCGCAGCCATGTCGTGCTCGTGCGGCCAGGGGATGAGGCTGTTGGGCGGGAAGCAGCAGTCGCACTGCCCGGGGCACCGCCGCGGCCACTCGCCCGCCGCGGGCATCTGCTCGTCCGCGGGCGTGGCCACGGCGACGGCGTCGGCAGTGCCGGCGTCGTCCTCGGCTGGCGCGGCGGCGTCGCGAAGCGGGCCCCAGCACTCGACGCGGTTGAAGCGGGCGAGGTTGGAGTGGAAGTAGACCCACACCGTGGCCTCCTCCAGCTCCGGGTGACGGCTGAACAGGTTGCCGTCGCCGTGCACGAACGCCTTCAAAACCTGCCCGGTCAGAAGCAGAGTCAGAGGATGGCTTATGCATCGTACACAAATAAATGAGGCTTGATTACTTCACTAACTAGTGACTGCACAAAACCTTTGATTATTTGATTCTGCAGATAACATTGGAACTTCTAAAAGTACTTCCGAAACTCTGCACAGTTTTATCTGGAAATTACATTAAGGCGTCAATCAACTAAACTTTGTAGTATAGTTAACTTAGGAATATCTGCCCAAGAATTTGCTGCCTTCCCAAGATACACAACAGTGTAACATTTCTGATCCTGCAGTACTTCTATTGACTACTCCATTAAGCAACAGATCCCTAATTGAAGCTAGGCCCCAGCTAGCTGACACGCATGTTCTAATTGTAATGATGACACAGATATAAAGGTTATGTTTGATCACGCGATGCAAAATCATGTTGCTGTTAACAATGCTAACACCGAAGGCACTGGCCATCAGTTGTGGCCCAAAATTCTTGTGAAGAAATGCGTGGTCCAAAGTCCCATATGAGTCGCCAGATCCAGAACGCAGCAGATGCAAAATACTACGCGTATAGTATGTGATGTGTGCGTGGGCACGTAGCTACGTACCACGGGGAGCTCCTTGCGGAAGATGTAGTAGCGGAGGCCGGCGATGAGATCGAGGAGGAAGTGGCCGCCGGAGATGTGGCAGTGAACGTGTAGCGACATCCTGCCCCGCACCTTCTTCCACTCGGCCACCACCTCGTCCCGCTGCAGCCTGTTGTACCACCCCTGCAGCTGCGCGGCGTTGATGGTGTGCGACACGGCGAGCGTCAGCCGCGCCGTCACGTCGCTGTGCGTCAGCGTGTATGTCCGGGGAAGCTTCCCCGGGTGCTTCTCCTCGTCCACCCCTAGGAACAGCACCTTCAGCTTCGACGCCTCGAAGATCGCCGGCCCGAACAGCCTCGCCCTCTGCGATCACAGCCACGAGAAGAACAGAGGAGCGTCCCGTACCAGTCCGTCAGCCAAATCAAACAGATCGATCGTACAAGAGATCGTACGTGCAGGAAATGGATGGCTGGTCGATTTACCGGCATGACGTATCGCCTCCGCCGCGCGTCCTTGAGCACGACCACCGAGCCGGCGGTGGCGTGCCGCCGCCGCTGCTGGTGCTTGAGCTGGGAGATCGGGAGCAGGGACATGGTCGAAGCAGCAGCCGTAGTTGCCATGTCTGCTCACACGCAACCAAAACTGCTAGCTGCTGAATCAACTAGGACCTAGAAAAAGCTAGCCGCAGACTCTCCTAGCAGGAGCTCGCTCGCTCGCACGCTGGATCGCGGGGCAATTAATCACCGGGGAAGCAAGTATCTTGCACGCCTCAACCGGGGAAGAAATGGCCAAGATTTAGCAGCCTCGCACTAGGAGCGTTTGGTTTGTTTGGTCGCGTTGATACTGATCCGTAGAGTGGTTGGCACCGTCCGATAGTCGTTCAGCTCGGTGGTGGAGTTATAAGAGAGCGGTGAGTTGTGAACTGTTTGGTGTGGTGGTGGTGGTGGTGGAGTGAGGGGTCGGGAAACGTCGCGGTTGTGTGCGGGGGCGGGCAAGCTAGGGAGCTCCGGATTCTCTCGTCTCTCCTCGCCTCGGCGCCGAGCGGAGACTGGGAATGGGAAGAAGGGGTACGGATCGTCGATCGCCGGTGGTTATGGCATGTGCCTCGGGGAAAAAGAGGGAGGAGCGCTTTTGGATGCTTGTGTGTGCTGGCAGGCAGGTGGGTGGTGTGTGTTCGATGGTCACACGAAATGACTAAACCATGGTTTTAACTCTAGACTAGTTGATGTTCTTTTGCAAAAGGAAAAGAAAAAATCACCAAATTTTGGAGTTAATCCATCGACTTATTCAGTAGCATGGCAAAGATCACCCGAGCCCAAAGTTAGCGTTGATGTGTCACGTACTATAGTATCTTCCAATTTATTGATCCTTGGAATGCTAATGTACAAGCTATCTCTTAGAGTAAGTACCACCGTGACTTATACTTCTTCTACGTGTCCACATCTCTATTATTATCGACGATTGGTAAACCGCTGATCTTATAGTAGTCGTAAGACAGAGAATTTGTTAAAAGGTATGGACCTCTAGGACCGGTGTCTAGCAGTACCGGAGCACACGGATAAGATTTTTATATAGGTTCAGACCTCCTTCAGGATAATAACCCTATGTCATATTGGAATATATTGAATCAAAAGTATCTTTATAAAGGGGTTAGTGACTAGTCTAGATGGGATCTAATCTAATCAGGGACTTCTCCGAGTAGACCTAAACGGCTAGAGGCTTTTGTGGTTGCTTGTGGCTCCTGATGTAACTTCTGAATCTCTAGAACTTGTCGTGCTTCTCCAACCTCCTCCCCCCTTTCTGGGTGGTCCTCGAGTCCTCATATAGGGGGTTCCCCCAGTCGTAGGAGACATGAGCTTATTTCTGAGTTGAACTCTGACTTCCTTAAACGTAAGGATAAGATCTCTTGGTTTAAAGGGAGTTTGGGTTCTTTACGAGAAGTCCCATTATCTTCTGAAATCCGTAACAAATACAATACCAGCCCTGGGTATCTAGAGAATACATATACGAGTACTACCTTGTAGACGGTATACGGTATTACTCATCATCAAGCCCCCCATTAATATGTGAAATGAGGCCTGGGACGGGTCAACCAAGAATAAACTTAGTCGGCTATTACCTCTGACCGGAAAGTACTCCTAAGTAGTTGGTACAATTCTTCGCGCCAAACTGGGACACCTATTCGGAGCAGCTTTTTCCTGGTCGGGGAATGAGTACACCTGAGTAGCCTTTTGAATAAGCCCCCGAGCTATTCTTCTTCCGAGTAAGAACATACGGGAAACCTACCGAGTGGTTAGGGCAAGTCCGTGATTCCTGTAGCATGACTTATCCATATCTGGTGGATATTCAAGAATTTGGATCATCACGGAGGAAATTTCGCATGGTGGTGAATATCTATTTTTCCCTCCTCTTCTTCTGGCTGTGTTGCAAACATGGGGGCCTCACGACACGCTTTCGCGTGTCATGCACCTGCTTTTCCCGATTTCCCGCGGAAACCAGAGATCGTGCGCTAAAAGTTACTGTGCGCATTTATTGCGATACAACGTGGCTCGGGGGATGCTGTAGAAGTAACTGTTGGATCCTAGATTTTGCTCTAGTCCTTAAAAGACTGACTGTGGGGTCCAAGAGGTTTCACCCTGCTCTTACTCCTAGCTTTTCACCTTCCATCTTCTTCCTCTCGTTCATCTCCACCCTCACATTTTCTTTGATCATCACGAGAACAACTTCCTCTCCCGACAAGGGTCCCTGGGAACGATCGGAGGTGACTCCGACCATCTCGCGATATCGGAGGTACTCACCCTCATTTATTCGCAGCACGGGGTCAAGTTCCACCCCGTCGGGGGTGAGAGGACACCCGCGCCCGAGTCGGGATGGCTCGTGGTCTTTCTGGATTTCTTTCATTGTGGTTTCTTTCTCCCTCCATCTTCTTTCCTGCTCGCCATACTCCAGTTCTATCGGGTCGAGGTCATCAAACTTAATCCCAATTCTTTTGTGACGCTAAGCGTTTTTGCACATTTGTGCAAAGCATTTTTGGGGACCCGACCTCCCCTTGACCTCTTCAGATATTACTATCATCTGAAGAAGATCGGTAGAAAGGTCGTTGGCGGTGTAGGTTTCCAACTTCGGGGAGACAAAGCCGATGAGTATATCTACTTCACCGGTAAGAGCCCCCTGACCAGGATGGTCGAGGAAATGGTGCTATTGCCGCCCAATCGCCACCAAGCCCATCAGCTTCTGGGGTATCGTGCCCGTCCAAGTTTCGTCATGGTCTGACGAGACAAAATTGAACCCTCACCTCCGCCGTCTAGCCGATGAGATCAAAGAACTCAAGGCTCAGGGGCTGACGGTGTGGGACGTTGCAGAAGATTTCATCAGGCGAGACATGTGTCCCTTGAGAGCCAGGGAAATGGGCGCCTGGGAGACCACGTGCGACTTCTTTCACACTAGGAAGAAACTAGGTAATCCCTGTTTTTCGACTATCCCTGGCATTCTCAGATTAATCTGTTCTAACCTAATATCTTCCTTGTCGATAGCATTAAGTGAGTCTGAGGTGTTGGCGAGGATGAAGGTCCTTTTCGAGAAGCCACCCCCGTCAGGGTGCCAAGGTGTTCCGATGTCGTTCCCTCTGTGACCCAACCGAGAGCGAGAAGAGGTTCTTGCGGTAAACCTTACTCCATCTGTGTTATTTTTCCTGCCTCCGACTAGGACTAGTCAGGGTCCTACTCGGGTAATTCTCATTTTCAGCATGAAGGGCGCGGAATCGCGGACCCTGATGCTAGGACTTCTGAGGACTGAGAGATCCTTCCCGCACCGGAGGACCCCCAAAACCTGAGCCCGGAGCCCGCCGTGACCTATAGTGGGGCCACCTCGGGTTCTAACTCAGGACCGATGGTGCCTCCTATGCAGTCACCTCTGGGGGATCCTCCCCAGGTACCTTCCAGTCCCCGCTTTGCTCTACCCTATCCCGGTGCTGAGTTGACCGAGTCCCTTGTTGTGGCACCGAGGACGGGCGACTTGTGTTTGCCAAAGCCAAGCCCACCACTCGAAGCAGGGGCAAGGAAGAGGTGCTGCGAGACGCCAGGGGCTCCCAAGTCTCAGAAAAGCCGAAGACAGCTGCCAAGTCGAAGGTGGCTATTCCAGCGAAGAGGGGGGCGGCCCACGTCGGGGTCAAGGTGCCCTTGAAGCTGAAGTAGCCATGATACGCGAGCCTTTCATAGATTCTTTAGTCACAGTCGGGGCTGTGACTTGACTGCTTCCTATTTTCTTTCCTAGGGTGAGCCTTTCCCAGACCACGATCGAGGCTCCGGCGGTGACGCCGATTCTGATGACAGCGCCGGTTCCGGTGGAGGCCCCTTCCCTTGCACCCGGTGGCGGGAAATTTTCTTGCTCCGTCGGCCGAGGGGGTGATGCCGCCACTTCCAGCAGACCTGGTGAAACTCGTCGAGGGCGGTCTCGACCTATCCAAGTGTGTTGCGTCCCTGCTAAAGGTAAAGGATAAAATCATTAGTTTTTAAGTTAACTTTGCACGAAAACTAACGTTGTCTGGCTGTAGGCTGCCATGTCCCCTTCCGTACCCTTCCAGGAGGTCGAGGGGCTGAGGCGACAGCTGAAGGGAACGGGATGCCGAGGTGCTTAAACTTGAGGCCGAGAAGAAGTCGCTCACGAAGGACAATGCTAGATTGGAAGACGACAAGCTTCACCTGGGGGGTGAGCTTGTCAATGTCCGGTCTGTGTTGTCTCAGAGCGAGACCTGGCTGGGTACCTTGAAGGACCATCTGGAGTACACTATGGGGGTGCTGGAGTTAGCGCTGGAGGAAGTCGGACTGGATATCCCCGACAAGAGCTCAAACCACACCATTAGGATAGGAGAATTGGCAGCGACGGTCACGCGGCTGAAACCGATGGTGGTTGCCCATCTCAGGACCCAACTTCGGCAAGGAACTCAGGACTTCCTAGCTATGGCCTTGGCCCTATTGAAGGCTCGGCACCCAGAGATGGACGTCGGCGCCCTTTGCGATGAATTGCCAGGGGCGGATACCACAAAGACCGCGAAGCTTGTAGAGGCTATGCAAGAGGCTACCAGTGTGTTCGCCGAGCATCTCAACCTCTGAGTACCTGTAACACAAAATTTCTGACGACATTCCTTTAACTTACTCTTTGTAAATGTTATGTGATTCCACGTCTCTTGCTTATGGATTTGTTATCAGGGATTGGGCTATTCAGGGTTTTTGTCGGATTTGCGAGTGTCCGACAAGCTACCTCAGGTGCCGTGCCACCCGGCTAGCTCATCTAATAGACAGTCGGGGAACCTTAACCAAGTGCTAAGAGTTGTTCGGCTTCGTTGGATGTGCAACACCTTGTGCTCTTTGGTTCTTCCTCGGTATACGCTTGGAGACGTCATCGCTAGTCGAAGTTCTTGGTTGATCGGACCGTAGGTCAAGGTCGATTGGAGAGTTCAGAGACTCTCTGTCACTTGTCAACGCGATAAGGGATCTTCCTCCTCTTCCGAGTCTAGAGCTTGATCTTCCTTCGTTTTTCGAGTACCGAACTTTCGAGTGTTTTTATGCAACATATCGTCCGAAACATCCCAATCTGTAGTACTTATCCAGCCACCGACTGTCTATTAGAAAGGGTCGAGTATTTCTGATGGACGGTAATTAAAGTTCATTATACACAACTGGGTATTCGTTTACAAAGACTGCCTAAGGAGGAGGAAACTAGTTAGTTTTAAAGCTGGAATCTAAGAAAAAGAAAGGAAAACAAGGGCACACCCCTCTACCTCAGTTGTCATAAATTGCTTCGAGTGCCCCTGTACTCGCGTTTTGATCTACTGGAGACGTTGTCGGGGGCGCGTGCTAGGCGAAGGCGCCTGGAGCGTCTTACCTCCGACTGGACCGTCATATAGCTTGATGACGTGAGAGGAGGGCTGGCATAACTGGAACGACCCTGAGGCTTGAGAGGTGATGCCCGCGTGAACTTACTTCTGTCCTTGGTGCTTGTTCGGCAAGGTCCAGGCTGTGCTTGTCGCATAGCAGCGCGTTGTGTGTGGAGCCCCCGATTGTAGTGAATTCGTTTGGCCCTAGCATCTGCATGCTTTGGTAGGCGTAATGGGTGGCCACCATGAATTTGGCGAGAGTGGGTCGTCCTAAGATACCGTTGTATGCCGTCTCGAAATCAGCTACTTCGAACAAGATTTTTTCTGTTCGGAAGTTCTCGGGTGTCCCAAAGGTCACAGGGAGCGTGATCTGGCCGATCGGCGTGGCTGAGGAGCTGAGCACAATGCCGTGGAAGACCTGAGTAACCAATTTGATGGAGGACTGTGGGATTTGCATTGCATCGAGGGCACTCGTGAAGAGGATGTTCAACGAGCTTCCCCCGTTTATGAGCACTCGGGCCAACATGCAATTGCTGATTGTGGGCTCCACCACGATTGGGTACCGCCCTAGCTGGACGTGGTTCTCGGGACAGTCGGTCTAGTCGAAGGATATTCAAACTTCTGACCACTTGACTGCCTGACGTGTCCGTGGGACCGTTGCCAGGACTTCTCGGGCTATAGACTTATATTGCCTTCTCGACTCGTAGGAAGCTGAGCCACCGAACATATGGTCGATCGCTCATTCTTCCTTCTGGAACAGTTTGCGACTAGAGTCATCGTTGGAATAGGAATCTCGGCTATGGTTTGCTACCTGCAGGGACTTTCTGCGAAGCCTCTCGTTCTCCGTCTTGAGGTACTTTTTGAACAATTGACATTGGTGGAGGTCATACGAGTCGGTCTGGTAGAAATCGCACCAGTTCTTTCCGGTTTTCTCGGTAGAGTTCGACTACTTATCTTTGGAGTGGGGCTTCCAAGCGCGCTTCGTGGGAAAGTCGGCCATCACCTCGTCGGTTTTTGGCCTCTTTTTCCCGTTTCCTCCAAAGGTTTTCTTCTTGTGCTTGCTCTTTAAAGAGTTTCCTTCTTGTCTGGGGGGAGACGGCGATGCATCTTGCTTGTGTTCCTTGATGTACAACAGGGTCTCCTCGGCGTTGGTAGCCCTCTCAGCGAGATCCATCAGCTGCACGACCGTTCTCAAAGGGTGCATAACTAGACCCTGTATGCACCGTTCGTTCCTATTACCGCGGACAAAGGTATGGATGACATCAGAGTCGCTTGCCTCTGGTATGGTGTTACGGATGGCACTGAAACGCTTGGTGAACTCTCACAGAGTTTCGCCTTTCTGCTGGGTAAGTCGGAAAAGGTCATTGACCTTACCCAAGCGGGCGTAAGCGCCTTGGAAGTTTCCTAGGAACATGCTACATAGCTAATCCCATGAGCAAATTGTTCCTGGTGGGAAGTTTGTCAACCATGTCCTTGCTGCCCCTTTCAGGGCGGTCGGGAGGTAGTTGGCTATGACTCTCTCGTTGCCTCATACGGCCTCGATGGTCATAGTGTAGATCTGCAAAAATTCCGCCTGGTTTGTGGTGCCATCGTATGTCTCCATCGACCTTGGCTTGAACCCGAGATGGCCAACGTACTCGTCAGAGATCGGGCGTGAAAGCTTGACACCCGTTGATGGTTCTTCGAGAAGCTTCGACCTTTCTGCTCTGGGGTTGAGAAGCGATCCTAGTTCTAGTCATGATGCTTGGTGACATCCCGAGCTGGGGAGCATTCTCTTCGATTCTTCAAGCCCCTGCACCGATCGAGTTCATCGCGCAGGTCCCGGTAGTTATGAGCGGTCGGATGGAAATCTCTCCGACGATGTAGGTCGGCTCCCTGAGTAGCCCTGTTCTTGGGATGCCTTCTCCCTTGGTCTGATTCTTCTTCGCCTGATGGCGGAGGGGTCTTTTTTCCGACTAGAACTGTGGGTGATAGACATCAATCAAGAATATTCTGCTTGTGCCAGAGCCTCCTGTAGCTCGGCTCCTAACTCGCGCATCCATCATTCTCCATCGGGGGTGGTGAGGTCATGCGTCAAAGGATTTACAAGTCTATGGTGAACTCCCAAGAGTTTTTGGGCAGTTCGGGACACATTCTTTCCTCTCCCTAGCTGGGCAGTGTTTGGATCGGCTGGTTTGAGGATGGGGATTCTCGGTGTAACCGGTGATTCTTCTCGGGGAGGTATCCGTGTGCCTTGTCGTGGATCGTCAGCACCGTCGTCCCAAGCAGCTTCGTTGGGATTTCCCAACCCATCCTCAATGGCGAGGACTATCTGAGGATCTTCCCTGTTCGACGTGTACTCCAGATCCACCAAGTCATCTCCATCGGGAGAGATCTTAAGGGTCTGGCCTTGATCGAATGATCGGTTAAATCTTCTAGGAGATAGCCCTCACATTGGGCTTGGAGCACCTATCATGGCATTGTTAGAAAGTCTCAACTTGCCACTAAAAGCCTTGGCACATTTGATCCGGAAGCGACTTGCCTCGCTATCTGTATCCTCATCAGGGGAACGATCTCCAAGATCTACAAGCTCGGGCATCGGCTTTGGATCTGACGGTCGACTGAAGTTGTCATAGAAGCCTTCGTCCGAGAAGCTGGTCTGCTGCGTGAGGATTAAGGCATCTCGTGTCAATTCTAACATTGTTTCAATGAAAACGTCTGAAGAGGTCCCCACGATCGGCGCCATCTGTCGATGATTGGTAAACTACCGATCTTATGGTAGTTGTGAGCAAGAGAATTTGTTGAAGGGTAAGGACCCTTGTGACCGGTGTCTAGTAGTACCGGAGCACACGAACAAGATTTTTATACAGGTTCGGCCTCCCTCAGAATAATAACCCTACGTCATGTTGGAATATACTGAATCGAGAGTATCTTTACAACGGGGTTAGTGGCTAGCCTAGATGGGATCTAATCTAGTCAGGGACTTCTCCGAGTAGACCTAAACAGCTGGAGGCTTCTGTGGTTGCTTGTGGCTTCTAATGTAGCTCCTGAATCTCCGGAACTTGTCGTGCTTCTCCAATCTCCTCCTCCCTCCCTGTCTAGGGGGTTCCCCGAGTTGTAGGAGACATGGGCTTATCTCTGAGTTGAACTCTGGCTTCCTTAAATGTAGGGATAAGATCTCTTGGTTTAAAGGGAGTCTGGGTCCTCTACGAGAAGTCCCCTTATCTCTTGGAATCTGTAGCAAATACGATACCTGCCCCAGGTATCCAGGGAATACATATATGGGTACTACCTTATATACGGTATATGGTATTACTCATCATCAATTGTATTATCACCTTCCTGGATCGTCATCTTGATCGATCCAACCACATTTGTGCACAGTGGCCACCCTCCACTCGCCATCTTGTAGGCATACAAGGAATACCTCCATTCTGGCCGTCACCTAACTAGAGCCTACATCAACACTATTTCCTCTGCCACATCCACCGGCCCAATATTTTTCTGTGTCCAGCAGCTCATCGTTGATAGATGAGCTGCCCAAAACCTAACACGTCACCCATGCCCATCGATTGCTGCCATGACCTCGCCCATCGTTGGCACTGTTCCTGTGGCTGATGATGGCACCGCTGGCTTGCCATGCTACCACCAACGACCAGTCCGCGGTGGCCACTCGAAGTGTATGGTCGGGTCCAGGCAGTGGAGCCCAACCCTAACCTCAACGATGAAGATGACAAAGACACTGCTCAGACCACGAATTATGATGCAGATTCGATGGTAAACATGAATTTTTTAAATATAGATTTCATCCCATAATTACGGGCTTATTCCTTTTATAAAGGAAACTTGAATTGTGATGATGAGTAGTGCAAAACTACAGTATATGATGACAATATTCGTATACAAATACATAGAGACCTAGAGGTATCTTGATTACTCAGGATGTTATATACCTTGGAGAAGGACTTTAGGTTAGTAAGAAAATCACCCGTAGGTATCCGAAACTCTTTAAACTAGGCAGTCGATCCCGACGTTTAAGGATGATGGAATCCTACTCGGAGACGAGTCTGTATCCCTTACGATATGGTATACCCTCTATAAAAGGATCCGAGACCCTGCAGAGAAGACAAGCATCATTAAATCTTGGATAGCTAGAAGCCTAATCTGAAGACTTCCGAGCAAGTAGAAGAGAAGATTAACCTTGACATGCAGCTCCGACTGGTTGTAGATCCAATCTAGACTAGCCACACCTCCTTGTACCTTCTCTCGAGATCAATATAAGCTCACAGGACGTAGGGTTATTATCCTCCGAGAGGCTTGAACCTGTATAAAATCTCTCGCCAACGGACGGATTCGTATTGTCTTTTGGTATTCCTACCCCTACTCTCTTTTCTCCACGCATTACGTAAGATCGACAATTTTTATTTCTATATTTTTTTATCAGAGTATATTTTACTATCTTCGTCATATTTTTTTTCCTACCCAGGCCAGGACTTCCATCGCAGTTCGAGTATAGCATTCTGATTGATTGGAGTAACGCGTCGATAAACTTACCGAGATATTTGTTGTAAAATTCAGTGAATTTGTCGTTCCATACACGATACCATTGGTACATGGTGTGAGGATTCTGAACGGTATGGCTGTTCAATTAGGAGTTAGGCGTATATACGATCATTTGACTGAATCCATGCACAACGCAAGAAATGTGGTGGAATCTCTCTCTGTCTGACTTGGAACAACCATCACACTAACCCCTGGCCACATATGGCCATGCAAGTCGGATGATAGAAATAGAAATAAAAGACATATGTTTATAATTATCTGCTAGCTAGCCTCCTAAGGGTCGTAGGATTATTTCCATTTTCTGTGGGTCATTGGAAATTTCTCCATAGTCAGAATGAAATTCCTGCGAATCTTCGATTCCCTGAAAGAGTATGCTCAAGTATTGCAAGGCAGGTTTCCATGTCTTCTTCACTTGCATGCATTTCTTGCGATTATACTCCGACACCCCGTCATCGTATTTGGACGAAAATGGGACTCCAGGAGAGCACACATATCTATTCCAATTTCCATGGACAATACGAATCCAGCACATGTATATTACTATATTTTGCCCGACACCTGTCAGTGTCAGGAAACAATGGCTTCCAAGGCTGGGTGCCCGGGCGAGGGCCGAGTTGGGCAACGTGGACGAGCGTGTGAAGTACGTTATGATGCTTACAAGGCACGATCACCTCCAGGCCAGGTGTTGTGTGGCTGCTTCGCTCTCTCTCCCAGCTACGACGCGCGCTTTCTTTTGAGTGAGGCGTTGGTCCACGTATGTCTGGTCCGCACGTCGAGCGCCTCGCCGCCGACGGCGACGGACGGCGCCGCGCGATCACGTCGTCCTCTAGCTCGACGCGACACGTTACGCGTACGTCGCTCGTTGATCTTTTGTTCCGGCATGCGGCGAACACGTGTTTTAACCGGCCAAGATCGCGGAGGCGCTTCTCGGTAACTCCAGCGGCCGGGCGGTCGCCGTCGAACGGGTGACAGACTGACGGTTCGACGAGTTCTCGGTCATAGAGGTAGATGCACGAAGTTGCAAGAGTTTGATCAGGCTCGTCTACGTAACCCGCAAGATGCAACTGTTTCGTCGGTCTCACACGACGGACAGATCAGAGTGCATTTGCTTTTAGCTGTGTTGTGTGTTGTAAGACTAAATTATGGCAATGACAAGGAGCCCCATGAGACACAGCAACTACACCGCACAACCAAGAAATGATGAAGTCAAAATAAATAAAGCAATAAAAGGAGAAAGTCAATAAATTATGCAAATGAATCCCAAGAAGCAAAAGGGCCTTCAGAAGCCCCCGAAGAGACATGGTTAACCAAACTACCTCCTCTTAGATCTAATTTATCGATCTTGTTTTACTCTTGTGTCTTTCTTTCTCTCTCATACTAAAGATATTGGTGGTCATTGTATAAAAGGTTATACGCTATGTAAACTCCATACAGGAAAGCTTACAACCATCTCTCTGACTTGAATGAGAACATCACATCCTACTCTGTGACATAGGGCTTCTTCTTCTTTGTGAGAATCCTAGAAGATCTCCCCGACGAGGCGATCATTTTCAAATAGGAGTAGACTGGCTCTTCGAGCTTTAAACCGAACCTGCATAAACATCATGTGTTCGTTAATTTCTTAGTATACAACGCTCATCAAACGTCCAGCGTATATCCCATATTCTGTGTTGTTTTACACTACAACAACAAACTATTTGGAAATTTTCATGCAGAGCCATGTATCCTTGATCTTACGATTTTCTTTTTATGCGGAAAGGCTATAGCTCTCGATTTTCTAAGGGTAAGGCCCATAGAAGAAGTCTTGGGTCGATTCCTGAGAGTGCGTTAGAGCGAATTAATTGTACCTTGATCTGATAAAAGAAGTTCCAGGTTTCACGTTGCGTCACCATTCTTGTCAAGTCGTACACATAACATCAGCAGGGCCATGTTGATATTGCATCTTGAACCAGTGAAATGCGACGGAGCGTTTGTCTTTACGATTAAAAAAAAATACGTGTCATCAGCCGTCCAAAACTATAACTGTAAGCTGGGGTCCAGTTTTGAAATTTCGGTCTCTGCCGTCCAAAACTATAACTGTAGCACGTTTTTTGTATGCCCGCGGACATCGTTTGGAAGCATGCAAGACATCACGAACGATGGAGCTGGACGTACACACGGCCCCTCCAGCTTGTTGATTTTTCTGATATCCACAGTTCCAAGCCTGCCACCATCCACAACTCCAAGCTCCCTGGGGTTTCACGTGGTGGAATGCGTCTTCTTCGAGATCCATGATGTACGAACAGCAGCAACTTTTGTGGCAGCGGAAGCAGCGAGCGATGCGACAAGGCCGCGGTGGCGTGGGGTAGGTACGTAGGAGGCGACGCCAGCGGCATGGGGTTAAGCTGACAAGAGGAACTTTTTTATAAATATTATTTTTAAATTTTTTTTTAGAATCTATAGTTTTTTTTAAAAAAATCACAAAACTAGCACCCTGTCGTCCAACCATTGGACGACAAAAGGCCTATCGTCCAATTATTAGACGACAAGGTGCCTGTCGGCCAACCGGGGAACGACAGGGCACCTGTCGTTCAATGGTGGAACGACAGGAGATTAATCCTTGGAGTACTGTACAGGTAACAGTATGACTTCTATCTCTAACTTTTTGCTTACTCCAAATGATCTCGTGCATTAAATCTTAGTAGAAAAATGGATCATTTACAGGCCCATGTATCCACGGGTGCGATCGGATTTATAAAAAACAGTCCAAATTCACAGCAATTCGAAAACCGGCGCACGGATTTGAAATCCGATCACACCCGTGGATACATGGGCCTGTAAATGATCCATTTTTCTACTAAAATTTAATGCACGAGATAATTTGGAGTAAACAAAAAGTTAGAGATAGAAGTCGTACTGTTACCAGTACAGTACTCCAAGGATCCATCTCCTGTCGTTCCACCGTTGAACGACAGGTGCCCTGTCGTTCCCCAGTTGGCCGACAGGCACTTTGTCGTATAATGGTTGGACGACAGGGTGCTAATTTTGTGATTTTTTTCAAAAAAATTTATAAATTCTGAAAAGAAAATTTAAAAAATAATATTTATAAATAAAGCTCCTGACAAGAGGACCGGGGATCGGTGAGGTGCGGCAGTGAACGAGCTATATGTGGGTGACGGCGGCGAGAGGGCGCGTACGTAGGTGCGGCAGCAAAAGCAGGCCTGGGATGGGAGGTGTCTGCATGCATGGTTCCCGAAACCCGACGCGATCATACGGCCCGAAGCTCCGCGGCATGCATGGAGGACTGTGGAGCAGACCAGGGTGCGTCCACGCGCGTACGTCGGCTCTGGAGATGGTGTCTCACGTCTGCTCGACGCGCGTAGAGGAAGCTACGGCGCCGGAGATGAACTCCGGGATCATGTGTGTCACGGCAATGGACGCCTTCGTCATGTGACTTGCCTAAGATCAATGTTGACGGTGCTTTCGATGCGCAGAGTATGAACGATGGTCGGGGCGCTGGCCTTTGGCGCTTTGCTGTATGCACTGGGATGGAATAGCTATGTTCCATCTAAAAGAAGAAAAGAAAACATGTGCTTCATATCCAGGGAGAGAACCTACTGATAAACCCAAACGCCTGATGTTCCAGCCCGCTGTATTCCGGCCTTATGGATTATTGGGCCAACCCATTGGTTATTTCCTTGTTGGGCTACCACGTAGTGATAATAGTGTGTGTGCCAGACTTGGTCGCTAGCTATCTGCACTGGCGACGGCGAAGTTTAGTCTCGTGAAAACTTTCACTAGCCGAGAGTGACACAGATGCTGCGCACCTACCTTAGAATCTAGTCATTTAAATACAAACCCACATATTTATAGGTGACCCATGTAGATTTTGTAGGATAAAAATGACATAGACAAACAAAGACATGAAACAGCTGGTTTCGAAGGTAAAATTATGCTTCGCTCAATTCCTTATTCGGTTGTTCCCCAGCAGAACTGATTAGAGCTGGCGCCAATTAACTCAAGCGTCGACTGCACAGTGGGGGTACTGGAGCAGCGGCACGTCCCAGGCGGCCCCGCCGCCCGCCGCGGCCTCCACGCTCAGCCCGACGACGGCATCGCACCGCACGTAGAGGTCACGCCACCCGCTTCTGAACGGGCCAGTCCTGTACCTGACCCGCCCAATGACGACGAGCCGGAGCTGCACACGCCGCGCCGCGCAGTCCACGGACAGCGTGTGCACCGCGTCCGCCGATACCGGCACGGCGGCGCCGCCTCCGAGCAGCGGCGACAGCGCGACGTCCGCGCCGCGCTCCTGGACCACCGCCGGGAGCTACGTGGGCGGGGTCACCAGCTCTCCTCGGTACGCCGCGTAGGCGACAAGCCCGTCGTAGAACACGGCCGCGCGGTCGCTGGGGTTGTGCAGCAGCAGCGTGAACTGCATGCTCGCGGAGAGCGCGTAGGGCAGCGCCGATGAGTTGGTGCTGGCGAGGCGGTACACGGCGGCGCACGCAACCGTGGCCTGCGGCTTCACCGGGCGGTACACGAGGAAGAGCGCAGCGCGATGACGCCGGTGGTGGCGGCGACGAGGAGGGCGGCGGCCAGGAGGCGCCTGCTCACGCGGCGCGCGCGGTGCACGTCACAGGGGTGCTTCTTGGAATTGGAGGTCTTCATTCTGTCGCGCCAAGGTTTGGCTTCTTGCTCCTCGGAGCTGTATGTCGTTTTGGCCGCACATCGCTGAACGCTCATTTTCTGCTTAATCTGGTGTTTCGTGCACAGCATTGCTCGCATGGCGCCGCGTCTGAGGCTATGTACAATGCAGGGTGCTTATAGCCCGGTGCTTAAAGAGAGATAGTAGCGTGGCGTCTCAAAAAAATATGTGACTTACAATGCAGAGTGCTTCATATGGGTGCTTAAGTTGTTTTAATATTCGTGTAGCACCTACTCTAGCACATGTTGTCTCCAATGCAGCGCTTCATATGAGTACTATCTGGTGCTTTTTGGAGTACTATTTGCTAGGCACCAGTTGAAGCACCTGTCACCTGTGTCACCCTAAGCACCAGCCTCGCACCGGGTGCTAAACGTTGCTTCCGTCGTCCTTCCTAAGTACCTGTACAAACCGATTTTAAAAAAAACCGAGTTTTTTTCCGAAGCACCTGTCTAAGCACCTGCATTGTACAGGATCTGATAGCGAGACCGATACATGCAGAAGACGTATGCCGAGAGCACGAGAGGTCTCTGGATCATGAGCAGTTGGAAGGATGTGTTTGGTTGCTCGTATGATCCTGGCTCGCATCATCTCCCTCATGCGAGCTCATCCTGGCCAAGCTTAATGCATGCAAGAGTATGTGTTTGGTTGCTTGCATCTGCTGATGCATGCTGAGTTGAGCTGGTGTTTGGTTGCCTGCATGACAGATACAAGCTGATCTGAGATGCTGTTTGGTTGGCTGTATGTGTAACCTGTATGTACTTCTGCTATTGCTTCGTATATGCCAAAATTCATGCTGTATATGCCAAAATTCGTATGACTACGGTAGTCCTTATGCTATATATATGCACAAATTCCCCAGGCTCCATGTCTCACTCCCCATCTCTTCACTCTTCCTCAAAGAAAAAAAATCACTCATTCCCCGGGCGGCAGGAAGAGGAAAAAATCCCGCACTCCCCATGCGGCGGACGGGCGGCGGCGGCGCCGCGGCAAGCCGGCGGCTCAACTGCTGGATCAGCAGCACGCAGCGGCAGCTCGCAGGAGGCAGGAAGCGCGGGGAGGCGGGGAGGCGGGGAGCCGGCAGGAGGCGGGGAGGCGGGGAGCGTGGGGATCTGGCGAGTCGCGGAGGCGGGGAGCGCGGGGAACAGGGGACCCGACTGGAGGCGGGGAGCGTGGGGATTCGGCGAGCCGAGGAGGCGGGGAGCGTGGGGAGGCGGGGAGCCGGCAGGAGGCGGGGAGGCGGGGAACCGGGGAGCCGGGGACCCGGCTGGAGGCGGGGAGCGTGGGGATCCGGCGAGCAGAGGAGGCGTGGAGCCGGGGAGTGCGGGGAGCAGGGGAGGCGGGGAGGCGGGGGAACCACGTGAGCCGGGCGGCGACGGCGGCTCGACCGCGACCAGCAGCAGGAGGCACCGGCGCAACTTCCGCGCACCGGCGGCGGTCCGACCGGCAAGCAGCAGTCGGCCGGAGCGGTGGAGCCTGGAGGACGGCAGGCGGCAGCGGCGGTCCGACCGGCAAGCAGCAGTCGGGCTTTGCTGCATGCGCGGGTGCACCCCCTTGCATCGCTGCGGCTTGGCTCGGGGGAAACGATGGATTTGGGCGTTTCCGCCGGTGCAGCTTTTTGGGCCTCTTTTGCACGAGCGGATGCAGGCCTGGGACTCCATGCAAGCAACCAAACAAGATGAAAGTTGTATGAGCAGGTGCGATCCCATTTGACCCAAGCAACCAAACACATCCAAAGCGTCTGAGCTCGGGCAATAGAGTGCGATCAGTGGTGGTGTCTTTTTTGCGCCGCAATTTGTCTGGAGCGCGCGCGCGCGGGCCGGCGGCTCGGCATGGTTCCTTTATGCGTGACGCTTTGCCGGGGCACGTCGTTGGATATGCACCGTGATGGAAAAGTCGGGCCAACAACAAAAAGAAGGCATTGCGTGGTTAATCAATGTGCTTTATTTGCATGTTTTTTCTAGGGAAACCCAACTTTGTTTGCGGGTATGTGTTACTGGTGACGTACTGCTGCTATGCAAGTGCACGGGTCGCGTAATGTCTGTACTAGCAAGTGTTGGGCCATGAGAACACAAACAAACCAAGCTCAATTAGCTACCCTTGGCTAGTAGGCTTCCTAAAGCTGAAGGAATGTTCGACTCACCCAGACGTTTGAACACAAAAGACCTTGGAAACAAAAACACACAAAAAAAATCGAATGGACGAGTAAAGAGAAACATGGCCCGAATTTGCTCCCCAAGGGCGCAACTGCCGAGAGGTATCTCGGGCCATTTGGCAAGGCCGACCCAACAGTAATCGTCTGCGAAAACACACTAAAATTCCTCCTCGTTTGGCTGACCGCACCGAGCAGAATGATGGTGCCGCAGCTCAGCCATAGTTCAGTTTCCTCTTGCTTGATGGTGAGCTCTGCAAGTGGAGCGGTAGCTTAATCGAATGCGTACTCGCAGTCGCAGGTGCCGAAAACGGCGGCAGCGGCATCGCGCGTACGCGGCCGGCGCGCCATCGTGCCAGTGCCAGTGGCATGCGTGGTGGCAAGCGCCGGGCACGCTTCGACGAGTAGCTAGCCTGCCGGCGTGGGTCTTGCGCCAAAGACAAGGGCGCGCGCGAGCCACCACCATTGCGTTAGCAGCCGAATCCACGCGGCGCCGATGCCCGAGGCGGCGGGGCAGGGGTAACGCTCGGTGGCTGCCTGCGGCCGCTGTTCGACCGGAAGAAAGATAGCACGGGGACGCGGCGGAAGTGATCGATTCAGTGGCGCGCGCGGACACGACCCCGGGCGTTGGCGAAGGTGAGCGGCTGAGCGCGGTGGAGGCTTGTGGGGCTGTCGTATGCTGCCGCAAGCGATGCCTGCGTCCTAGAGCTGTTTGTTTGGCAGGTTTTTGACTTTTTGGACTTTGACTTCAAAGCCAGAAAAGCACCTATTTACCTGCTTTTAATCCTAAGCTAAAAGCTAAAAGCAGGTAAATAAGTACTTTTCTAGTTTCAAAATCAAAGTCCAAAAGCCTAAAAAACCTAAACAAACAGGACCTTAGTGTACGGGGTAATACATCTATTGTTCGAACGGCTAGTAATTTTCCCGGTAAAAGAATTGATGCAAGAACTTGAATTCAAGCCCAACTGTGCCGAACTTTAGAGAGACAACTCTTCAAATATGGATCCGTCCGCAAAAGCATCCCTCCATTGCACACTGGTACTCACGGAAAAAGAAGACATCATTTTGCCGAGGCGTTGAGCGTAGACTAGAATAACGATGTTCAGTGTAAGAAAGCGCAGATCCTTTGGACATCCTTGACACCTTACATCCAAAGAAAATGACGCCTATGGAGAACAGCAACCAAGTTGGCTGGTTACAAAGCTTAAGCACAAGTGCTACAGGATACATATACCTTGATCTGAACAAAGTATGCCAATGTGTTCTCTAATACCTACCGACAAGCTCTACAATGTACGATGTCCAGGGCCTAATCTACAGAAAATGTTAGCCTATATGTCGAACAAACTTAAGCATTCAGTGGATATGGAAAGGTCATTGTGACCCCTTGTACTCCAGGAGTACTCGCAGCACGACACCTGCTTGTCACTTGTGAAGAGCCCTAGCTTCCTTGTATGCTATGATCTTGCCGAACAACTGACCCTTAACCCGGGGACGCTGCTCTGCAAGTAATTTCCTGCTCTGGTACCGCACCTGCACAAGAACGTAAAAATGTAAACCCCAGCTCCTAGTAGGTGATGCCACGAATTGGGTTGAACTGGAAAGGTAAAAGTAGAGTTTTGTGTGCCTACCTTCTTCTCGAAGCACCTTTCTTTCCTCTTAAGCCGGAACTTCTTCAGTGCAACCTCTCTTTGGCTCAGTTGATGTGAACCTTCTATGCTTGGAGTTTCAGGAACGCCATTGAATGCATTGAATGATTCAGTAGGGGCGGTGATCCGGTTGGAAGAGCTGTGGCAGACACTGCCACTGACAGTATGCACGGAGTTGTTCAGCACAGTACTACTTCCGCTTTCACCAGTTATAGGAGAAACATGACGCGCGTCGTCTGAAGGAATTTCAACGTGCAGATGTTTTTCATTTGGATTCGGTGGAGGTAGAACTTCTTGTCCTGCTGCGTTTTCAATCTGCTGAGAATCCATATTTGTTGGATTGTTCTGCTGCGACCAATTTGCTTGTGTGGCCGCTTCTTGCGACATGGATATTTTGCTATTCCAAATGGGAGGAGCTGACTGGGGATAGAGCAGGGGTGCCACTGGCGCACCGCTCCAGAATGGCTGCCCATCAAACGTGAGGCCTCCAACAGAAACAGGAAATGGTACAACTCTGATTGGAGAGCGAGTTGTGTCGGTCTTGTCTTGAGATGGAGCTGCCGAATCTCCATTCTTGTTTTCCAAACCCGCATGTGTTGCTGAGGTGCTACATGCCTGAGCATCACCAGTGTTACCAAAACAGGAAGCAGTCCTGCAGTTGTACCTGTGAACGAGAAATAATTTTAACCGTCAGATCTTTTTGTAGGTCAATTAATATAAGATCTCATATGTTGACACTTGTGAAACTGTGAAAACAAGCAATTGATGCATTAAGTTGCAGTAGTAAAGCACTGAGAAATTCCATGCCAAATCATGTGGTATGAGTGTATGACCATATTATTTGATTCTTTCCTTTTATGCTTGCAACCATCATGACAAACTAAATTGAACATAAGTTCCCTCACCATGCTAGGTTATAAAATGATGAAATGTCAAGTGACCAGAATATTTCTGTTATACTACGATAGGAGCAAAAACTTCAACACAAGCACTGGACTTGAGCTTAGCTTATAGCTGTCTAGGGGATGACAAAGCACTGATACTACAATGGGTGAAAAGAAGGTACACTTACAATGAAAATGCAGATGAAGTTGAATGATTCAGTGTTCTTCTATCATTTTTCTCCTGGTCCTCTGATCTGCTGTAGTCAGATCTTCTGAGAGAAAGCTCCAACTGATGTGCTGGGATGGAGAGCCACTTATCACTGTTTCCTTGAGAAGTTGTTCTCACAATATCCACCTCCCTCTGTGTGCTAGGCTTCTGATCATCATCAATAATATGAACTACCTCGATATCTCTGGAAGCTTTCTCACAGTTATTATCATTTGGAAATGTCCATCTCCTCGGCGATGAATCCCCTTCTTGCCTTGGAACCAGGTTATTCTCTCTAGTTGCTACAAAATCACAAACAGGTAAAATTAGTAAAACGCCAGCAAATAAATTATTTGTAAAAAATAAAACAATTGAAAATATTATTACTTTGAGTTTTGGTCTCTCCATTTTCCTGGGTGCTTTTGGGGTCAGTAGATAAATGCCTTCCTGTTATCTGCTTAAACTCTAAGTTGTTGGTGTGCTTACTCTCAGCCTCCAGTTCTGACCTTGTACAAGAACTCTGCATGAGGGGATCTCAATATTCAGTCTACGTAAGCAGTAAGATATCTGAATTCAGCATAGAGAACTATAATTCCTACCACTAGCTACCAGGTATTTCACAAACGATGTCTCAAAGACAAGAGGTCATTACTGCTAAAACTTACTTGAGCATCACTTTCTTGTTCACTGCATTCTCTATTTTTGCGGGCCACATTTAAAATCAAATGTTCAGCTTTTGTTATTCCAGTCTTCTGCCTGTGCCGTTCTGCAAGATTCTCTTCTTGTTGTGTATGCTGCACATCAAGCCCACCATTTGCCTGTAAAATAGGGTAAGAGAAGTTTAGTGATACTCAAGTCTTGTGAAGACAGCAGGATCAAAGTTATAATTGAAAAAATAAAATGGAAAAAATGCAGTCAAGCTAAAATGATGCAAATATGTAATCTTACTAATTGTTTTCTCCAGACGTGCTGCCACAAGTTCCGTAACTCATTTTTTCGTATCGGCTTAACAAGGAAATCTGCTGCACCCTTCAGCATGCATTTGAAAACCATGCTAACTGCATCATTTGAAGACATCACTGCATAGCCCAAAAAAAAACAGTATTAGACTAGCAGCGGCATTAGAGACTGAAAACTTGAGAAAGACTGACATAATGCACATACTTATGACAGGGATATTCTTGCATGCGTCATGTTCCATGATCGTGGAGAGTAGGAGGAATCCAGACATCAAAGGAAGTTCAACTTCAGTTAGAACAAGGTCTATATTGAAAGATTTTTCCTTGAGTATTTCCCACGCCTTCACACCATCAGATGCTGCGGCAACTGCAAGAACAAATATGATGCATAAGGCTAACGAAAAGTGCCAATTTCAGAATTACATCAAGTTGAAACAAAAAAAACTAGAAAAACAAGCCCAAGAGGACAAGCATGACCAAAAAAATGATTAACTTTACATCTTTCTGAAGAAAATTTTACATTTTCAGCATATTTGTAACCATGCTAAAGACATGCTAACACACAAGACATGAGTAGTTTTGTACTTTCAGTTATTTAACACTAGATGCCTCCAAACGTCATGGATTAGTGTGTTCAAACTCTATTTCTAGTTGATAATCAGCACATGCGAGCTTTAAATTGCATATTCCTAAGAGCAGGCAGCACTGCAACAAATCTCGTCGGTGTAGGTGGCTACAGAGCAATATTTCCATCAACTGCGGCACCACTGTACACACCACTGGAAAGATCCATAGAGGAAAGCAGCTAACTATCATCACCACCGCTGCCAACTAGACACCAAAACTAGCATATCTGACAAGCTAGTCGTGTGGGGACTGGGGACTGAGAAGTAGATCACGAGTCATCACACCACAGTAAGTGTTCTACCCCCATACAGTCCACACCACCATGTCATACTCCACAGATCAGGTCGAACACGCTAAAACCGGCAGGTATCTCCCAAATTTTCAGCCCAGAAATATCGGCGTCGTCTTCCAGAGTTGGCAACCTTCCAAACAGCACACGAATTCAATTCGATCTCTAGAAACCACCAACACCACTCTATTCTGCATACGATTCATCCCATGCTCGTGTAATTAGCCGCTCTTAACCCTCGCAATTAGCCTAGTTAAATCAATCACCAAACCGAAATTCGACAGGGCCAAACAGAACAGTCGTGCTCGATCGGCGGTAAGCTGCGCACCGTGGTAGCCGCACTTGCGGAGCAGCGCGGAGATGATGTGGCGCGTGGAGTCGTCTCCCTCGGCGAGCAGCACCCTCACCGGCATCATCGGCAGCGCGCGCGCCTCCTCCTCCCTGCTGTTCGACCCTGCCGCCGCCGCCGCCGCACCCTCCTCCCCGTCCTCCACGTCCACCACCTCCCTGTCCTCCACTCCCACTCCTCCTCCTCCTCCTCGGCCCATTCCGCACGCCTTCCCCTCCTCCTCGCTGGAGTCCGCTTCGCTCGCGAGTAGTCTCAAGTTGGAAACCGGAATTTGGGATTTTGTTTCTGTCGCGAAATCAAACGCCAGTGTGTGATGCGATGCGATGGACACGATAAAAAACGAAGAGTGGCGGTGGTATACTACTATATAGCAAGGGAGCCACGCCACAGACACGTGGGCCACACCTCGCGGGGGCCCGCCTCATCAGTGTGTAGTTGAGGCGGTGGCTGGTGGGCACGTGAGGAAGGCAGGGTTTGCGGTCTCGTCCTCTCGCCTCGGGGAGAAGGAAGGGCGCCGGGGAAATATCTGCGGCCACTCGACCGGCGGGCGGGGCCGCCACGTCATGCGCTGCGTAGCCCCCGCGCGGGATCTGGGCCATTGGTTCGGATACTATTCCGCCGCGTGGGCTGGGCGAGGCGGATCGGCCTTCGCACGATATTTTCTCGCGCGGGAGGGACACGTGGTAGGCTCGGGGCGACGGGAACCGATCTGCGGCTGTGGCGCACGACACGTGGTGGACCGCGAGGCGCGCGCGGCGGGGGAAAGGAAGGGGATCGTGTGGCGGTGGAGGCGTGGATGGCTGCCTTTTGATTTGATAAAACTCGTGCGGTTGTGGAGTGGGCTGGTGGGCCCGGGATTCGGTTCGTTTAAAATTTGTGGGGCTATCGTGCACCGGGGTGGACTGGTGGTTGTGGTTTCGTTTCGGCCACGATAATATCTTGCGCCTGTACTAACTTACCGGGTCAAATTTTAATCATGGGTGCAGTAGTGGTGATTTGCTTTTGGTAGATCGGAAATATCTGCTTAGCCCCGTTGGGGAGGAGCAGCAGGATATTTTCTCCAGGGGAGTCGTACGTCGTCGTGTTGGTCTCGTGTTCATTCTGAACCTGGATATTGCAAATTCCTCCCTATTCTTTTTTGATGGTTTCGTAGACGAGCATACATGATTACAGTGCACTGTAAGCCTTGCATCTTAATTAATTAAGAGGTTATTTTCCAATCATAATTTATCATATTTAATCTTAGATACACCATCATTTTTAGGTATATATTTGGTGTGTACCATACCTATGGTTTACCGCACCTTATTTTATGTATATGGTCCACATATCATAAATTTAATATTTTATCAACTTTTGTCACACTTGTAACTAGAATTTTATTAGCCACACTTTGTGACAAGCCACACTCTGTCTAAGGTTAGTTGTGGCACCGATAGCCTTGAACCAAACGGGTCCTAAGTCATATATAGGCAAAGTTTCTAGTTATTTTATCTATAGAATATTTTAGAGGGGTCATATTTTATTAAATTATGTGTATCGGTATCTATGAGTTGGCTAACAATGTTGCTAATATTTTTAATAATGTTTCTAAGTTATCCATAGTATTACTTGTACAAGCATCTACAAATTTTAGCTAGCGGTATTGTTAATTTGTCTAATTATAGTGTTAAGTTGCATAATCTAGTTCACCACACTTGTCTCCTGGTTTAGATAGATAATGATATTGATAATTTGCTTACGTCTGATGCTAAGTTGTCTAAACGTTTTTGAGGAGTTTTAAAAGATGTGGTTTTGCTGGATTAAAAGATGTGGCACCGCTTCAAACACATGTACTACACATACATATTCTTATGAACAAGCGTGGTAGCTCCCTCTAATGAAAAGTGGCACCGGCTTCTCAAGGTGCACGCCGCTAAAAATAATCGTACGTAGTTTAGACAATAACACATCAGTGAACTGATGATTTGAAGCATGCCTAGTTAAATACAAAGAAATGTAAACAAAAATTTTATTTAGAATTTGCTAACCTAGCTAGACACGAAGCGACGAGGTGACACGTGCTAAATCTTATTACTGACACACCACGAACGCAAAAAAAGGGTTGTTGGAGTGAAATGGGCGCTTGCAAATGAACTATAGGCATCTTGATTCTTTGGTGAATCACTTAATTTACAGTATCCAGTGAAATTTTGTTATTTTAGTGCTCACTACTATAAAAATAGTTTTCCTAGCTAGATGGTTTAAGATTATCATCTGAGACGGTTTTTTAAACACCTAACAAAGTATCACAAACGGTTCTTTATCTGGGATTAGTTTTCTCAATTAAAAAAAAAGCCACCGGCGGCTGCCCTGCCTCTCGTCGTGGCTGTCCAAGTGCGTGTTACCGTCCCTTGTATCGCCTGTTGTAGGTGTCATCGAAGAGCACACACTATCTTCTCCACTAAACACCGATGAAGAGGGTGACAGTCCTCACTACTGACGCTGTGGTCACCGATCTAGTGGATTTGGCGCTTTCTCCTCCTCCCACTGGCGATAAGATCTATTGGAGGAGGGAGCGCCGGTAAGATCTATGGAGGGAGGGGATGGAGAAGTGTTGGCGCTGTCAGCGCCGGTTAGATCCATGGAGAGAGGGGGAGAACGCCGATACTTCCAGAAAAACCGAACATTGCTTCTAGAATGTCAAAAGAAAATTATGTCTAGGTCGGACAGTCTCCACCACCAGCTAGCTCCAAGCAGAATCATGCAGTAGCTGTAGTCCACCGGTAATTATTACTGTAATGCTAATCACATGATCAAAAGTAGCTAGATATTTTCTCTTGAGCACGTAACAGTGGCGAGACCAAGACAAATGGCAGGAGGCGTTTCCGTGCTCTTGTTGGCGTGGCGTCTCCATCCGGAAGAGCCACTTGGCCTGTTATGGTTGCTGTTCGTACGTGCTTGGGCCCCCCGTTTCTGAATCTCCAAGGTAGTAGTACTGTATCACGTATGGGTGGTCTTACGCGGCACACAAATGTCTTCCTCCAAAGCCGTGCTCCGCAGTGGCCGCAACGCAAGTTGCGATCTTGTTCTGGTGGTACATTCACAGGTGCTTATTGGGTATTGAGTGTTAAGATACGTATTCTAGAAGCTGTTACGAGGTTAGGCCTGTTTAGATTAAGATATTACTCTTTAGAAATGTAAAGTTTATTTTGATTGATTCAGATAAAATTTTGATTTAACAATTAATCTATTAATATGTAACTTATGTAATGTAAAATTGACTTATATTTGTATTTAAAAATATTTACTTATAATTTTGATTTTTTATCATATAAATAGTAAATTAATAGCACAATTATTGATTAAAATTTTATCTTAACCAATCAAAATACGTAGTACATTTCTAGATAGAGAAAGTATATCTTGTAACCGTGTAACTAACTGTACCAGGGTTGTTATCGTGGTCGTGCCTTGAGCTTCCCAGACACCTACGCATATATATAAAGCATCGCGTCCCCGACGTGATCGGTGCGCTTAGTCCATCTAGCTCTCCCTTTCTTTAGACAGATGGGGCGCCTTCACGTGGCCCAGCGTAAACCTGTCGACCTGATTCCAGATGGCTAGTTTTGCTCGGCTACCAGCAATGTCTGTGCGCGTGCGCGCCACCATATGCATGTTGCGAACAGAAGTTTGTTCTGTGCTGCAAGTGTAGCATAACAGCCAACACAGCCTTTTCCTTCTGGCAAGTCTCACCCAACAACCTCTTCTTTATCCGCTAGCTTGATCGTGTTACCAAGCGTTTACGTACGTCGCGGCTGTGGCCAAAGCCCACACGTTTACGACTTTACTTAGGTCAGACTCTTAGTCTTGGTCTAATTTTACCAATCGTTTGTTCCGGCACTTTCGGTCGTCGGTGATGCTTGGAGTACTGCATGTGGACGAGGCTGGACCAATGGCCAAGCACGTGTGTGCCCGGCCGGCGCCCGGCCGTGCGACGGCGACCACACGATCGATCGGCTGCTCTGCTCCACTGCTGTTGTTCCGTTTAATTGGTCACTGGGCCTGCTGCAAACCAGATATTTCCCTCCCCCCCGACAGGCACTTGATCTTTTCTCTCCCTTTTCCCCGGCGTCCAGAAGCGCGCGGTAGTTTTCGTCAACCGTCACTCGTCAGCTGCTAGCAATGCGTTCCAATGGCCGGGCGTGTACCAGGCGTCACCATCTCGCCTCTGCGGAGGTAGAACGAACCGAGGCCCTTCCTTTTTCCGCGGTTTGCCAGCTCCGTGGCGTGCGAATATCGAACATTCTCCAGCGATCCAAGCACGGAGCAACGAAAAATGTTAACAAGTGGTGGTGGAACGGGAGGTGGAGCAGAGCTGCGGCGGCCACTGGCGCTAGCTACCTCGTGATCGATCCCGTCCTCCCATCCCATCGCCATCGACACAGAAACGTGGCAAGAGGATTATATTATTCGGACTTCGGAGTCAGATGTGCTCATTGTCATCTGGGAAGCTAGCTTAGCTAGCTAGTGCTCCACCGTATCTTTTTCTTTGGTGAGACGCAACTTACAGCGAGGGTTAAGGAAAATATCTCTGTCAGGGAGTTCCACGAGTTTTGCCCAGGTTGAGTCGCCGGGGTGCAAGTTGTAGGTCGAGGAAATATCTTGGATGTCCAGGTAGATTGTTTTCTCTGGATTAGATATGTATATATATCCGGCCTACTGCGTGCTGGCATCTGGCTCAAACCGTGGTGGGTCAGCGAGTGGTTTCAGTAATAGGTGGCCCTCGTTTGTTGCACTGTCGCTCTTGTGTATGGATGGCATTATCAGCCGCTATCCTACACGGACCGCCACCTTTTCTGAATTTTTTATGTACAGTACGTACGGTTGTGGAGTACTCGTTGACGATGGGTAGTGCGACTACCGGTGGGCCGAAGTCTACGGGCCAGTAGATGATCTGCAGCCCATGAGGAGAAGTTCGTGGCCCAAACGACTTGGCATGGAAAGAAGTAACGCGCAAGGAAATCGGAGGCAACCCTGCCTTACACGAAGAGCGGAGTCCTATTCGGATCGGAGGAGGGCTCGTAATCAGGAAGGAGACCCCCTCATCCTCACCTATATAAAGGGGACCAGACCTCCTTGGAAGGATCAAGCTGGGAAGAGTAGCCTCGTCGCCAGAAGCCTAGAGTTTCCAAGAAGCCATAGATTTATAGATCCGATCTCGCCGAGTTCCCTACTCGCCGGGTTCCACCATTGTAATCTCGTCGAGTTTCTGTACTCGCCGGGCTCTCCCTTGTACCCAGCCTGTGTACTTCACCCATATCAATACCATCAAAGCAGGACGTAGGGCTGTTACCCGCATTGGGGGCCTGAACCTGGGTAAATCCTTGTCGTGGCGCCGAGTTGACCTGAGGCGACACCCCGTCTTTTCTCATCTCAGTGCTGTTCGAGCACGTATTCCATACATCGACAGCTGGCGCCCACCGTGGGGCCCTCACGTCAACTCGGTTCTTCATCGACAATACTACCCGACAAGATGGGGTACTCCGGCTCCAACGACGACGATTTCTACGACGCCTTTACCCGGACGCATGGCGATATCTTCGTCCCGTCCGAGTACCCTACCGGCTCACGAACTCGTCATCAACGACCTGGGCCGCGTCATCACGCCCTGCCCGCCGCGCTTCGGGTATCAGCCACGGCTAGGGGACGCTCGACATTCAACCCGTTCTCTTCGGATCCTCGTGATCTTAGGCATGCCATAACTCGGCGTCGCCTCGACCGCCACACCCCGCGACCAGTTGCCGCACATTTTGCCTGAAAACACCAGATCATCAAATGACTCCACACCAGTTTGCTCCACATATTCATGGACGTCAAGACAGGAGGAATTCGCGCGTTCCAACGGAACATGATCACCAAAGCAGGAGGCTTTGCCACTGTCCACGTCAACCAACTACTTCCGAGTTGCATCCAACTGACCTGCGCCGCTACCTGGATATCAAGAAGTCCAGACGTAATCCTCGCTGTGGGCATGGAAGCTTGCGACGGGCATCTCCATGCAGCAGCCAGGGGTCCAATGAGCCAGATGGAAATCCCCTCGAAATATCAATTAAGTCATCCCCGTACATCCATTAAGTCACAGGCTCTGGCCGACTTTGTCGTCGAGTGGACGAACCCCGACTTCAGCCCGGAGATTACCGACTACAATGATAAAGTATGGACGTTACACTTCGACGGCTCCCTCACACTAACCGGCTCCGGGTCCGGCATCGTGATCACTGCTCCTTCCGGCGAAACCCTTCAATACGCTATTCAGTTACACTTTCGAGCTACCAACAATGAAGCCGAGTACGAAGGACTTCTCGCAGGGTTACGTATTGCGGCAGCATTGGGCATCCGATATTTAAGTGTCAAAGGGGACTCTCAGCTCGTTGTTCGACAAGCAAGCAAAGACTACCAGGCCACCAACCCGATTATGGCGGCATACTTGGCAGAGGTTCGAACATGGGAGAAAAAATTTCATGGGCTGGAGTTTCATTACCTACCTCGCCGCGATAACCATGTCGCCGACGCCTTGGCCCGATGTGCTTCAAGTCGATCACCACCTCCGACCGGCACTTTCGTGGAGCAACTCCCTAAACCCTCCGTTCAGACCCCAAATAGTGAGACCGCGACTCCTCCGAATCAGGAGAGTTATGACCGAGCGCCCGGTTCCCAACTCGACGCTCCCAGAGGGGTAGCGGGCGAAGTCGTCGCACAACTCGATCCCGTCACGGATTGGAGAACTCCTATACGGCAATATCTACCCGACAAAGTTCCACCCGAGGAGGAAGAACAAGCCGAAAAAATATCCCGCAAAGCCATGAAATATACACTCATCGAAGGCGAACTTTACCGTCGGGGCGCCCTCGGCGTCCTCATGAAATGCATCCCCATTCAAGACGGCAAGCATCTGCTGGCGGAGATACACAGTGGCCTCTGCGGAGCACATTCAGCACACCGTACACTAGTCGGTAAGGCTTTCCGCCAAGGGTTCTACTGGCCAACGGCCCTGCGCGATGCCGCCGACTTGGTTCAGAAATGCGAGGCTTGCCAGTTCCATCAGCGCCGGGTACATCAACCCGCCTACTCCCTCTAGGCAATACCATTATCTTGGCCTTTCTCGACTTGGGGGCTAGACCTTCTCGGACCTTTTCCACCCGGCCGCGGAGGCCACAAGTACTTGATCGTCGCCATCGACACATTTACCAAATGGATGGAAGCCGAGCCTCTCTCCGGAATCACAACAGCCGCCGCTCAAAAGTTCATGCAGCGTAATATCTTCACCAGATTTGGCGTACCCAGCCGAATTATCACTGACAACGGCCCGCAATTCGCCTCCTCCGACTTCATCACATTCTGCGAGTCCTACGGCACTACCATTAGCTACGCCTCGGTGGCACACCCTAAGACTAACGGACAAGTCGAACGCGCCAACGGCCTCATCCTCACCGGCATGAAGAAACGAGTCTACGACTCACTCCAGCGCCACGCCAAGTCATGGGTAACCGAGTTACCGAACGTCCTCTGGGCACTTCGGACTACAGCCAGCCGAGCAACAGGAGACACTCCTTTCTTCCTGGTCTATGGCGCCGAAGCCGTACTACCATGCGAGTTGAAGTACAAGTCACCTCGAGTGGCCCACCATGCCGAGGATCAAACGGCCGATCACCGCGCCGACGACCTCAACTTCCTAGAAGAACAACGTGATTGCGCACATCTCCGGGCGGCCAGGTATCAGCAAGACTTACGCCGATACCACGAACGGCAAGTCAAGCCGCGCAACTTGAAAGTTGGTGACCTAGTCCTACGACGAGTCCAGACGACTCAACATCAGAACAAGTTATCCCCAAAATGGGAAGGACCCTACACTATTGTGGCTAACCCACGACCAGGCGCCTTCAAACTGGCCGAGAATGGCTCCACCCTGCGTAACACATGGAACATCGACCAGCTATGCAAGTATTTTGTGTAAGCACACCGCAGGGAATATATCCCCGATCGTCCGGCATGTAAACAGCAGCATATTTTCAATAACACATTTTCAATATTTTTATGTTCCACCCCGCCAAGCAATATGTGCTCACAAGAGAAGCGTCGACGACGAGTTTGCGCCTCGTTCCGCTTACTCGAGCACGGTACCGTGATGGTCGCCCCGTATGCACCCGGGGGAGGTACGTACACGGACTCGTAACCCGTTTCGCCTCCCCGGGTTCGGTCAACGTCCATCGGCCTTGCCGCATAGTGTCCTCGACACAGGCACACAGGCCATAACGCCCGAATACCACCCGACGGAGGAAGTTGCCACCCGTTTCTCAACGGAGCATTCCAACGGGTCCGGCGAGGCATGTCTAGCTTGGGAAAGAAGATGGGTATGGACTCGATGTTTTCACCCCTTCCCACTGGCTACGACGGACAAGCACCATGCATCTGCGCGGGACAGGCACGGCGGGTTCCACAACCGTTTCGTCTTCCTGACATCCGGTACAATCTCACAGCCGGGGGCTAGGACTTCGCGATTTTCTTCTAAGTCTGCCCGCCCGAGTTCCTCACAAACTCGATCAGACAGCCGGGGGCTAGGACTTCGCGATTTTCTTCTAAGTCTGCCCTCCCGAGTTCCTCACAAACTCGATCAGACAGCCGGGGGCTGGGACTTCGCGATTTTCTTCTAAGTCTGCCCGCCCGAGTCCTCACAACTCGATCAGACAGCCGGGGGCTGGGGACTTCACGATTTTCTTCTAAGACTGCCCACCCGAGTTCCTTACAACTCGATCAGACAGCCGGGGGCTGGGACTTCGCGATTTTCTTCTAAGACTGCCCGCCCGAGTTCCTTACAACTCGATCAGACAGCCGGGGGCTGGGACTTCGCGATTTTCTTCTAAGTCTGCCCGCCCGAGTCCTCACAACTCGATCAGACAGCCGGGGGCTAGGACTTCGCGATTTTCTTCTAAGTCTGCCCGCCGAGTTCCTCACAACTCGATCAGACAGCCGGGGCTGGGGACTTCACGATTTTCTTCTAAGACTGCCCGCCCGAATTCCTTACAACTCGATCAGACAGCCGGGGCTAGGACTTCACGATTTTCTTCTAAGTCTGCCCGCCCGAGTTCCTTACAACTCGATCAGACAGCCGGGGGCTGGGACTTCACGATTTTCTTCTAAGTCTGCCCGCCCGAGTTCCTTACAACTCGATCAGACAGCCGGGGGCTGGGATTTCACGATTTTCTTCTAAGTCTGCCCGCCCGGGTTTTTATCAAAACTCACCCGAGCAGCCGGGGGCTGGGACGCACATATCACACAAGGAGAAACACAGCACATTCAGGGCAAACAGATAACTAAACATGTCGGACACAACAGGCAGTCAAAGCTAAAGTTTTTACATAACATCAGACAACTTGGCCTATTCAGCGTTTTCTTCCGAGTCACTTCTCTCGGCTTCGGGCTCAGCAGCGGGTTCTTCAATGGCGTCAAACCCGGCATCAACAACGAACTTCTCCGCAGCCTCGGACCAAACATCCACCCGGGTGTCTTCGGCCCCAGGCTCCTCAGGCGAGAACGCGCTCAACTCCCGCTGAAGGAGATCGGCGGGGAGACTCGGCGCAGCTTCCTTAGCTAGGGCCATGGCATAGGCTATGGCCGCCGAGGCCATCCCACGACGCGCGCAGAATAGCATCCTCCTTCAGATAAGTCAGGAAGGTGGCAACCCGAGTCTTGTACTCCCCCACCGCAGTGGGAGCCTCCTCCGTCGAGTACCTAGACAAGTCGGGGCGATTGCGGAAGTCCGTGCTCACCATGACTTGATCAAGTAAACCACAGGCTTCGAAGGCAGCCTCGGCTTGAACTCGCGCGCGCGCTCTTGGAACAGCGCGACTTCTTCCTTCTGGCTCTCGAGCTGCTCGAAGTTCGACTTAGCGACGGCGGCGGCCTCTTCGGCCTGGCGGGCAGCTTGGGCGAGCTTCCCCTTCAACTCGGCGTTCTCGTTCTTCAGAACCTCGCGCCCACTGTTTGAGGCGGCCAAGGCCTTCTTCACGGCCTCGAGTTCACGGCTTGCCCGGATCTGGCCTCGGCGTCGCGCGCCCGCTGAGTCATGTCCGTCAGCTTCGACTTAAGGCTAAGGCAGGCCACGCGAAGTTGACGGTTCTCGTCCTCCGCATCGCGAACCCGTTGCAGAATCACTTCTTCTCGAGCATCCGAAGCACGAAGGACTCGCTGTCATTACACACACGTCAGGAGAATCAACTCGACATAAGAAGCACGGCGGCCGGTATAAAACACTTACCATCATCCAGTGGCCGATGTAGTCCATGTAGGTGCGAATCTCAGTGCGGGGTGATGGGTTCAGCCCTTCATTCTCGGTGGCACGCGGGACCGCCTCGACCCCAGTCAGATGAGGGTCGCGCACCCCCGCGGCCGCGGCTTCGAGGTCCCGAGGGACCCCAACAAAAGGCCCCGCGGGAAGGGGAATGGCCCGACGCGTGGAAGCCTCCGCCGAAGGTTCGGCTCGAGAGGTCCCTCCCTCTTCAACGACTTCGACCTCCAAGTCGATCGGTTCGTCCGTCATCCGCGGAGCGCCCGAACTCGGCGATCGAAGAGGGGACAAGGGTTGGCCCGAAGCCGAACTGCAACCGATTTGTGGCTGTTGAGGAAAGAACTCGAAGAAAACGGAGATCGACTGAGAAGCATGGAGGCTTACCCGGAACTCGGTGGCACCGACTTCTTGGCCGGCCCCTGCGAGATTGTTGAACTCGAAGGGCGCTTGTATACATACTTTCTCTTGACGGGAGCAGGAGCAGGCTTCTTGCCTTTGTCGGCCGGATCCTTTCGGGGACGAACAGACCCCGCGGTGGACGATTTCTCCACATATATTCCGGCACCTTCCCAGGGCCCGACTCCCAGAAAAGGACGCTGGAGACCGAAAGCGAAACAAATCGGTAACCTTCCTACCCCGTTTCAACAAGTCACCAGAGGAAGATAAAGTCGGAAATGGCGTACCTTGAGAATAGCGGAGCGAGTCTCCTCGCTCGCGTAAGCCAATGACTCGAGTTCGGGATGAACTCGGGAGCCCCAGGGTGAAAGCCGGGTCCCATCATCGGAGCGATCGGCCTTGAACAAGTCGTCGACACGACTCTGAACTAACCCTGCAAGACAACACGATTTCGTCATTTTCAAATCAAAAAACCAGCAAAGGTGTCTGCACCAAGGGGAGAAGTACCCTTACTTTCTTCAGTCAGCTTTAGCCCGGGTTCATCTTCCCACCCGTGGAGTTGGCGGTCCTGGAGCGGAGCGATTCCACGGGCGATGAAGTCGCCGACCACATGGACGGCAGTAAGACCGGCCCGGCGCAACTCGTAGATGCGATCCTTGACAGCTCGAATTCGCTGCGTCAGGCGGGGCTGCTCCTTCCACAAGTCTCGAACGTCCGGGACGTCGCACCGAGTTGCCGGGTCATGCGCCGACTTGGAGCAGAAGACCCAGTAGGCGGCCCATTTCCCCCACGAGTCCCTTGGCGAAAAGGGAGGGTACACCACCTTCGCGTCTTCTCGGAGCGAGAATCGGCAAGCGCTGTAGGTTTGGCCTCTCGAAGAAGCCTTGAGGATGTAGAAGTATCGGAAGGTCTCGACGTCCGGCTTGGTCCCGACAAACGCTTCGCATAGATGGGCGAACACGGCGAGGAATAAAATCGAGTTGGGAGGAAGGTTTACCAACTCGATCTCGTAGAACGAAAGGACGTCGCGGAGGAACTCAGACATGGGAAGCCCGAACCCGCACTTGAAGAAGTCGATGAAGACCGCTATGTCTTCGTCCAGAAGAAAGGGCGCGCCTGTATCGCCCGGCAGCTTGTAGCCGATGGAGCTGGGGATTTCGCCCTCCTGGATCATCCGGACCAGCCCCTCGGCGGTGAGCTGCGTCACCGGAAGACGGGCAAGCCCGGGGCAAGCGCTCATTCCGGCGCTCCCGGATGCCGCGGCCGCCGCTTCCGGAGTCGCCGCCGTGGCCATCGCCGTCGCAGAGGTTCCACCGGCAGGGAGGAGGAAGGGGCCGAGGAGGTGTCACCGGAGGGAGTCACTGTAGGAGCCGCGGAGGTTACCGCGGTCGTCGCCGCCTGGGGCGCGGCCACTTCCGGGGGAGCGGACGGATCCGTCATTGGAGCAGAGAGAAGGATGACCGCCGGAAGAAAAAAAAAGGCAAAGGCTGGCGGCGGAAAGCGGAGGAGACGAAGCGCCGCGGTCGCTGGAAGAGCAAGAGGCAGAGGAGAGAGTGACTGCGGTGGAAGGTGAAATGACCGGCATTAAATGTTCTGACGAGGTAACGCCGAAAGGGCGCTTTTTTTCGGGCGGCGTGCCCCACGTCTCGCGCGATTCGAGGGACCGTAACGGCATCATGACATCACCATCCGGAGAATCCGCCGGGCGGCTTGACCACTCACGGTGCGACCTCAGGGAAGTCCGAGGCGAAGTCGAGGGCTGGACGCATCGACTTCCTGAACAAGTCGAGCCGTTGTGAGACTTCCCCTAACTCGAGTGATCAAACCTCTCAGCGACTTCTTCGCAAATGCTGATGGGGGGCTTGACGATGGGTAGTGCGACTACCGGTGGGCCGAAGTCTACGGGCCAGTAGATGATCTGCAGCCCATGAGGAGAAGTTCGTGGCCCAAACGACTTGGCATGGAAAGAAGTAACGCGCAAGGAAATCGGAGGCAACCCTGCCTTACACGAAGAGCGGAGTCCTATTCGGATCGGAGGAGGGCTCGTAATCAGGAAGGAGACCCCCTCATCCTCACCTATATAAAGGGGACCAGACCTCCTTGGAAGGATCAAGCTGGGAAGAGTAGCCTCGTCGCCAGAAGCCTAGAGTTTCCAAGAAGCCATAGATTATAGATCCGATCTCGCCGAGTTCCCTACTCGCCGGGTTCCACCATTGTAATCTCGTCGAGTTTCTGTACTCGCCGGGCTCTCCCTTGTACCCAGCCTGTGTACTTCACCCATATCAATACCATCAAAGCAGGACGTAGGGCTGTTACCCGCATTGGGGGCCTGAACCTGGGTAAATCCTTGTCGTGGCGCCGAGTTGACCTGAGGCGACACCCCGTCTTTTCTCATCTCAGTGCTGTTCGAGCACCCCCCCCCGTATTCCATACATCGACACTCGTATCACCTGATTCATGCAGAAAATCAGGGTACGGAGAAACTGAAACTATGATCTTATTTGGTTGGATTTTTCGATAATTTTTTATTGAAAAATACTGTAGTTTAATCAAATGGCTAGCTTTCAACGGTTTTTGTTAATGGTAGTTGCAGGTTTTGCAGTATAAATTTAGCTGTTGGAATAAGCTGCCTCCCTCTAGTTTTTGCAATGTGCTGAAGTTTCGATGCTTATTTTCTAAAATACTATAGATAGTTTGGATCAACTCAAAGCCATATGTTTATTTTCCCATAGCCATAATAGCTTTCCAGATAGTGAGCTAACAACAGATTTGTCAACAGTCACAACCCAACTAAACATCCCTATATCATTGCCAAGCTTTTATTTGCTCATCCGCCTTTCCATCTTAAAACATTCACTAAATCAAGTAACTATATATGTTTCATACTAATTTGCATGTTCGGATTAAGGAACGACGCTCCTTGCCATGGATTTACACACTGTTAGTATGCTTTTTTTTCTCGAGGAACATCTAGTGTAATTGAAGACACACGGGAGATCAGATTCGTCGAGCTTAAGAGTATGCTATATCGTCTATTACTCTATTACCAAAAGATAATCTATCTTGATAAGATATACACCGAGACAAATCTAGGGTTTGTTACCTCAATAAGCTACTATCATTTCTTTTGAGAGGGTTATCGATAGGCTGATCTTGTGATAACACCAGGAGACACGGATTTGAAAAATGCCCGAGAGGATATGGGCCATCATAGGGTCCGAGACATCTTGTACGGGCCATGGCCGAAGAAGCACGAGAGTTCCTAAAACTGAGTCCATAAAAGACCAACACCCCCGCCAAGGCTAAAGCTTGGTGATTGGCCTAACTCTAGAAATAAGCCCATGTAGATGTGGCTCCATTGCCATTAAGCTGTGCTGACCTCGCACTAGCCCGTTCCCCGCTCCATCTCGCACGTAGCCTGTTTGATCGAGCCCACGCCACCGCTGCCGCACCGATGCTCCCGTCGCCGCCGGCGATCTCTCCCCGCGCGGCTGCACAAGCTGGTGGCCTCGCAGTCGGACCCGCTCCTGGCGCTCGAGCTCTCGCCGTCACCCTCCCGGACCACCACGCCCCACCGGGCCACCCTCCCACGCGCTCCTCCCCCGCCTCTCCCGCCGCCGCGACCACCTCCCCCACGCGCTCGCCCTCCGCCGCCGCCTCCCGTCTCCGCCCTCCCGCGCCTCCTCCTCCCGCTGCTCCTCTCCGTCCTCCGCCTCCGCCGCCCGCCGCACCTCTTCCTGTCCACCTTCTACTCCCTCTTCGTCTCCGGTCCCCGCCCCTCTGTCGCTCCACCTCCAGCTTCTTCTCCGGCTCCTCTCCGCCCTCGCCTCCACCGCCTCGTACTTCCCGTCCGCGCTCCACCTCCTCCGACTCGTCTCCTCCCGCCTGCCCCTCCCCGTGCCGCTCGTCCTCGCCTCCCACAACCTCCTCATTGAGGCCGCCGCCCGCTCCGGCCACCTCGCCGTGTCGCTCTCACTCTTCCACCGCCTCCGCTCCCTCCACGTATCCCCCGACGCCGACACCTATCGCATCCTCACCCAGTCGCTCTGCCGCCGCGGGCAGGTCCGCACTGCCACTACCTGCTTGACGTAATGTTGCACAGGGGCATCCCGGCGGATCCTCTGGCATACACCACCGTGCTGAACGCCCTCTGCCGCAAGAAGCAGCTCCGGGAGGCCTACCGGTTGCTATGCCTCATGCGAGGCCGTGGGGTCTCTCCTGACATTGTGCATTACAATACCGTCATTGTTGGGATGTGCCGTGTGGGGCGGCCACTGGATGCCTGCAAAGTGGTCGGGGATATGACTGATAGTGGGTGCATGCCGAATGCAGCGACGTATGCAGCGGTAGTGAATGGGTTGTGCATGAGTGGGTTGTTTGCCAAGGCAGAGACATACCTCGAAAATATGGTGGGTAGAGGGCTTGTACCACATTTTCAGTGTTTCATTCCGTGATTAAGGGGTGCTGTACAGTTGGCAAGGTAAAGGAGGCTGCTCGGATGATGTATCGGATGCTTGATCTTGGGATCCGTCCACACGTTGAGACATGGAGTTTAGTGATCAGGAGTGTTTGTAATAACGAGGACTACGCTGAGGTGATTTTGTTGCAAATGATGAAAGGAAGGCAGCACTCGAAGACGATCTCAAGCAGGACCTGATGATGTTGCGTGGCACAGTGGCAGAGATGCAAGAACTAATCAATTGGAGTTCTTATTTTCTGGGGTGATATAAACAATCAGCATTGGGAGAAAACAGCAGGACATAGTGCAAAACATGGAGCGCAAAGTCATTTTTTTCTGCTAAAATGCAGCTAGTGGAGAAAACACCTCGGAGCCAAGGCGAGGTCCTGGTCGCAGAGCACCTCAAGGGCATCTGCTGGGGTGGTGATCACAATGCTTAACTTGAAGCCGCATGGGATAGAAAAGATTGGTTCCATACTTGGTTGCGAAGTTTGCAAAGTAGGCGTGGAGGTCAAGCTTGAGGAAGGCTGGAGGAGGCTGTCAATCAGTGGAAGTCCTGCGGGGCCAGGGAGAAACTGTGGCGAGGAATGACGCTGAAGCGTAGGATGGTTGCTGCAAAGAGTACATAACCCAAAATGGTTATTGATATTTCCATGCTTGCAGAGAGAAACAATCGGAGTTTGTGGAGCGTGGAATGCCTAGTCCTATTGGCCGTTGGTAAAGATCAGATATGCCCCCTTCAGAATACAGTTCCCAGTACTTGAAAGCATGAGGCTGTATGGTTGAAGTTCCGCCGCAAAGAGATCAACGCTCACGAGTTGTGATATCTGTTTAACTCTTTTGTCAGTCTGTAATCACTATATTTCCTCCCAGTACCCCTCCTGTCACTCACAGGTGATAAGGGAGTAGTGGTTACAGCATCTTCTGAATGCTTGGATCGACTGCAAGACGGTATACAACTTAGAGGTGGAGCTGGGAATGAGAATCTAATGCTGGAGAGGTATACTGCAAACCTTTGCACAGCTCTCAGGGAAGAGATGGCATTGATCAAGCATCAACAGTGTAGTGACCAGTAGTCTAAGAACACTATAATTCTGTTCTTCAGACTTCAATAATGTCCATAATTCTGTTCTTCAGACTTCAATAATGTCCAGATAGAGGGTACTGTCAGGTGATTGTAACAAAGAACCATAAGAACTAGCCCTTATCACCCGTGTGGAACATAACTGTGTAATAATACATGTCTTCATTGTGTACGACGCCTTGGTACTGAAAATATGCTGCTTGCGTAGATTTTGTTGGCAAGTTTTACATGCTGGCTGTGACCTTGGCCAATCAGGCACCGATGGTGATCTAATAATATCTTCTACTTCATGGGTTCACTGCCTGGAAAGTAAAGTAGGGCGAAATCAGTCTCCCTGCAATGGCCTAATGTCGCGTTGCATTGCCTTCCCCTTCCTTCCCCTATGATGTGTGAGATATTTTCTTGAGCACCGAGTGTTGCTCAGTTGGTGAAGGATGGCGGCTCCGATTATCCCACCCGCCTGGGCTTGAACTCGGGACGGCTCATTTCTCTCTGAAAACAAATTGCCAGTGCGACTGACTGATGCTTGGAAAAAAAGCTTTCGAGGTGTTTTAGTTGTGTGCCTCCGTTGCCGCAGATCTTCTGCACGGTTAATTACAGAACCCAAAGTGCACAGTGCCGCATATCCTCTCAGCGACCTGACAAACGAGGAGCCGCTTTCTCATAGCGCGTTTTCTCCTGCGCTCTGTTGCGGGTGACCCCCACGGCGCGAGCGAGCGAGAGCACCGTCGCCACAGAAACACAGCACGCGCGCGGCCACCACAGATCCCCGAGCGCGGCCGTCCTCCGCCACAACTTCGCCATGGGCGCGCGCTAGCCCCGCCCTTCTTATCCCCGCCCACCCGCGCTCACCTATGGCTGCTGCTGCTGCCGCTGCCACTCTCCTCCCATGTCTCTCCTCGCGCTCCGCCTCGGCCACCTCCTCCCCGCCCTGCCACGCCGCCGCCTCCGCGGCCACCGCCGCAGCGTCTTCGTCTCCTGCAGGGCCGCCCCCGTGAGCGACGGGGGCGGCGGGGTGGCGGCGGCGGCGGCTGTGGTGTGGTTCAAGCATGACCTCCGCGTCGACGACCACCCGGGCCTCGCCGCCGCCTGCGCCGCCGAGCGGCGCCGCCCCGTCGTGCCGCTCTACGTCTTCGACCGCCGCATCCTCGCTGGTGAGTTGCTGCTCGGCTCTAGCATTTAGGTTTTAGTTACAGCCTACGATCACGACGGGGCTGAGGAATGAGGATTGTGCACGGGGTGTGTTCGATACAATGCCGTAGGACGCTTGTGTGTTGGGCGCTAAATTCTGTGCCGTCTCGCGCGCCTCGAGCGTGGCGTGGGCTGTGGTTGATGCGAAAGCTAGTGTGGCTTTGATGCTTGGTTTGATGGTTTTGTAAACGCAGAGCAAACTAAAACCTAAAACTTGGCATGGTGTCCGTTGTCAAAGCAAGATGCTAGGTGTGTCTCGTTGCCATTAGCATGGGCTGATAGTTTCCGCTAATTTGGAAATTTACTGGCATAACACCGTTTGCCATGCAATGGGCTCTATTAAATGGAGAAACCAGATCAACTTTGCACCGCACTGCCCTTGTTGCTTCTCAGGATAATGCAGCTCCATCTGTATCCCCACAAGCAAGTTACTGTCACCAAGTAGTATATCACACTTGCAACTTATCCATCTATTGCCTGTCTGATCAGTAAGGTTTAAAGAATGAGACTAGGGTGTTGTACAGCAATACTGCTTCTGGTTCTGCAATGCTAGAATGATATACCTCTGAATGAACACTCTTAAATAAAGTCCGACTTGTCTAAAACATGGTTTATCAGAAACCAGTGAATCACATTTGACAGTTGACATCTAATGGAATTTAGTAGGCAGTTCTCCCACTGGCTTAGTTTCAAAATCATTTAGATAGTTGAGATTAGTATCAACCCCTTTATCCTTTACAGGTTATTCAGATACGATGCTGGAACTACTACTTTTTGCCTTGAAAGATCTTAAGTTGGTATTGAAGTCTCAAGAGTCTGATCTGCTCATAGGCTTGGGAAATGCTGAAGATGTTGTTCTGAAACTTGTAAATGAGGTCGCTATGCAAGGTTTATGTTGAGAATTGAGCATAAGAGTTTTTGCATACCTTCCTAAACATATCCGGATCTCCTGATTGCATGCATTGGTGGAGCATAACAGGTACAAGCTGGCGTCATTTATACAGAAGAGGAAGTTGAACACAGTGTGTGCAGTGTTCTAGCCAATGTTGAATCTTCTTTGTCTAATGGATCGTTCACATGGGGAAACCCTCCTGAGATAGAGGTTTGGAGTGCCCCATTGTATGACTATAAGGTAGTTAAAAGTTTTGTATCCCATGTTTTGAACCTCTCCGTTATCAACTAGCAACTGATTGTGTATGGCATGCTGAAGTGATCATTTCACCAGAGTTTGAGGGAATTGTCGACATCGCGTGACCAATTTTTGAAGAAAAAATTATCGATGACTACACCTCTTGCTTCCCCAACTTTGCCTGCTCTAAATGTGGAGTTAGACACAGGTGCACGTCAATTCTATTCTCTTTGGCTGGTAATTATTTGTTAACTTGAACATCTTGGTGCGTTCATTTAGATATTACAAGAGTTCCCAGTGCAGGTTCTCTACCCACACTTGAAGAACTAAAAGGATTCCTGAAAGATAGTAGAACGCTACAAGATAATTGGGTCCCTATCAAGGGCACATCAGCAAGATCTATTCTAAAAGCTACCCTCAGTCAGAGAAAGATTAAGAGTAATGTTACATTAAGTGTCAGCAATGGAGGTAACGTAGATGATATCACTGCGAATGCTGGTGCATCAGGACGGAGAATTATGGATCAATGTTTGCATCAGAAAGTTCACTTGAAGTTAGAGGTGGAACAAATATTACTTTGGATGCTTTAGCTGCTTACCTGAAATACCTAGAAGGCACAGGAAAAGCTAATTGGCAAGAGTATGTGTCACCACCTGTTTTTTTTCCTTTAATCAGATTCTGGTCTGATGGTTTGTCCACTCAAATCCAAAATTACAGAATGCATACTTATCGACATCATTACTGTGCTTGTATTTGGAAATGCTGCCTAGCTCCCAATGGAAAGGATTGTTGTTTCACACTGTTATGCATGCAATGTAGTCTCAATATTATATAAAATCATTAGTTATTTCTGTAATAGGTCTAATTTAAATTGTGTGTCCAGGTTGCATGATAAAGTGCGCTTAGCTGAAACCAGGGATGGTGCTTCGTTTTATACCTTGTTTGGTTCTGCAATTCAGCTTGGAGTCATATCTAGGAGGAGAGTTTACCATGAAACTATTCAATATGAGAGAGATCGCAATGCTGGCTTTCTATCACCATTTGGATACTCAACACCTACAGTGACAGCAGCAGTAGATGCTATCTGTTCATTGGAGGTACTTTAACTTCAAACCTCTCCAGTCTTGTTTTTGATGGCCTACCTTTTTCACCTCTTTTTAACTCCCCTAACGATCTTCTGTTCACATGAAAGTGGTACTGGCTCTTGGCCTTGAAATCCCAACTATGCATTGAGGGAAATTATCCTTTTAAAGTTTGGAGATGGAAGGGTTATCTTATACAGGTACGCTGTCTATGTTCAAGTTCCGTGCTCTCTTGTACATAAGATGATGTACTCTGCTTCCAATGCATCAGCATCTGTTACTAAATATCAATTTTTGGGTTGTATTGCCTTATCCATGTAGGTGGGAAAAAATATCAAATGATAACTAGTCTTAAAATAGGATGATGCAAATTAGCAATCCTTGTCATTGCATTGAATGTAGATGATTCGGTCAACAACTTGAGGTCACCAACATTTTTCAAAGGACCCCTTGAATTGTTCCACTTTGCACTTGTAACTTCCACCTTCTATTGATTTGGCAACTCAACTTGATCTATATACCATTTAAGTTTGGTCTAGCAGTTCAAATTTGAGTTCTTATTGCCTCGTGTAACTTTATAAGGGTAGCTCCTGCTAGATACAAACCCCTATGTAGGTAGGTAATAACTTAGCTGTTGAGATTTGAGTTTTGATTGCCCCATGTAACTTTATAAGGGTAGCTCCCACTAGATACAAAGTTACAAACCCCTACATAGGTTGGTAACAACTCCCTTCATTTCCCAAATTAGCATCACTGAGACCAACCAGGCTTTCAGACGAAGCATGTGAAGTTAAAGCTTCCATTCATATTCGTAAAAGAAAGAACTTCCGTTCATCAGGACAGTAACTCTTTTTTCAAATCCATACTTTTTTTAGAAAGCTAAGAAAAACTTATATTTGGTTCCCATCTTTTGGCTCTATCTGATTGCAGGGCTTGATGAAGTAGTTTTGTTTCTGTAAGTTTGTTGCATGGTGTTATCAATAGACTGAACGCATTGCTTGATGGCAATGATCCTGTCTCTGATGAGCTTATATTCTTTAGATTTCAAATTAATTAGATTATTTATTTTATGCTTCTATAGCTTGTGCACATTCAGCTACTTGTCTTCTGCTTCCTCTTGTGCTTATGCAACTAAATTTATCAATGTATACAATTTTGTTTAGATTGGCTACCAGAAATTCCTCATTTAAAGCTCTATTGGCAGTATACTTCTGTTGGCCATGAAGGTCCTGCAGTTCTTCTTGTGCATGGCTTTGGAGCTTCCCTGCAGCACTTTCGTGACAATATCGGGAGCATTGCTGATGAAGGAAACAGAGTTTGGGCAATTACCCTTCTTGGCTTTGGGAAATCAGAGAAACCAAATGTTGACTATACAGAACTTCTGTGGTCAGAATTCTTGAGGGACTTTATTATTGATGTTGTGAGGGAGCCTGTTCATCTTGTTGGCAACTCTATTGGAGGTATGCTTTGACATACTAAGCTTCCAACATTGCTTAGTGATGGGCTATAAGCCAATAACTCCTTTGTTTGGAGCAATTTTAATGAGGTCAGTCTTGTGCTGTAATATTCTCAGGTTATATCTGTGCTATTGCTGCTGGCTTATGGCCTTCTCTTGCAAACTCTCTGGTTCTTTTGAACTCGGCTGGTTCAGTTGTTCCAAGTTACTCCTTCATCCCATTGAGTAAGGTAGGGCCACAAACATTCACTGTGCTGTATGATATTTATAGGTCAAAGATGTGAGATGATATTTGCATCAGTTAAAATGGCATACAATACCATATGTTTGTCACTGAAATCTAGAGCAAGTATTATTTTATAGTATTAATTGGCTGAGATACTGAATATCTACGTGTGGGGCGTCTCTCATACATTTTCATGTTTCTGTTGACTTACAATAAAGTTGAAAACACGTGCACTACAAATAGAACTCGGCAATATTGTTTGGTCCATATCGATGTCTTTTTATAGAGTAGATCAACCTATCGTTAGCCGTTAAAAGCTCTATTGTGAACATCGATTAAAAATTTTAGATGCAATGTTTATGTTAATTTATAGTTTGTTAAATTATGAAAGCATTCATAACTCTGAAGACAAATAAATTTGTGGTTAAAAGTTTTATGGTCTCAGATATATATCATTGATACTTGTATTCAACCAATTCCCCCAGGAATTATGATCTGAAAGAAGTAAAAAGAAAAGCATAATCTTTGATATTGGACCTTTTAATATCTTGTTTATATTACTTATGTAAATTAAATATAATGCTACTAAATGCAAATACGTACAGGAAGGACGTACATCATGGCTTTCAAGGTTTCAGGCACGCCTCCTTTTGCTCTTTTTGAGGTCAAGGGCAGGAGGCATTCTTAAGAAATACTATCCTACCGTATGTGTATCTTGAAGTGTGTTTTGTTTTTAAATATTTAAATAGTACCTATTTGTTACTCAGCAATACCAACCTTTTCATTTGTAGAGAACTGAACGGGTTGACAAGCCACTCGTGGAAGAGATTATAAGGGCTGTATCCTCAGATCACATATTATATATTTGGCATGCGCTTAATTCTCAATTTGTGCAGCATCATCAGCAAAATCTTTCCTTAACAAACAAATGCAGTCATATGACCCTGGTGCAACAACAGTTATTGAGAGCATATTCAACTTCAATCTTTCGATTCCTCTTAATTTTCTATTTGATTCTTTTGGGGGGGAAATCTTAGTTATTCAGGTGTGTGCCTAATATCATCCACAGATATCATATATATTACACCAGTACATATTTAGTGACCATTGACATATACGAGGCTAACTTTAATTTTATTTCCTTCTTTTGAAACAAGGGAATGAAAGATCCACTTACAAAATCTGAGTCGTTTGTTTCCACGCTTAGAGAGCATTGCAGCAAGGCGCATATTAGAGAGTTAGATGCAGGTGACTGACTCTCCTCTGTGTGTATGCGCGCGTGAACTTCTCTTTTTTTCCATCATTTTCCTGGGTTCCGTTTTTCTTTTGTGTTTTGGTTTGACTCATAGTGAAACACAACAGGTCATGCTCCGCACGATGAAGTTCCAGATGAAGTGAATTCCATACTGTGTGAATGGATGAAAATGGAAGAGATTGAACTTAAGCCAGCTTTGGAGAAGTCCAAGGCAATTTAGGTAACATTTAGAATTCAGGGCACCCTATTTATTGGCTGTTTGTATAACATCATCTTCAGAGCCATTTGGAAATACCTCGATCCCTGTGTACCTAATGATCTAAAAAAATTACTTCACAAATACGGTTTTACCTCTTAGGGGACAAAAAAGGACATGAGTTGTTACCGCTATACAACATTGTGTATGTATTATCACTTTTTAAGTTTCGTACCATTTTTGGGCAACTGAGATTGAAAGGAAAACCAGCATCTGAGCAGGTTTCATAGGAATAGCAAGTTGGCAAAATGCGAGATGCAATTTGCACTTGCAATGAATTTACTAGTGGTTCCTAAAGTTGCTTTTGATTATATTATGGATCTGGCCCAAAATCAAGGTTGACCCCTACAGCACATGGTAAATTTAGCCCCGCAAATGCGCGGACCACCCTACTAGTTATTATATAATACATCATCCATCCTTTTCTGTTCTGATGTTGCGTAGAAACTCTTTGATGACTGAAGCCTCCAAGTGCATGCTCATAGTCTACCATACTTAACAATTCTTGTTTGCTACACAAAGGCGTCTTCCTTGACGCTGGACCATCAACCATGGTTTCATCATCCTGAGTATGCATTACATCAGTACTGCGTTTATTAAGTTTCATTCAACGGAATATGCCAATCACTGGTGCCCTGCATCCCTTGGAAGATCACGAGAGGGCCCTGTCAGTTTGGTCACCTTCTCACCCTCAAAAAGAACCGAACCGCGCAGTAGCACTCCATGACAGCAGCCCGTCCCCTGCTCTTCAAGAGTGATATCGTGTCAGGACACTCGCTCAGGATACATGCTGTGATTATTTTGCCTCTTTTGCTTTGACGTGCAATCTTCACTGCTTTGCATAGCACAGCATCTTGTACGTAGGACCAGCATCAGCGCTTGGTATCGTGCTCACTACTATTTCTACTTCACGTTTTGGCGTATATAGTCTCTAATGTACACTTTTGATCATTACCTTACCTAATGGTACGTTAATAAAAGATATACTGAAGTTATAATGAGGAAAATGATCTTTTATTACAGATCTAGCAATTACATCTGCAGATGCAACTCGAAACTCACTACTACAGAACATACAATTACAGTCGGCCCAAAATTACTATCTCAGCCGGTTTACCTTCGGGCGGTAGAGAAATGGTGCTAATAATATGAATTATCTCAGCCGGTTATAAAATCAACAGAGATAACAACTTCTCAGCCAGTTAGAACAAAAAACTGATTGAGATATTATACTATCCCAGTCGGTTCCGAACGAAAAACTGACTGAGATAATATAATATCTCAGTCGGTTTCCCAGCCGAACCGACAACTTTTGTAGTCGGTTTTTTACACGGGAACCGGCTGAGATAATAGCATATCTCAGTCGGTTTCCCCAGCTCAACAGGCAATGATGAAGGCTCATCTCAGCCGGTTCCAGGGAAACAACCGGCTGGGATATTCGTTGGTACAGAGCAGGCAGAATCTTAGATTTTGCCTGCCCTGAAACAGAAAATACAATTTATACTTCTAGATTCCCATAATCCCCAGAACACATTTCACATCCAACTTGAATTCATAATAAAGATTCATATTGACATCATATTTCAACTGACAACTAAACACAAATAAAAGTATATAGAAATTCAATATTTACACCATAACATTCATCACATGTCTTGAGGAATTTGCAACAGATTGAAATGCAAGTGACAACTAAACATCGATCATTTGATTCAAAACAATTGTCTTAGTCGTCGGATCCGTCGTAGTAGAACTCGCCTTTTGGATCAATGATGCTATTAAGAAGGAAACACGCCAAGTCTTCTCGAATTCTGGCTAGATCCGTCTTCGGCAATTCCGTCCGTGCAACAGTACCAACCTGTCGATATGAAGATCATACTGATGCTAGATAGAAGATGAATAAAATAAAATCGAAATGATAATTAGCATACATCAGTAACTGAGAATTTGTGAGCAGAAGCTCGAGACATGAGAATGTTCATGTGATGGCCAACATAGAAGCCACATAAATTACTAAAATTGGGTTGCTGGTGGCACTGTAAAGATATACATTCCCTCGGTATGTAGTTCTATAGAATTGATACTAGCGAGTCTAAAAGTGTGCGACAGGATACATACCAGAAATGAGAAGTGGTGGTATAACTTATTAGGGGCCCCGCATCATCTTTTTTCCCCTCGCGATTACAAAATATTTGGTACGCTCTGAATCGTGGAAGAAAAGCCGTAATTATACCAATGATCTATTACCATGGAATTTCATGAGGTAATTTGTTTACCTATCGATCACTTTGCTGACTCTCTCGAAGTCGATCATGTTTTTGAGGTATGAATCCATATAATACACCTTCTTGATAGGGAGTATGATAACAATAAGGATCCAATGCGAGCTAAATGGTCATTAATCCTAAGTTAGTTGACGATGCGCCGAACGTGCGAAATGAAAGTTGGAGACATCGACAAGTTTATAGCGCTTACCTTTTGTTGAAGGGATAGATGATGAATTTCTTATGCTGACTGGCCTCCATAATATCGATGAGATAATCCTCGACAACCCTTCCAGCATACTCCATGGATTGCTCGGAGGCAAGATGGGGTCGATGAATCCTATTGGTTCATTTGCTTCTCTCGCCTTGATATAAGCGAACCTACATATACACAGAGAGAAGAGTTTCGTATTGTGACATGCGTAGGTATTATAGTAAATTAAATGGAGCATGATTGTAAACACTTACAGTGCGAAGCATCTCACGAGGCCCGCGTCCAAGGCGCTTAGGTTGTACATAAGGAACAAGTCCTCCCAAGTCACGACGAACAGTCGACCTTTATCATGGAGGAAGTGCTCATGCCCGAATCTACCAATGATGCTATCACTCCGCTGATACTTGGGTTTCTTTAAATTGGCCAAGTAATGGTTGTGCAACGCAGCGCAAGCCCAGCCAAGTTCAGACACATCATCTTTTTGTGATTCTTGACCATCGGCTTCCCGGCCTTGTATGTCGGGACAGTCGGAGCGCTAGGGAGACTCCCTCCAGCTTCATATATCGCCTGTATTTCTTCGATGGTCATTTCTCGGCTAGCAGCTACCTTCATCAAGTCCTTTCCCTTGCCATGCTTCGGTGATGCCACCTTGGGAGACCTCTTCAGCGATTCTTGTGTTGTCAGCTCAAGCTGTCTCAGTGACAGCGCTGCTACCACAAGAGGCGAGAACGTCAAAGGCTCCACTGGTTCATCTGCCGGTCGTGGTGAAACCTTCTTAGTCGGTTGCGATGCATCGAGAGAGATGTCCCTCTTGGGCCACTGGATGAATGTCCCCTTGGCTTGACTTAGAGTTAAGATCTTGTTGTTCGGTGGAATCGGGAGCTTTAGCTTGCTGAAAGTGTCGTTAACCCCATCGATGCTCACCTGTGCATTCATAGGGTCTAGGGGGACATTATGTATACTCAGCTCTTCCGTTGCTGGGAACACTAGCTCCTAAGCAGCATCGACGAGATCATCTATGCCCACCAACCTAACTTAAATCGTGCATCTCGTGGGAGCGTACATCAAAGAACGTGTTTCAGCCAACAGGCCACAAACAATCTTATGTGGAATAATTTTTCAAGGTATATCAAGAATACCTCGATCTCATCACAGGGGAAGGTAGAAGTTGTATCTTCCTGTCGACTAGGGAGGTCGATCGACGCGCAGCTACTGCGCCGAGCCCCAGAGCTGGCATCAACTGGTTGTTCTTGTCGCGTAGTTAGAATCCACTCTGCTCTTAAGTCTCGAAGTATCTCTTGCTTGAACTCTTCGCGCTTGCGTTGTTCTTCAGTGGCTTTTCTCGCCCTTTTGCGTTCGCGCTTTGCCTCCAATGCCTGGGAGAGTCCATACTTGTGGGGAACGAGGGAACCTACACCCCTCGTGCGACCTGGGTGCTCGGGGTTTCCCAAGCCCTCTTCGAGCACATCTCCTACGAAGGTGCCAGCCTAGGATGACGCATCGAACTCCAGCTGCAAAAGCCAGAATTATTTGTTACTACAATTGGTATGATTGACAAGTTGTTAGTATGACTAAGACAGGATTTATATTTCACCAAACGTCTGTACACTTGTGCATCAGCTGGGTTCTCAAATGCTGGTCGCCTGAAGCCGATGTCGATGCAGATTCCCTGGCTCTAACCCAGGCTTTGGTCCTCGCATCCGCGATGTTCGCAAATCTAGAAAGGGCATCCGATTGTGATGCCTGCTCATCCTCCCTTTCCAATCTCTTCTTCATTTCCGCGTAGCCGGCAGTCCCTAGACGGTGCGGGTGCTTGTTTCTATTAGAGAGCTCCCGGTTTTGCTCGCTCTTCAGCTTGAATTCTTTCATCGTCTTCATCCTGACGAACTCGTTCCAAACCTCAGGAATAATCATCGGCCACTTTCCGAAAGGCTCCACCTCGGCATACACGTACTCATCGACGAGGACAGTCTTCCAGTTCTTCCAAGCCTTGCACGCTATCATCTTAGCAGCTCGCTCGATACGATCTTTCCATTCTTGGGAAAGATGAAATATCCCAAGATTTCCCCCGAAATCGCAGCGAGCTGGTCTGTTCCTACTTTCTTCCAACTTTCTAAAGTGATTGGGACCCGCTCTCTTGCTACGATCCCGTAGACCATGGAGAACTTCCTCCTTGCGTTCTCGGGCTCGTCTAGTGCCCCTAAGTCATGCAAGTGTGTGACCGTGTACTTCGCATCCGGTCTCTTCGACCGTTTCCTTCCTTCTCCTCAACGGGATTTTTTCTTAGGCCCGGAGGTGCTGGTTGTGTCGCCAGACGGCCTAGGTGGCGACGGCGACCGAGAGTCGCCATTGTCCGGTGATCTTGGGATAATATAGGAAAACAATAAAGTTTTAATCATTCTAAATCATTCTAAATCATCTAATTGAACCGTAGCATTCTAAATCATCTAAGTCATTCTAAAGGAACATAAACCATGGTGAAAAGGAAGATGAACCATGGTGATTCAATGTCTAGCATCTTCTGTTATTTAAAAGATTGTGTCGATGGCAGAGTATAATCTAAATATAAGGCATCCTACAACTTATGTGATGTTTGGATCTCCATAAGTACCTTGTCAAATTTCATATATAAAAGCCATTCTACAATTTGAGGTATATTTATCTCATTTCTTCGTGTTATATCCTCATTAGATGAGTGCTCATAATCTCACCAATAAATTGGGCGTATCTCTTGACCTCTCTCCTTCTCAATACTAACAATCGTGCACATGTAATACATGTTCTCTAAAATATGCGTTGCGTGGAATATATACTTACACATATTTAAAAAGTACTCGAGGGCAAAAGATCGTGCATTAAGCATATGTTAAAGATATAAATTTTATGAAAACTTTTGAAGCATAAAAACAACAATAATCATGTGTACAAATTGTAATTTAGGAGTAATTATGAGCCGACAAGTATACGAGTGATTAGGGTAGGTCCTAATCGTCAACAATCATTGGATGAAGAGTTGTGAATATATATTAAAGATTTCTGACAGTTTAGACTGAAAATATCACATTTTAACTCGTGATTTTTATGTTGATATATTTATAGATATTGGAGAGTAAAAATAGTTAAAAGGCACCGATGCCATTTTCTCACGGTACACCTAAATTTGTATGGCCACTCAATGTACCGGAGGCAGCAGCTAACTAGCAGTGTTAAAAGTTAAATGGAAATGAAACAAATCATGTAGTATAAGTCTAAAATTAGAGGTAACATGCAGTCATGCTCATGAGCCAACATGGAATGCACCTTCTGTCCTGGACCGGGGTGGAGGTGGCGGCGGCTCGCGCAACAGAGGCGCCGGCTCGGGCGACGGAGGCACCGGCTAGGGCCACATCGGCAGCGGCCCGGGCGACGGAGGTGGCGGCGGCTCGGCGGCTTGGGGACTTTGTCCGGCGCGTCGGGGAAGCCATCTCGGAGGAGGCGCGGCGGTTGAGGCGGCTAGAGCAGCGGTGGTTCGAGGCGGCGGCGGGTCCTACAAGAAAGGCGGGAGTCGAAAATATAGAAGTTCCAGAGGAGGGAGACGAATCGGTTTTTACTAACCCAAGTCATCACAGCTGGTTAACTCAGGGAAACCGACTGAGATAATATACTACAGTCCGTTCAGTCAACAAAACCAACTAAGAAAATATTCTATCTCAGTCGGTTCGGTCCACAGAACCGACTGGGATAATATACTCGACTGGGATAATATACTATATCAGTCGATTCGGTCGATAGAACCGACTGGGATAATATACTATCTCAGTCAGTTCAGGCAAGGAAACCGAAACCGACTGTAATATGTTTACGCAGTCGGCTCTCCAGAGAAATCGACTGAGATAATACATGCTGTCTGCACTAAACCCTAAAGTTATTTTTTTAGAATTCTAGTTGTTGACTTTTTAGTTAAGATATTTTATTTGTAGATAAGTTATTTTAGTTGTAGTTAAGTTATTTTATTTGTAGATAAGTTATTTTAGTTGTAGTTAAGTTATTTTATTTGTAGATAAGTTATTTTAGTTGTAGTTAAGTTATTTTACTTGTAGATAAGTTATTTTAGTTGTAGATAAGTTATTTTCTTTGTATATAAGTTATTTGCTTTGTATTTAAGGTATTTTCATCGTATTCAAGTTATTTTCTGTGTATAAAAAGTTATTTTATTTGTAGTTAACGTCATAGAACATATACGATTAGTCTAAATCATAGGAAATAGTACCATATATCATTAATATCGGAAGTTATGTTACAAAATAATTCCTTCTTGATGATCACTTCGTTTATAGGGAGCAGGATCATACTGCAATTCATCTTCGACCCTTGTTCCATCATCGGGGGCTGGGAACTCATCGATTTTGTTGTAATCTTCCTCATCCACCACATGTTCAACTCCGACAATACTCCTTTTTGAGGGCATTACTACGTGCCGCTTTCTTTGTTGGATGGATCGGTAATGTAGAAGACTTGATGAACTAGTTGAGCGAGGATGAAAGGTTCGTTTTTGTACGCGACACATTCAAGGTTCACGGTGGTATGGCCATTGTCGTCAGGTATCACTTGTTTCTTATTGACCCAGCGGCAACGAAACAACGAGATTTTAAAATTTTCGCCGTAGTCAAGCTCCCAAATCTCATCTATGTACCCGTAGTATAGTTGTTTCTTGCCATCTGTTTCGAGAGCTTCTACACAGACACCACTATTCTGCACCGTGCTTTTCATATCTTGTTCTTTTGTGTAAAAGGTGTATCCATTGATTTCGTACCCTTTCCATGTGATGACGGACCATGCTGGGCCTCTAGCTAAATATGACAATGCACCACTTGATGGGAGTTCATGGAATCGCTCTTTGAACCATTCATTGAACTCGAATTGTGAAGTTTTATGATCCAGTCATTTGCACGAGTCGGATTTTATTGACGTAGAATGTCCTTGTGTTCATTCATATATGGCGAAACAGTGGTCATGTGCTACAAAACAGTTAAATGGGCTTGAGCATACTCAATCTGAACCGGATCGATCACTTTCCTTCCAATGGTCCCTACACCGAGCAGCCTGCCCTCATGGCGGGATCGAGGCACGCCTACTGGTTGAAGATGGGACATGTAATTAACACAGAACTCAATGACATCTTCTGTTGCGTAGCCTTCGATGATACTGCCCTCAGGGTGAGATCGATTCCGAACATAGTGCTTCCGAATTCCCATGTAGCGTTCGAATGGGTACATGCTGCGAAGAAACACAGGGCCGTACATCCTTACTTCATGCACTAGGTGGACTACGAGATGAACCATGACATCAAAGAACGACGGAGGAAAAAACATCTCGAGCTCGCATAGAGTCTTTCACCACCCCATCTTGCAGACCATCTAGTTCTTCAAGGCTAATGACATTCTTCCAAAAGTGTGTTAAAGAAATCACACAACTTCGTGAGAGTCCGCCGCACGTTTGGTGGAAGAATATTCCTAATTGCAACCGGAAGCATCTGTGTCATAAGCACATGGCAATCATGTGACTTCATGCCAATTAATTTTAGATCTTCCATGGAAACAAGTCTCTTGATGTTGGCGGAGTAGCCGGATGGAATCTTGATATCATGCAAGCAATCACATAACTCAGTCTTCTCTGGCTTGGAAAGGGTATAACAAGCAGGCGGAAGGAATGTCTTTCCGTTTGCTATTTTCTGCAGTCTTAACTCCGGTCGATTCCAATATCTTCCATGTCTAGCCATGCATTCAGACCATCTTTTATTTTGTCAGGCATGTTCAATAAGAGACCCATTATGCTATCGCACACATTCTTCTCTACATGCATCACATCGATGCTGTGACGGACTTCTAGATACTTCCAGTAAGGGAGGTCCCAGAAATATTGACCTCTTCTTCCAGATGAGCTTCTCAACGGGCTTCATTTTCTTCGTTGTACCTCACCTTTTAAATATCCCCTTTCCAAGCACGACTTTCAGGTCTTTAACCTGATCATGGATCTCGATGCTGCTAAAAATATGTGGAGCTGAGCCTTTCTCGACGGTTCCATCGAATTCGTGTCTCATCCTGCGGTAATGATGATCCCTTGTAAGGAACCTACGATGACGCATGTACACCATTTTCTTAGAGTGTTTTAGCCACCTGCTTTGCTGTATCAACAAGGCATTGAACACATGCATTGCTCCCTTTAATAGTTTGCCCCGAACAGTTACCGTTGGCTGGATAATCGTTGACGGTAATGAACAACATGCAGCGTAACGTTAAGTTTTTCTTTAGGTGTGTGTCCCATACCCTTACGCCTTCATCCCAAAGAAGTTTGAAATCATCCACTAATGGGGCAAAGTACACATCAATGTCGTTACCGGGTTGTTTCAGACCTTGGATAAATTGCCATCATGATGTACTTCCTCTTCATACACAATCAAGGTGGAAGGTTATACATGCATAGATTCACAGGCCAAGTGCTATGTCGGCTACTCATGTTGCCGAATGGGTTCATTCCATCAGTGCTCAGCCCTGAACCTTACATTCCTCGTCTCTTCGCCGAACATAGCATACCTCCTGTCAATATTTCTCCACTGTAAAGAATCTGCTAGGTATCTCAACATTCATCATCTGTATGCTCATCTGCGTGCCAACGCATCAATTTGGCCTCCTTCGGGTTCGCAAATAAGCGCTTCAAACGGGAAATTATGGGACAAGTACGAGGCAACCTTAACAGGAGTTCCCTTCCTCACCTCTATGCTTTCTCCGACATCATCACCATCGATCTTACGCTTATATCGTGAAGCTTTGCACGCCAGACATGCCCGCAAATTCACGTACTCTGTACGGTACAGGATAGTCATTCCTACAGGCATGTATTTTCTCTACCTCCATTCCCAAAGGGCAAAGAACCTTCTTAGCTCTGTATGTAGTTTTCGGCATCTGGTTTCCCTTTGGAAGCATGTCTCCTAACAATGTTAGGAGCGACGAGAAGCTCTTACCGGTCCATCCGCTGCTAGCCTTCAGTTTTAGCAGTTCCAAAACGCCCGACAACTTTATAAACTTGCAGCCTGGGTACATTGGTTTCTCCAAGTCCTCCAATAAGCAGATAAATTTCCTGTACTCCCGATCATTCTCACAGTTTTCTTCGACATCTCGGATCATCTGATCTAACTCGTTGTCCTCATGCGACGACGTGTCGTCTTGCGACGCGTTCTCTTGTGACGCACATACGTCATCACGCGTCTGCTCAAGAGTTGTGCTATTGACAGTATCAGCCACGTCGTTGCCTTCATCCATGTTTGCCAGACCTTCCTCTACAATCTGATCTTCACTGTGGCTGGTCCAACATGCATACCCCTTCATGAATCCTGTCCTGATCAAATGTGTTTGGATCTGTGCAAGGTTTGTGAAGCTCTTCAAATTATCACAATGACAACATGGATAGCTGATCCACGTCTCCCCTATGTTCAAACTATACTGTTCGGCTACTCGTAAGAATGCTGAGACGCCTTTGATTTACTCATTGCTAGCACGATTCTCAGCATACATCCACCGTTGATCCATCTGCCGTAGCTACGGGACTAGGCAGTACACTTTAGGTACCCCCGGTTGGTTACACTGGCCTCTGGGAGTACCGGTGGATTACGAGCAAGTGTATTGTCCGTTGAGGGAGGCACGCGGCGATGTTACCGGCGAGATGGAATGTGGAACACTCATGTCGGGGATAAGTGGAAACTCTCGTGTCGGGGCGAACTGAAAACTCTCGTATTAATTTCAGGGATTATGGTTTATATCTGAGAAATCTAGATCCCCTTTCTTTACCCCTATGGGGGGTATTTATAGGGTTCAGGAGTAGAAAAGGGCGAGATTACAATTATGCCCTTCGGATGACCACACACCCTCAAGGGCATTCTGGTCTTTTTACAAGAATCTTTATGGAATATTCAAATACCCTAATATCCTAATACTTGCTACCAGGACAACACGTTGTCCTGGTTGCCGGGACGAAACGCAGCCCTGATGTCTGCCAGGACGGGGCGCAGCCCTGACGTCCGCTGGGAGGAGCGCGGCCTTGACATTGCCGGTGACGCCAGCGGAACGCGATGACGTCAGGCACGACATGTCGACACGACGAGGGTGCCATCGCCAAGGTGAAGCCCATCAGTTCGGGGTAGCGCGGGGACCCTTCCCCCAACAGTAGCCCCTTGCCGGTTTGGGCGGTCGAGTGACGCCCGTCCGAGCCGGCGCACCAATTCCGAGGGGTTGGCGTGCAGGCCGGGTTGACGACTTCTCCCTCCCCTTTTTTTCTTTTCTCTTCTTTCTTTTTCTCCTCTTTTCTTTTTCTTCTTTCTTTTTCTCCTCTTTTCTTTTTCTTCTTTTCTTTTCCTTCCTTTCTTCTCTTTTTCTTCTTCCTTTTCTCTTCTTCCTTTTTCTTCTTCTCTTCTTTTTCCTTCCTTTCCTTCCCCCTCTTTTCTTTTTTTTCTCAACCAAGCCGGCCACCCCAACCCTAATGGGCCGTGGCCCATCCGTGTGTAGGTCGGTTGGGAGGTGGAGGTGAAATCCACCCCGCCGCCGCCTACACACCCCCGCCTCCCCCACTCTCCCCTTTGCAGCCTCCCCTTGCGCCCACGCTGTCGGCTACGGCTATGCCGCTCGCCGCCTTCTCTCCCCAGTACTCCCGCTCGTTCCCCTGGTCGACGCCTCCCCCGCCGGCTCGGCGTCTCCGCGGCCGACCGCGCGCGGCTCGCCCGCGAGGCCCGGACAGGCCCTGGTGGCGCCAACGTCGGCCTACCCCGCGCCACGCCAGGCCGCCGCAGCCGCCTCGCCGGTAGCGGGCATCCCCCGCACCGAGCCAGGCCGGGCTTCCCCACCGCCGGCCTACCCCGCGCCGAGCTGGGCCGAGTCCTCACGCCGGCCCACCGCGGCCGCCTCACCGGTAGCGGGCATCCCCCGCACCGAGCCAGGCCAGGCCTCCCCACCGCCGGCCTATCCTGTGCCGAGCTGGGCTGGGTCCTCACGCTGGGCCGCCGCGGCTGCCTCGCCGGCAGCGGGCAACCCCCGCACCGAGCCAGGCCGGGCCTCCCCACCGCCGGCCTACCCCACGCCAACCTAGGCCGAGCCTTGCGCTGGGCTGCCGCAGCCGCCGCCTCTCCCCCTCTCCAGTTCCCCGATCCGCGACTACCTGGCCAGATGGTAGCTTCTTTTTCTCCCCTCTTTCTGTGCGATGATAAGTAGCAGTAGCATTTTCCATTGCGTTAGTATCTAGGTGCTAATGCTAGGTTGCTGAGATGACTGCTCGCCTTGCGGTTTGGGGAAGGATTGGATCGTAGAATGGTTAAGTCCAGCTCCTGAATGGTCGGCCAGTGTGTTCGGTAGATGAGCTTTACGTGCAGATGCAGTTTGGTTTGTTGATTTGTTGCCACTATTGGGATCTGACGAGGTAGTGCAAAGCGTGCTTCTGGAGTATGTTGCTAGCATTTATCAGCGTGTCCTTGTGCAGGTGTGCCAGTAGGGGGGCAATCAAGGGGTAAGCTTAGGTTGCATGTGATACTACTTCATGTTGGGTTGGATATATTGTGGGAGATTTCACTTTAGGTGCTTAGAGTAATTGAGTTTTTGGTTAGAGTTTGAGTTTGAGCTTGTGTGATGAGTGATTGAGACATACTGATAAGGGCGGGCAGGATGGCGAGTTCCGAGATGGCGTCTGGTTTGGTATTTGATATATCATGGATGACCCTTTTCTTTTCAGATTCGATTATGATGTAGCTGAAACTTGAAAGGCATTTGTTGATCTCTGGCACCAGAGCATTGCTAGTTTCATTTCGTAATGATTAAAATGTGCTGCAGATAGTTGATTAAAACACCTTTCAGTGCGACATGTACGATTGCTATCTTTTAGTTTGACTTATCCCACTTGGCAGTAGACTATAGTACTAGTTTACTCCAAGGAACTGTCCTTTAATTTTTGATATTTTCCAGTTACATGCTGGCAAATCTATAACATGTCCTCCTCAATTACTGCCTGTCATGGTTTTGTGTTTTCTCGTGGAGGTTGCTAGCTTAGATAAATTTGTTTTGTCCTTTAATTTGGAGAGTGACATGTTTGGAAGAACTGTGTTTTCTCTGGGATTGATGGCTATCAATGCATGTGTCTTTCTCGGGGCCATAGAATGCATGCCCTCATGTGATTATACGGTTGACATTGCTGCTTTATGCCTACATCACGTTGATGCTTCAGGCGTGTTGCTGTTTGTGGGCTTGTGGCAATGGGAATTCCTAGCACTAGAATTGGATTTATGATATATATGGTTGTGTCGTGTCATGCCTCGTGCCTATGTCATTTTTACTGTCTTAGTGTGTTTCTGATGCTAGCTAATGTTAATTAATAAGTACTCTTGGTACAGGTTGCACGGGTGGAAAAGTTGGTTTCAGACAGAAAAGAAAGTCTTGGGCGATAATTTCTGCCAGAAGCTTGTAGAGGAATTTAAGTGAGTACGGTATTGTCCTCCTCAGCTGGGCTGCCTCGCACCGGACCGTGCCGCCGCTGGTCTACTGAGGGCCTTCGTCGGGCCGCATGTCCCTCGCGCGATCCCTGCTTAGCACCGCACTCCAAGGGTAACGCATCAGCTTGTTGCCACATCCCCCCGAGCCGCACTTTGAGACATGTGGCATGTGTGTGATGTGTGGGATGTATGTGGGTACCCAACACGGATTGTATCATGAACTATTATTTTTGTTATGTAAAACTGCTACGCGCGTAGATGAGGCACATGCACGTCGGTCGTAAGTCCCGCATATGAGCAGCGTCAGCGTAGCAGCGATGAACGAGTAGAGAGAATAGTCACCGTATTTTTAAACGTTGATCGCCACGTGTTTAGTTCATACGGACCAACGCCATATATCCTTCGCACGAAAACGGGGTCGCTATTATTTTTTCTTACGTCGTGATGCATCTGAGTGCGTAGATATACGACCTCTTGAGCGGTCACGAGCAGGTTCGAGGAGCCTCGCCGGGCACGTCATCTCCACTAGCTCTCCCGAATACCCCCAAATGCAGAGCGGGCGGGCTCTTGGAGCCGCGCGGGGCGTGCTGCCGCGACGCCGCGACCGCGTCAACGAGGTTCGCAGACTTGGTAGGTTCGAGGCGCCACGCCGGGTGCGTCGTCTCCACTAGCTCCCCCGAACACCCCCAAACTCGGGGCAGGCAGGCTCTTGGAGCCGCGTCAGACGTGTCGCCGCGTCGCCGCGACCGCGTCGACATGTCCGCCGACTCGGTAGGTTTGAGGTGCCACGCCGTGCGCGTCGTCTCCACTAGCTCCCCCGAACACCCCCAAACTCGGGGCGGGCAGGCTCTTGGAGCCGCATCGGGCGTGCCGCTGCGACACCGCGACCGCGTCGACAGGGTCCGCCGATTTGGTAGGTTCGACGCGCCATGCCGGGCGCGTCGTCTCCACTAGCTCCCCCGAACACCCCCAAACTCGGGGCGGGCGGGCTCTTGGAGCCGCGTCGGGCGTGCTGCCGCGACTCCACGACCGCGTCGACGAGGTTCGCCGACTTGGTAGGTTTGAGGTGCCACGCCGGGCGTGTAATCTCCACTAGCTCCCCCAAACACCCCCAAACTCGGGGCGGGCGAGCTCTTGGAGCCACATGGGGCGTGCCGCCGCGATGCCACGACCGTGTCGACGAGGTCCGCCAAGTTGGTAGGTTCGAGGCATCATGTCAGGCACGTCGTCTCCACTAGCTCCCCGGAACACCCCCAAACTCGGGGCAGGCAGAGCCGCGTTGGGCATGCCACCGCGACGCTGCGACTGCGTTGATGAGGTCCGCCGACTTGGTAGGTTCGAGGCGCCACGCCGGGCGCGTCGTCTCCACTAGCTCCCTCGAACACCCCCAAACTCGGGGCGGGCGGGCTCTTGGAGCCGCGTCTGGTGTGCCGCCGCGAAGCGCGACCGCGTCAACGAGGTCCGCCGACTTGGTAGGTTCGAGGCGCCACGCTGGGCGCGTTTTCTCCACTAGCTCCCCCGAACACTGCACACTTAGGGCGGCGGGCTCTTGGAGCCACGTCGGACGTGCCGCCGCGACGCCGCGAACGCGTCGAAGAGGTCCGCCGACTTGGTAGGTTCAAGGCGCCACGACCGCGTCGACGAGATCCTGTCTTCTTACACCTTTTCGCACTGTACTTTCTCTGTCTTTTGCTTTGCTGTTGTTATTTGATAAACTATTAACACTTGTTTGTGCTGATTGCCAGGATCGATGTCGTCGAGGAAGGGGCCGGCTTCCCACCGTGCTGGGTTGAAGCACGGCATGCCGGGCGCAGGGGCAGAGAAGAACGTGATCGAGGAGAAGGGCAAGACGACGGCCCTGGTGACGCACACCGGCTACCTCGGCCACATTTCTGCGGACGCGAGGCTCTTCCGACGACTCGCCGAGGCGGGCAAGATTCCCGACCCTGGCCACGTTACGGGCCCGGAGTCCCCCGGTCGCTCTAACGTGAGGGGCTCGCCTGGCCAGGGGCGGGTCGTCATCTTCGCCGCCTAGTTCGACACCAGGTTGTGCCTCCCGCTGTCCGACCTCTTGCGGGGGATACTGTAGTTTTTTCGAGTAACGCTGTCAGACCTCCACCCGTTGGCTTTTGTCCTGATTGCTGCTTTCGAGTGGGCGGTTCGAAGCATAGGGATGGTGAGCTCGCCCGCGTTCTTTGCTTGGATGTACGTGCCAACAGAGGCGATGATATGGGTTTGGGAGCACTGGGGGCTTCCTTCGGTCTACGGGACGGTCAACTTCGGCCAGCGCCGCGGGCGCAGTGTTGGGGACTACCCTGCGTTCCCTCTGAAGAAGGTTTGGAGGGACTGCCAAAGGGCGTGGTTTTACTACCGCGACCCCTCCTTGCAGCGACTGAGAGGGGTGGCTGCACCGTTCTTCGGGCAAGCTCGCCTCGGCGGTCAAGAGGACGAGGGTGTGACTGTTTCGACGCATGGCTTGCGAGCTGAGCGTGGGTGACTTGGTGGAGGAGTACTGTTTGCTGAGCATCGCTCCGCTCGCTTGGGGTTGGACTCTGTCTCTCACCCTGCCGAGTTCGTCACGCTCCCTGCGTGTCCCGCGAGGGTACACGCCCATGACGTGTGAGTGCCTCTTGCTTTTTTCCCGCAGTTTATTTGTGTTGACCTTAGCTCTTACTGAACCTCGTATGCTCTCATGTTGTAGGCTCCACGCTGGAGGACGGAGAGCTGTGTGCTCACGAGTTGCTGGGCCGCTTCACCCTTGTGGACGCCAAGGAAGCGAGCCGACTGGTCAAGGGGGGCCGGCGCAACCGAGTCTGCAAGGACTTCGGGTGGGGGGGTGCCTGCCCAGCTGTTCCCTACGGTTGCTAAGGCCCTTACCATGAGCAAGCGGAGTCGGTCACCTTCTCCGTCTTCGCCGGAGCAGCCAACTCGAGCACATGGAGTCTCTGGGGGTGTTCCTTCCAGCCCAACCCCGGAGGTGCCGCGACGTCGCCCTGGGGCCGGGAAGGGCCCGATGACGGCGTCGTTCGTGCGGGATGCCAAGTCGTGCTCACGGGACTACGAGGACGACGTCGAGGTGTCCGCTGAGGCGGACTCGCTAGCGCAGCACGACCTTGAGCCGACGGGGTTGCTTGACTTGTTGTCGTCTTTGAGTGAGTTTGACCTACGGGTCATGGGAGACGACGAGGCTGCTTCCCGCTCTCCTGCGACAGCTCCCGTTGCGAGCCCTGAGGCAGTGGCTCCGTTGTCTCCTGGGGGCCACCCAGCGCCGACCTCAGCGACCTTTGCGGACGATGGTGTCGAGGAGGGTAAGGCCGGTGGGCCGCACCCTTTCTTAGTTGCTGGTCGGCTGCTTCTGGCTCACTTCATCGACCCTGAGGCTGAGGCGGGCTTTTACCGGGACGCGGCCACACAGCTTTCCATGGCCAACCTTGACACGGCGTTCGAGGGTTTGTCCTTGCGACGGGCCCACGCTACCTCTGAGTCTGCCATGCTCAAGGTACGGTTAGTGTTTGGCTTATATGAGGTTTTTGTGACGTGACTCTCGCAGTTGCGCCTTTACTATGTTTTCTCCTCGCAGGCTTACTTTGCAGCAGAGCAAGCGTGGGAGATGCGCGACAATCTGGCTGAGTCCCAGCGAGCTCGCCTCCGTGAGGAGAAGAAGAATGTTTCGGAGGCCCAGGTGGAGGCTGCTTCGTCCAAGGAGAGGCTAGGCCAGCATGAGGAGGTGATCTCTCAGCTTCGCGCTACCCTTCATGCTGCACAGACTCGGCAGGAACAGCATGAGGGAGAGCTTTCTCAGCTTCGTGCTACCCTTCATGCCACACAGACTCGGCAGGGGGGCTAGCCACTCTAGCAGACGCGGCGTGCACGGCTGCTCACGAGCTTGGAGGAGTGCTCGGTGTTGAGCTCGACCTTCACACTGGTGCTGATGAGGATAAGGTTGCGGGCCAGCTCCAGTGGACAGTGGCAGTTTGTACTGCCGTATGGGAGGCGGTGCTAGACCACGGGCAGGACTATGCCCATGCCTCTCTTGAGTTGTCTCTCGCTTGCCTTCGCTTAGCTGGCTGCGACCCTGTGGGGAGATTTCGGACGGAGGGCTACGAGGTACCGAGCCGGGCCGACATCCAGCGGGCCCAGGCTCCCTTGAGGTCTGACGCGGAGGCCTTCCTTTCGGGCGTGTGGAAGAAGCACGGTGAGAAGTACCTTCGCGGGATTCGGAAGGCCCGTCTTGACGGAGGGTCTTCCGCTACAGTGCTCGACAGACCCTCTGGTGGATCCGACCCACCTTTTTAGGTGTGAGACCTGTTACTTGCTCCTGGGCCTTTTGCTTATGTTGATGCGTCAGGATGTCTTATTTTGCTTCTAGGTTTACTTCCATGTCGTAGTTTTAGATGATACTTTTAGCTTGTCCTAGCTCACGGGCTGGGCCGTCGCGGTGTCGACGTGAGCCCCTAGCGCTTTAGGCATTTTGGGAGCTTCTTTTGGTAGGTTTAATGAGGTCAGAGCTTTATTTTGTAGCCCTCATGTAACCCTGTTGATTAATGGAAAGTCAGAAATTTGGTGCAGCCGTGCTTTGCCTCTGGTGATCATTTCTTCTTTTTGCATTGTTTACAGGTTGTTGCTTTGAGGCGAAATGTCGTGGTTAGGCGGTACGGCACCCAGCCCCTAGTACAGGTGTCATACAAACATTGCTCGCTTGGCGGTTTGACAAAGGCCGAACGGTGTGATGACAACATACTTTTTTGACAAGCGAGGAGATTGCGTCGTTTGTCAGGAGAGATGTATAGCGACTTGTGTGGATTTTTTATGCTGTTATTGGCGTGTTGAGTGTATATTGTACCCGAATTCGTTGTGATGAGTATTTACCCCCCAACCACAAAAACTAGCATCCGAGATGTTTGTCGAGGGCGGTCATATAGTTCTGAGGGCGTGGCCCAAAACTCGCGCGTCGGAGCGTGTTCTACACCACGGTGGAGCCAATGTAATCTCGACACGGCGATGGAGACGTTGCTCACGTGGCGGTGAGGGGATTCTTTACGCTGCAGTGGAGCGTGCTCTACGTCACGGGGGAGACAAAGTTGTCCCGACACGGCGACGGAGACGTTGCTCACGTGGCGGTGAGAGGACCCTCTACCCCACGTCAGAGCGTGTTCTACACCACGGTGGAGCCAATGTAATCCTGACACGGCGATGGAGACGTTGCTCACGTAGCGGTGAAGGGATTCTCTACGCCGCAGTGGAGCGTGCTCTACGTCACGGGGGAGACAGAGTTGTCTCATCACGGTGACGGAGATGTTGCTCACGTGGCGGTGAGGGGACCCTCTACCCCGCGTCGGAGCGTGTTCTACACCATGGTGGAGCCAATATAATCCCGACACGACGACGAAGACATTGCTCACGTGGCAGTGAGGGGATTCTCTATGCCGCGGTGGAGCGTGCTCTACGTCACGGGGGAGACAAAGTTGTCCCGACATGGCGACGGAGACGTTGCTCACGTGGCGGTGAGGGGACCCTCTACCCCGCGTCGGAGCGTGTTCTACACCACGGTGGAGCGTTACCATGCCTCACGATGGAGGGATAATCGTTATCATCCTCGTTAGGCCGGCCACGGGCCGGCTGCTATTCTTCGTTTATGCAGACAGCACTGCGGCTCGCAGGACCATTACATAGTTGTGACAGAGGTAGTCGCAGCAGCCTAGGGCGAAGCCCTTTACAAAAGATGGTACTAGCCGGCGCATCGGCTTGCTAATAAAACTAGAAATGAAATATATGAGGGCTACAAGAAAAATGCTTCCGCACGTGAGCTATACGTAGTACTTGCGGAGGTTGTCGGCGTTCCAGCTATGCTTCAACTCTGCTCCATCGAGAGTTTTTAAAACGGAATGATGATGGGCGTGTGACGCAGATAACTTCGTATGGTCCCTCCCACTTTGAGCTTAGCTTGCCATCAGCCTCAGGTTTGGCCTTCTTCTTAAGCACAAGGTCACCCACTTTGATGGGCCGCGGGCGAACGTTCTTGTTGTAGGCCTTCGCCATTGAGGTTTGATATCGTTCGATGTTAAAGGCGGCTTCTTGCCTCACAGTGTCAAGGCCATCTAGCGATGCTTGACGGGCTTCATCGTCCAGCGGTGAGGTAGTGCAGAGTGACCCTAGCCTGACTTCTTCAGGGGTTACTGCTTCCTCCCCAAATAGGATCTTAAAGGGGGTGAAGCCGGTTGCACGGCTTGCTGTATATCGGGTGAACCACAACATGCTGGGGAGCTCATTCGCCCAACCCCCCTTGGGTATGTCGAAGAGGCATGTATGAAGACCGGAGAGCACGATACCATTGGCACGTTCCACTGCGCTATTCGCCTTTGGATTGACGACTGACGCGAAGCACAAGTTAATGCCAAGGTCGATGCAGAACTTACGGAACGGGGCTGCGTCGAACTGAGTGCCATTGTCGATAGTCAGCTCGCGTGGCACTCCGAAGCGGCAGATAAGTTTCTTCCAAACAAGCTTTTGAACAACGAGCGACGTTATGCTGGGCAACAGTTCGGCCTCGATCCACTTGGAGAAATAATCAACCACAACGACAAAAATTTGCGGCCATGACTTTTGACCTTGAACGGGCCGACGAGGTCGACCCCCCAACACGCGAGTGGCCACCAGGGGGGAATCGGTTGCAGGTCATGGGCAGGGAGGTTTGTTCCCCGACCCATCCACTGGCATGTCGGGCATGTCTTGATGATGCCTTGTGCGTCACGAAGGACAGTTAGCCAATAGAAGCCTTGGCGAAAGGCCTTGGACACTAGGGCGCACGGTGCGAGGTGGGAGCCGCACAGCCCCTGGTGGATTTCTCGCACGAGGTTGGCTTCTTCTTCCTTGGAGACGCACCAAAGGTACGGCGCGCACACCCCATGCTTGTAAAGGGCTTCTTGGTGAATAATGAAACCCCTGGCCCGGCTCTTCAGTCTCTGCGCCTCGACGGGGTCATCGGGCTCTGTTTTATCTGTGAGGTAGTGGAGGATTGGTGTTCTCCAGTCTTGCTCTTCAATGTGGTGCACCTCCGAGAGGTCCTTTGTGGCTGGCACCGTGATGACCTCGTAAAAAACGCCCGACAGGACCTTAGCTCGCGTGCTTGCGACGCATGCTAGACCGTCGACATCGGCATTCTTCGAGCGCGGGATGCTATGCACGGTGATGCCGACGAAGTGTTTCTCGGTGGCCCGCGCAAGGGCGAGGTACTTAATCATCTCGGGGTCCTTGGCATGATAACTCTTGTCAACATGCCCTGCTATGAGTTGGGAGTCGCTCTTGACCATCACCCTCCGTGCCCCCAAGGCTCGTGCCTTGCGCAGGCCGAGCAACAACGCTTCATACTCGGCGATGTTGTTAGTGGTCTTAAACTCGAGACGCGCGGAGTACAAGGTGCGCGACCCCTCGGGCGATTCTAGGACAGCCCCTGCGCCGGTACCATCGAAGCACCAGGAGCCATCCACGTATATCATCCACAACAAGTCAGCATAGTCTTGGGTGACGGGATGTTCCGACGGGACCCATTCTGCCACAAAATCTGCCAGCACCTGCGAGTTGATCGCCGTCCGGGGGAGAAAGTCGATGACGAATGGGGCGAGCTCGGCCGCCCACTTCCCGATGCGTCCGGAGGCCTCTTTGTTGCGGAGCATCTCTCCAAGGGCGAAGGACAGGATTGGCAAGCCATTCGGGGTGCATGACCTCGCGGATGACTCCTACCTTGTGGAGCTTGTCCACCTACTCCTGGGCCGCGATCTGACGCTCCACCGACATCTTTCGCGGCTTCTGCTTGACAGGACGCACATCGGGGTTGACGAGCAATTTGTGCTCGATGATCTCCCGGGAGACACCGGGGAGATCCTCATGCTCCTATGCGAACATGTCTGCATTGGTCCGCAACGTGCTGAGGGTGGCCTCCTCATTGATCAGGTCGAGGTTGGCCCCGATGAGCACTGTCTTGGTCAAATCACCCTCTGAGAGCAGCATGGCGCGCGTCTCGCCATTAGGTTTAGGTTTTGGCACCCACCACCCTGATGTTGGCAGGTCGGGAGCCCCTTGCGTAGCCTTGTCACCTTCTGACTGGACGGTATGGACATACCGGATGGCCACTTGGATGTCGCTATTGATCTTACGGGACAAGTCTTGGTTGCCCCGCACCGTGATGACCCCTGAGGAGGTTGTGATCTTCATGCAGAGAAAGGAGTGGTGCGGAACCGCGCCAAATTTGTTCAGCGGGACTCGGCCAAGGATGACGTTGTATTGGTAGGGGATGTCGACAATGCTCTCCCTATGGATGCAATCGCCAGCCCCAAATTCCACCGGAAGCTCAATCTTGCCGAGGGCCGGGACTGGCTCAGCCCCAAAGCCCAGGAGTGGTACCCCTGTGGGGGTGAGGCACACGCGGGGATTCCCATCTCGGTGAGTGTATACGCGAAGAGGATGTCCGTCGAGCTACCTCCATCGATGAAGACGTGACGCACCTCGCAGCTATTGATGACCACTGAGATGACGAGAGCGTCACGGTGAGGAAAAGTGATTCTGGCGGCGTCCGCCAGGCCGAAGGTCACGGTGGCGTCGACCCACGCGGGTAGTTCAATGGGCGGAAAGAAACCGATGTGGTTGACTTGGCGGGTGTAGGCCCGGCGTTGCCGCTTGGATGAGTAGGTGTGAGCGTTGCCTCCGGTGATGGCATGGATGATTCGTTGAGGACCTACGGCTTGCACTGGTGCTCCGCCACGTGATGGTAGCGGTGGTGGCGGTGGTAGCCGTAAGGTAGGAACCCCTTGCTCCCGAGCTCGGCCGGCCGACTCATCGATGCCCCTGCCACCGGGGCGCCGTGGTTGTCGGCGCTGCCGGGCCGCGATGACGACCTTGCACTCTGTGAGAACCCTAGTTTCTAGGTTAGAGTTGAGCGTCGTGAGGTGGGAGCTAGGTCCACTCGCGTTGCTGAGTTGACCCGAATCCACCGAGGAACGGCGAGGGTTACGTCAAGAGTTAGAGAAAAAGGGGAAGGAATTGGTTGTGCAACCATGGCATACATTTGATTCGTTTCATACATCATTACACACATACTCAAGAAATTGAAATTGAAATTTTATTTATTATTGAATATTACAATGTCATAATACAACAATAGGACTGCAAAAGAATAAATAAAGAAGAAAAGAAAAATTACATCAAAATATTTCTACCTATACATCATTTAAACCCTAATTCCAAACCTTCGGATCTTCGAGTTTTGAGTTGTCGTGGAGCACCGAGAGTCAGAGGGGGAGGATCTTCGGAAATATTGGCGGTCATCCGAGGTCATCGAGTATGGGCACTCGAGACCGTTGGAATCACGTTGTTGCTGTAGGAGGCAAAGAGTTTTTGAAAATGATATTTTGAATTAAGTGGTTCCGCCGACGTCCGCAGGGTTAGCTGCGGGGGCAAAATAGTGCCGATGACCTAACTAATTTTCTAGTTTTGAAAATAGTTTGAAAAACGTTTTTGTTTCAAAAATCGCCCGAGGGCCACGTGGCTAAGACCCTCATCGGACAATATCTAATATTTCATATATTAGAGAGAAAAGAGGTGAGAGGCAAAAATAGTTTTATTTTTCCTAATACTAAAATGCCTCCATGATTTTGTACTTAAAAAGAAATTTGAGTCTTGCAAAACAAAAGAATAGCTAAGGCAGCCATTATCAACATTATCCATCAGCCGACCATGTTGTTGACCAAAGCCAAGTATTTCAATTCCTAAGGTAACATTTCCATTGGGATAGTCATCCAGCAGGTCATATTTTTGACCATGGTTAAATTCCTAGGAACATAAGGCAGCAGCTCACCCGAATGAAATATCCAGCAGCAGCCACATAGAAATGGGTCAAGGCAACATGTTCAGATAAGGCAACAACCCACCAAAGCAAATATCCATCCAACCGACTAAGACAACAGCTTATAGCAAAAAGTATTCATCGGCCAAGGAAAGGTGGATAAGTTCAGATTTCTTAGCAGGTAAGGCAGCCAAGAAAGAAAAGGAAATATCCATTGTAATAGTTATCCAGTAACCATAGTAGTGGCCTCTACCATTGCCATGCATCCATCAACAGCCAATATCACGGTAGGAATAACCCCCACGTAGGCCACCATTTTCTCAGAAAACAGGGAGCAGTAAGGGAAGCAAGCCACTCAAATTGGAAGTAAAAGTTAAGGCAAGAGAAAATCATCAACCCACACGTAGGAACAGCCAAGCTCCAAGGAGACTACATGGTTATCAAGATGAAGAGGGCCACCAGGGCTTAAGGAGGAGGAGTAAGAAGTAACCAGACCACCAAGGAGCATTGAGGAGAGCAAGGTCAGGAGAGGGACCAGCCGAAGAAAAGAGCAAGGGGCCACCAGCAAGCCTAGGAGCTAGATCAAAGGAGCTTATCTTGTCCAGCCAACAAGGTAGAATCCCATCTGAAATTATCATAATCCCACACATACATGCATTTTAGGCATGATAATAGGAACCCCCAGAATCCATTTCACATCACAGGAATTGTAGGAGACCTTGGTAGTATCTGTTCTTAGTATTTTGGTACCATAAATGTCTCAAACAAAAGTCCTCATCTAAGGATCATCATAGGGTTTTGTTAGGCAGCGTGTGTAGTAGATCTGTTCTTATCATTGTGTTTTCTCTCAGATTTCTCTTAGATAAATCAGCATCTCATAAATTAAGGCAACTGAATAGGCAACATATGTAGCATCTGTCCTTCAGCTTAACTAAACTGATATAGGCATACACATGTATGAGAGAGGCAGGAAACAATCAGCTAAAACCAAGCTAGCATCTGTTCTTCACCACTAATATCTGATAGAGATATACACCTACATGTAAACAACAATAAATATTGCAAGTAAAGTCAAGTGCAGCATCAGGTCCTTATCGGCATATGGTAATAACCTCGTGCAAATAAGAGCAAAGCATCATCCAAAGGTAAAGCTAACTAAGGATCAAGTAGTAGAAAGTATATACCAATAATGATATCTAATAAGAATTCATCTCAGAAATAATAGCAAAGTTAACCAATTGATTTTAGAAATATGCAAAAGTAGAGAAGGCAGGGGGTAATTCACCTAGATCAAGTATAGGAATATGTTCTTTCAGTTGAATAAACTGAGATGCATAGTCGAGTATAGCTATAGGTCTAGACCACCCGGAGGAACAATGAGGTAAAGGTTAAACACATACCAGAAGCACATATATTAGTTTAAATTAATGCTAGGACTAAAGAGCACATATACAAGTCCAAATATGGCTCTATTGGGAGTAGACACTAGTAGCATCTGTTTTTTTTTCAATTCGAAGAACTGATGTAGGCATAACCATATAGGGGAAACAAAAATAACTGAGATTAAGCATAGTATCTGTTCTATCAGAATTTCTGCCAAATTTCTAAATGTTCTCAAATTCAGTCATCATGGAAATAAACTAAGTGTATACCTGTTTTTTCAGTAAAACAAATTGTATACCTATACACTTACATATACGTCTAGGCCACAGGAAAAGCTAAGGTTCAAGGCACCCATTGTCTTGCTACAATTGAGCATTCCAGTATTAAATCGCAAAGGCATCAACACCATGGAAATATGTATATGTAGGCCAAAGCATCACTCTTCAGAATCTTTCAAGAAATCTTAAATGGAATCAAGAGAGACTTGAACATATATATTATAAGTTGAATGCACAGTTCAGCAACAGAATTATGAGTAAGCCTAACACCAAATTGACCGGTATAGCATTAGCCCAGGACAACTCAATCAAGCAACCTAAAGCCAATACGGGTTCCAGCAAATGCCTTAACCGAATCAATTGAGAAATAAAAAGGGGGGAGGCAGCAAGCCATGAGGCTTAAGATGAGCATATACGCATAATTAAGCAAATCCTCATTCCAGGAATCAATTGATTTTACCATCTTAATAAACCCTAGAGTTGGGGAATTTGGAAGAAGGGATTAGAGAAAAGAGACACTTACCTGTAGAGGAGGAATCGGCAAAGCAACCCAAGGCGCCACCGGCGGGGGTTCGGGCCAGTGGAGCACCGGGAGTTACCGGGCTACGACACCGGCCACGGCCACCCCGGGCAGCGCTGAGGGGAGCGACGAAGGTGGCGAGTCGGTGACGCGGCACCCAGGAGACGGCAATCGGGCGGAGGCCAGCGGGGCTGGACCGAGCCCTAGGCCGGAAGCCGGGAGGCGGCACCACAGGAGTGACCGGAGCAGGTCCGGCAGGGCGGCGCTCACCCGAAGGCAGAGGGGAGCGGCGCCGAGTGGGAGGAAGAGACCGGTGGCGGAGAAACCCCGGTGCGGCGGTGGCGCATGGGTGAGTTGTGAGCGAGGAGAAGGGGAACCGAAGCGGCGCAGTAGGAGGCACTGGCGAGGATGTCCGAGTCTTAAGGCGGCGTCGACCGAGGCAAGACCGGCGGCGGTTTGGGCAGACAATTGAGGCGGCGGAGCACCGAATAGACGGCGGAGAGGCCGCGCGGCGTGGCAGAGGGGCCCGAGGGGCAGAGGAGCGTCAGGCTAAGGCCGGAGGGCGGCGAGGTTTAGAGGCGGCGGCGCATCCATGGAAGTAGAGGAGAGGAGCTTCGAGGGTGTCGGCCAGGAGAGGATGAATGGAAGGAGGCACTGGTTGGGCCTAAAGGGCCAACCGGAGGGGGGGAATTAAGAAGAAATGAAAATGAAAATGAAAAAAATGGAGAAGAAAATAAGGATGGCATAAAAATGAAAAGAAAGAACATATTAAAAATATATATATGTAGATCTCTGATCTCTTTAAAATAGAAATGGAAGGAAATTGGAAAAGAAATAATAGATACAGATGTGTGGATTAGAAAGTGATTTAAAATTTGAAACAAATTATTTAGCTTTAAAAAGGTTTCTTCTTAGAAGAAAATTTAAAACTAATTAAGTTATGAGTCATTTTTAAACCAAATAATATGTTTTATCCTTTAAAAAGATAGTGAAACCTAAGGTAGTCTTTTTGAAATCTTAACCTTAAGCTAAGAACATTAGATTAAATAGAACACGATAAATATTGAGTGAAGGAAACAAAAGTAATTTGGTGAACACTATCATGTGAAAGATGAGCATGGGGTTTCAGATAATTAGCGCTCAAGCTACTCTTAGAGAATTCTAAATCCTTAAGAGAATATTAAGAGAGGTTTAAGTTTAAAAGTTTTGATAATAACCCCAATATATATATGTGCATCATTTCATGCATACGATGTCATATCATTGCATTCATATTTGAAATCTTTTGGTTTAGTCCTTATCGGACTTTATTACTTTCTTTGCCAGAAGCCGGAGTTCCACAAGTAAACCCTTCGAACTCCATTTCCACTCCGATACCAGGCAAGTCCAGTTTCTTGTTCATATCCGTTGAAAATGTTTACCAAATTTCTCTCTTGTCTACAACCTGCACAAAATCTATTTTCTAAAAGATGAATCAACTGTTGTTTTGTTGTTGGATCACCGGTTCTTGGGCGATGGCATGGTGGGTGATGAAATCCTGAAAAGGGTGCGGGTAGCACATTGGAAGATGGGTTTCATCACACGGGAACGTTCCATATAAGGTTAATGCAACCAATGAATGAATGTGCTTAAGGGCCGTAGCGACCGCGCTTACCACATACCTTGTATGGGCAGGGCTGAGCTAAAGTACCTTTGCCCTAGGTTCATACTCCCTTGGGAACGCAAGACCTCGGTAGTGGGATCGACTACCGGGAAGGTGATATTGGTCGTTGGACGGCTAGTCACAGGTGATATTGGTCGTGGGACGGCTAGTCACAGGTGATATTGGTCGTAGGACGGCTAACCACATTAAGTTTTGGGACCGGTAGTCCTATATGGACTACGACGCGGAGTATGACCGACGCGGGCGGCGAAACGGCTCTGTGATCATGGGTACGTGATTCGGGATTGATCACCTTGGATGCTTATGATCGTTTGTGGGTACAGTTGCGCACCTCTGCAGAGTGTATAGAATTGTGGCATTGTCACTCCGTGTTCCCGGTTGGAACTGCGAACCCGGCAAGAAAGGGATTCATCGGGAATCCTAGCAGCTTGTGAGACAGGAGATCATTAGTCTCTTTAAATTAAAACTTGACTCTCTTACCTTTCAAAACTGCATTGCTTTTGGAGAACGTTGCCGTTCTCAGTAGATAGTGCATCAAATACCTCATTGCTATTCCTGGACTTGTTGAGTACCTTCTGTACTCATCCCTCTATCTAATTCCTTTGAGTAGACTGTGAGCCGACGACGGAGGAGGAGGTGATCTACATCGAGGTCGACGAAGAAGTTCCCGAAGAGCAAGCGACGACAAAGGAGGACGAAGGCATCGACTACTACGTCGAGTTCCCCGACGAAGGCAATATCGAGTAGAGTAGTAGGTCGTATGAGTGGTTAGATGTAGATAAGACTTTTGCTGTAGCCAAACGATAACGGTTTAAATTCCCCGTACTTTTGGGGATATGTTGTAAGATTTTCTGTTGTATTACGAGTTTGTGAATTGAGTTTGTAATATTTAGACCACTGCTATGCTTCTGTCGTGCTACTCTGTGAGATATGTATAGTTGAGAAGGCACTTCGTCTGTGCGTATCGCCGCACACTCTGCCGTGGAGTGAGTGCTTACTCGGTGTACTTCACAGAACTTGCATTGTGGCCTGCTGTCTCCGCCACTTCTGTGGTTACTGTGCCCAGCCTGGCTATTGCTCTCGTGGTCGTGGTGGTCGTTGCGTCTCCAACCTTGGTGATCCAGGCATGGGTGGTCTCGTTCTTCACTGCGTGCATGGTTCTGCCGACCGCCTTGCTACTGGCCTTGGTTTTGGTAGTGTGTTTGCGGGGCGGGAGCCTCGAGCTCCTCCACGTGGTGTACTCCTCGTTGGCGTGGCCGACGCTTGTCATGATTCTCCGCGTCGGGCGCGAACTGCGCGGCTGAGGCCAAGGCTTCAGCTCTTCTCTGCTCTCTCCCTTCCTCGGCCCGTGAGTATGTGTCCATGATGTTATAGAGCTCCCTAATCGTCCTCGACTGCTTCCTGTCGAGCTTGGCTGCCAGGTCCTCATCACGTATTGCACGACGCACAGCGTCACACGCGCTTTGGTCGGTGATGTCACGAACTTGACATTGGAGGTTGGAGAAACGTTTGCGGAACACCCGAATGGACTCGCCCGGTGCTTGCTTGAGGATTTTTAAATCCGAAGATGTGACTTGTTTGTTTATGCTTCCCTGGAAGCGACTGTGCATCTGCTCGCGAAGGTGCTCCCACGAGTACACCGAGCTAGGAGGCAATGAGAGGTACCACATGCGAGCTAATCCGGTGAGTACAAGCAGCAGACTTTTTGCCATCACCGCTTCGCCTCCTCTGGTAGCTGATACGGTAGTTTCGTACACGTGGGTGTACTCAGTGGGGTCTGTCTCACCATTGTACTTGGGAAGATCCACCGGGCGAAACTTGCTTGGCCACGGGTTAGCCGCGAGCCCTGAGCTGAGCGGGCTGAGCACGTCCGCGAGGTTGACGACCTCCAGCCGTGGCGGCCGAGCAGCAGGTGCGGCGGCCGGAGCTGGGATGCTGGCGTCAGGTGGGGCAGCTGGATATACGTGTTCTTTGCCCAGGCGTCGACCTGGCTCTTGCGCCCCTTGGTCACTGGTGCTGGCCCCGGCATCGCGGAGGATTGCATGCGTTGTTTGTTGATTTCGTCCGATCTCTTCACGAAGGGGTTCAGCACGTGCTTGCGCGTTTGCCAAGTCTTGGAGGAGTTCATCGGCTGCTTGGTGATTGCGCCGGACATTCTCCCGTGCTTCCGCTATGGCTTCTTCTTGTGGCTGACGAACAACGTCGGCTCCGCCTTGGGCAGCCGCAAGCTGTGCCCGGAGCTACATAGTTTCTTGGGCTAATGCCGCCGTGCGGAGGACCTTGACTTGGGCTGCTTCCAGCTGGGCCCAGAACTGCTCTGCCCGCTGGGCTGCGGCCGCTACCTGCTGCCTTAATGCCTCCATCTCTCGCTCAGCGTGAGCGAGGGCCCCCGAGGTGTCTAGCCCGGTGGCTTGGACATTGATAACAGGGGCGATGTCATTGTTCATCGCAGGGGTGGCCGCGCGTGTTGTCGTCCTCGCGGCGACTTGGGGGGTGTGAGCCGGGGTGCTCGGAACCAGGTTGGCGATGCTTGTGACCTTTCGCATGGTTCCCTTCTTTGCCTTCGTCTTGGGAGGCATGCCTTCTTACTTTGCGAAGGAGCATGCGTGTGGTGTTGAAGACCAACACGCACGTGTTACGGTTGTCGGTGTCGTCTCCGGGCCTCCTCTCGACAGCGTCTCAGATGACAGAACTTCTTGCTCGATTCCCACAGACGGCACCAACTGTCGTAGCTACGGGACTAGGTAGTACACTTTAGGCACCCCCGGTTGGTTACACTGACCTCCGGGAGTACCGGTGGAATACGAGTAAGTGTATTGTCCGCTGAAGGAGGCGCGCGGCGACGTTACCGGTGAGATGGAATGTGGAACACTCGTGTCGAGGATAAATGAAAACTCTCGTGTCGGGACGAACTGAAAACTCTCGTATTGATTTCAGGATTATGGTTTATATCTGAGAAATCTGGATCCCCTCTCTTTACCCCTATGGGGTGTATTTATAGGGTTCAGGAGTAGAAAAGGACGAGATTACAATTATGCCCTTTGGATGACCACACACCCTCAAGGGCATTCTGGTCTTTTTACAAGAATCTTTATGGAATATTCAAATACCCTAATATCCTAATACTTGCTACCACGACGACATGTTGTCCTGGTTGCCGGGACGAAACGCAGCCCTGATGTCTGCCAGGATTGGGCGCGGCCCTGACGTCCGCCGGGATGGAGTGCGGCCTCGACATTGCCGGCGACGCCAGCGGAACGCGATGACGTCAGGCACGACATGTCGATACGACGAGGGTGCCGTCGCCAAGGTGAAGCCCGTCAGTTCGGGGTAGCGCGGGGACCCTTCCCCCAACACCATCTATAACAACATGCAAATTTTATTAAATTGAACAAGAACTATCAAAATATTATGTGCCACAAAATTGTATAAAAATTACCATAAAATTTGGCAATACCACCCCAACCAACCTATATCAAGTGTACCAAACAATGGACACCTGCATTCAAGGCTCAGCTGGCAACTTCGGACATCATATATGGATGTCAAACAATATCATTTGAGTCGGTTCCAGCGAAACAACCGTCTCAAAGTTATCTCAGCTGGTTGGGAAAATGGAACCGGCTATAAAAGTTCACTTATCTCAGCCGGTTTTACTGGACAAACCGACTGTAATACTATCACAGTCGGTTTTCCACTCTGAACCAGCTGAGGTTAGATACTATCTCAGCCGATTCATTCTTTTCAGTCGGTTTTTTTACACCAACCGACTGAGACTTGAGTTTTTACTGTCGGTTTTGCTTGTACCGGCTGAGATCTGGGGTCTAGGAAACCCTGTTTTGTAGTAGTGACTCTTTCTGTTATATTAACAACCGAGTTTTTAAAGGTTGACATGCATTCTAAAACTACACCTCAAAAACAACGAAGGGAGTATCTCGTTATGTATGTATGCTTTAGTTGGTGGCCATCTGCAAAACCTTTAGACAGGGCTCCCATCAGTGAGGTTTAAAAAAAAGCTCTGATTAGGATGACCCAACCAACCCACCTTATCTATGCACAAGCTTTCACCAGGGACCCTGTCTTGAGCTCACCAAATCTGACAGCAACACGACCAGTTCATGGCCTCCAAAAAATGTCAATTTGCAGATGACCAATTCCTTTTGACAAGCTGCCCATGTCCCTGCTAAAATTCCTGCCCCTCAATGATAGGCCCAAGGATCATTTGCACAAGAGAAAGGCAAACAAGTGGGCTACCAGGTGTTTCATGTATCAACCAATTTACCCAAAATACTGAGCTGGAAAGCTAGTCCTTTGGTACCCTCACGTCTAGGCATTCTCAGACATAAGACATGAACTTGGCTCTGATATAGCATATTTGAGTTTCACGAAACAATAAACTCACCCAAAAGTTTAAGCCGACGGCGAGAAGTAGCTAGTGTAATCATACTTCTAACACCACCCCAATGGCTTGCGGTTGCTCTCCGTGCAAGCCTCCTCGGATTTGTTAATGGTTCTGTTGTTTTCGCCGGCGCCCCGTTGGTCCAAATCCAATCACGCGTGACGTTTACAAGCTACTGTCCATGGGCCATCGCCATCTGCGGCTGCGCTGCTGATGCTGTCCGCTTCAGCAGGTCGAGTGCGCCCTCGTGCCCGCTCGTGCCTGCTCTCCATCTCCCCTCGCTCGCCGCTAGATTTCTTGGCAGGTTCTTACGCTATCGCCTCGCTTTTCCGACGTGTTTTTCGCGCAAATCAAAAGACAGGATCCGGGCACAAAAGGCACTGTCGTTGGACCCCACTCACACCACAGACTGTTTTCACTATAGACATTACGAGTTCTGCAGCAACACAACTGTCTCAAATAGCGCGGCCATAACTTTACCTCTAGATGTTCAGTGTATCGGTCTAATTATTGTCTTTGTAGCTAAGTAGGAGAGAATATTACTTATGAGAAATCTAATGACCGGTCACCTATCGAATCAACAGAAAGGGAGGAGGAAGAAGAAAGAGGAGGAAGGATAAGGACGAGAAAGAAAAGTGAGGCGACGATGATCGGCGAGGTGATGGCGAGCTCAACAGCGACCAGTAACGTCAGCAACCCTGGGCTTAGAGGAGAGCCTGATCGGGGTGCTAGCGTTCCCCCATGCTAACGGCCACCAACGGCGGTGGACACCCAAATCAGGGGAGACGGCAAGCCAAGATGAAGAAGGCAGACGAGAGAAAGAAGACGAACGGGTGAGAGAGGAGGCAGCACAGAGCGGTCGCCCGATAGCTTGTCGATAAGTTTATCGGGTGACCGGTCGCTCTAAGTCGCTTCCTATTCCTTATAGATCAAAATGGTATTTTTCTATGCGGTATTATATGCAGAAGTTAAATAGGTGTCGCTTGCGAAGTTCGTATGAATGAAGGAACTATTGGTATTCATCGTCCTCCGATGATGATGAGGTAAAGAAATGGTGCAGCCTTTGACAATATCTCTGCCAGTCTTTCATACGACTACTGAATGTTCAGAAGCTGAAAGTGCCATCTGGTTAGAAAATTTCACTGTCGGGCGTACTTGTCAAAGTTCTTGTTGTTCTTGTGGTCCTCTGTTATGAGGCCACTTGCTGCTGCTGCTACTAAAAAAGGATAATTTGGACCCTCTCTTGATTCATCTGTTTAACTAGCGATAAGTGAAGCTTGAGGAATTCTCTAGAGATCTGTCTAAAATCCTGACGTAGTAATAGTTTTAGTTTGCTCTTGCGGTTGTAACAGTCGCAATGATTTGGTAGAAATGACAAGTTTCTGCGCTTCCAAGATAATCAATTCTCCAGTAACTTGTTAGAGCAGCAGAGACATTTCCCTGAATCGATCAAGTGAGACATGACGGCAGTTACTGATTAAAAATTACCAGAAAAGGTTCGTTCTTTCTTATTGATAAAGGGCGCTGTTTGCATAATGTTGGACCACATTTCAATCTAACTATGACCGATAACAGTAAGGTCCTCGAGATTTATATCCAGGTATCTGGACTGTGATACTATTTATTGGATTTAGATCCACATTAATTATAGATAGAGACAAAATACGACTTATAAGAATGAGGATAGCCCCTCTTATTAGGCTATTTTTCTAGGGGAAGAGGGTCCAAGATCTCTTATAAACCTATGTTACTCTATGGTTGGGCCTGTGAAGCAATAGGGACTGGAAACGCTGGTTTAACAGGTTCAAGATTGCGCAACAAGTGGTATCAGAGTCCAGGTGCCGATATACAAATTTCGAGGACCTCGCGGTTGCTGCTTATGGTTGGCAAGCTAGAACACTAGTGTAAATAGGCCTGAGTATGACTAACATATGAGGGGGAGCTTTATTAGCTTTAGTTCCGCATTAGTTGTGGACAGAAGCAGAACCCGACTTATAAAGATGAAGATAACCTTCGTCTTTTAGAGAAAAATAATACAAAAAATGTTATAAATATATGTTGCTCTTTGGTGCCCTGAGTCTAAAAATACTAGGTGATCGGATCGATCAATCTAGAAAAATAAAGTGTCTTCCAATGGATCAAGCTAGGAGTAGCAGAAAGGGAATATGCGTCGTTGTGTGTACATACACGTCTGTTACTTGAAAAGAATGGAAATCCACGTATATATACGTATCGTGTATTATATATCATCTTGTACTCGGCAATTTAAGAGGTATAGCGAGAGATGATCAGAGAAGCTGTCTATGATCTAACGATGCATCGTTTTCTTGCATGCAAAGGCTTTGCCAACTTCAGCTAGATCGACAGCCAACTTAACTGCCGATAATACGTCAATTTGCTGCTTATGCACGTATGGATTGCATGCCGTGGATGTAGTTGGCAGCATACATTGCGTATCTTATTTTTTTTATTGTTTCCTTCAACAAAAAGCTAAGGGAATATGTTGATAGTAACCGTTATTGAACAGCTAGCTAAGTATGTGAATCGTATACATACGATGGTTCCTATCGATTTCTACAGAAATAAAATTGTTTCGTGTGAAATTCCGATTGTTTCAAACAACGCCTGGATTACGAGCAAGGAAAAAACCTGTCAGTCTCTAGAGAGGGCCATCTCACTGTCTGTCTCCTCCGTGATCTTTTCAGTTCTTTTCATCTCCGGTAAAAAAAGAAAGAGAATCCATCACATGTCTGAGACTTTTTACATTTCACATCCAGCCGATAATTCTTGAGAGAACTTTTTCACTTTCCGTTCTTCGCTTCCCTTCCCTTTACCCCTTTTATTCTTTGCCGTCCAACAAATTGTCAAAACTTTCAAATAGAAAACGGTGTCTTCATCAACTGGTGCCATGTATATAAGCAGCTTTGTTTTTCCAACTCAACTGCACCGTTGAATCGACGATACATACCTACCTACTCAATATTTAACACATATCACAAATAAAATATATAAATATAATCACGTTGCAAGCTGCTAACCAGTTATAAACCTCCAACATAACTGCAATGAATCTCACCAACTTTCAAGAGGAAAGTATGTAAAAATAATAATCTTTGCAAACTACTTAAGTTAAGCACCACATTTGCATGCGATTCGCACATAATTTAGGATGCCCTGCAAGATTCAACAACTCAACAGCACATACATACTCCAATATACTGTATAACCTAACTAAACTTGCAGAATTGCCCGCCACAAGCTGTGCTTGAAAATAGAGTTGTATCTGCTATAAAAATATAAGATTATGACTGAATATGCATTTTTATTTGCCATACAATTATTACAGTTCTTATATATCTATATGATTAACAGCACGGCTATAATTTATACCCGTAGAAACAAATGGTGTAGATCTTTATTTTTTTTTAATGAACGTGCAAATTTCTAGCCTCTCAGGGTTAACATAGAAGCTCACTTTGATCATGTATCAATAAGACAAATGATAGATAGATATATAGATGTACATTACCCACCCGCATATTTTGTACTGGAAACATGTATAAAGTACACCAACACATAGGAGTTCTACAACCTCTCACTTTGAGAAGAAACAGAGCTTTCTAATGGCACAATTTGATTAACCCCTCAACCTCAAGGGAAAAATAGATAACAACACTAATCTACACCTCTCTCGAATGCATCAATCCCAACAATTAATTGGATTCATAAGAGCAAGGTTTTTATTAATTACGCCACTTATCTACACTGACGTATATACGGCAACATGCAAGCTGACATGCATCTTCTTCGGCTGCCTGCTAGCTCTAGCTAGAAGTTTGATCCGTCTGAGCTGTTGACCATGGAGGCGTCGACCAGCTGCAAGCTCGTGTCATCTCCTACCCCAAAATCTTGGTAGTCGAGCAGCCAATCCGTCGCGCCGACGTCCCACGGAGGCAGCAGCTCCGCCGGAGTGGCGCCGGCGATGCTGCTGAGCTCGTCGACGTCGTCGCCGGCCGTGAAGTTGAGCCACGGCTCGTCGACGCCGGTGGGCAGGTTGTCCTCCTCTTCCAGCAGCCACTTCACCAACGGGTCCTGATCATGGCTGCCGCTGCCACTCGTAGGGCTGTCGGTGTTCGTGCTCGACGACTCCGGCGGGCTGGACTCGCGGCCAGCGGGCAGGTCGCTGACCCTGACATCGTCCTTCTGCCTGGATGCCTCGTCGGAGGGTTTCGATTCGGCCGTGATGGTGGAGGTCTGCGCTGAGGTGGTGGCCGGGCTGGCCAGCTGCTGCTGCTTCTGGCCGCCGTCGAGAGGCTCGTGCGTGACCGGGTCGATGCCCATCTTGATGAGCTTCTTCTTGATGTGCGTGTTCCAGTGGTTCTTGATCTCATTGTCCGTCCTCCCCGGCAACTTGGCAGCGATCTTGGACCATCTGCACGCATGCATGTATACAATTAACTCCAAATATGTACGTTAATTCGCGATTAATTACTGTATTAATTCCATAGGTATAGACATCATGCATACGTGCATGCTGAAGTAAGAACGAAAACAAACTGAATACGTCCTTCTCATGGTTGCTTACTAATATTCCCTATGCAGATTAATTACTGTCTCTCCGTATTACATCTATATAGCTGTATGTGAAAAGTAGCATCACTTTTATCAACAATATCTTTGGCTGATACGAAGTACAAGAAGAATCAGAGATCAGATCCATGCATCGACATCATATGTTTCTTTAAGCTATGTGAGGAGTTGTAGCCTTCTCTTTCGTTTAAAAAAAAACAGAAGTAGTAGCCTTTTAATTGTAAGAGAGTGACAAAACAATAAGGTGGTTGGTAGAGTGGCCTTTAGAAAACCTCTGCTTCCATTTTTCCAGCGAGGCAACCTAACCTAAGAGCGAGTCTTTTTTTTAATATTATTTTTTATTCAAAAATTTCAAAAATAATATCACATCTAAAAAAATTGCAAAACTGGCATCAATCACCACCAGCCGTGGCGATTAGGACGCAACCGCCACGCTTCGTGACGATAGGGATCAATCGCCAGCCGCACCGACGATATTAAGTGCTATCGCCACGCGGGATGGCGATAGGCAGTTACTCTCCGTAACCGTCAGGACATAGGGCGTTATCGCCACGAGCCATGGCGATAGCGCCCTGGATATATAATCAGAGGGGCCGATCGCCACGTCCGCTGGCGATTTAGGCCTAATCGCCATCCCCTGTGGCGATTACAGTCAATCGCCACGCGGTTTGGCGATTCCATACTGAATCGTCGATGCGGCTGGCGATTGGCTCCTATCGCCACCGCGTGTGGCGGTTACGCCCTAATCGTCAGGACTGGTGGCGATTGAGGCCAATTTTGTAATTTTTTTTAATGTAATATTATTTCTGAAATTTCTAAATAAAGAAATAATATTTAAAAGAAAAACTCACCTAAGAGCGATGCTTTCTGTTTCCTTAGCCACACAAGTAGTCAAAAGCTAAGTGGCTGCTGCTCTAAGACAAGACAGTGATCGATACAAGAACTTTGCAGTGGCCATTGATGGAGAATTTTCTACTGCTATGCCATTGTAGGCCACTGGGGCACCACAGAACAGTCAGAATATATTGGCATTTGTGATGTCTTAAGAACTAGAGTCATGCATGGAGCTATTATTGGAGACCAATAATAATCTAAAATGTGGGATATGAAAAAAAATGTGTGTGTGGATTGTTAACAGGCATGTAGCACCATAATCTAGGAGCTTGCTTCGCTGATCATCTCTCGCTATGCATGAGGTATGCTTAAAATGATGCTATATGTTTTAATAAAGAACATGTCAAGCTCTAGGTCAATGCTTCAGTTACATTATTATGGTCATTCGACATGTGCTATTCCTATTGGACTCAATTACAATCATAAAGTGCGTACACGACTTCTAGAAATAAAAGAATGGGAAGAAGAAGATGAAGACACGAAGTAAACTAAAGATGAATGGAAAATGTTGTGGTTCTAGAAAGGAAGAAAATGTTTGCTCCTGCACGCTATACATATGTGGCTGGGGAAGATTATAGGGAAGCAGAGTTTAAAGACCGGGATCTATTTGGACTTGATGTTCTCTCTCCTCGAAAACATCTTTTACAAAGTTGTGAAATGTCTTAGAAAAAATCATGAATGTTTATCGTGTTCTAAGTATGCACACTTGCAAAAGTTTGTGCAAAAATATGTCCATATGTGTACTACACAAAAAAGACAAAATTTGTATCTCTAAATAGCTACTATTCACTATTCAAATTTGTTTTTTTTGTACATGACGTAAATGATCATATTTTTGCATTAATTTTTACAAATATACATGTTATATCACAATGAACATATATGATGTTTTAAAAAAATTTAACAACTTTTTGTTGTCGAAATGGACCCGGATCCGGAAAAGAGTTTCTGAAGGTTCTAGACCTTGATTGGTCTTACTAACCAACATTTGAAACCTTTGCTTCTGCTGATCTTAATTGATCTCTCAAGCAACTAAGTACGTTTTGTCTCGTTCAAAGGGCAATAAATTAAGCAAGCGTTTCACACCTTGACAATGATAAAAATCGATCTGGTGGATAGAATTGGAGATTTTCTGCCATGGTTTACCAATCAGTGGCCAGATATATATAAATATATATATAGTTCGTACCTTTATTTTGTGAGCGTGTGTTGACACGCTAGGAACGTGTAATAGTCCATGAGTTTAATTAGCTCATTTTAAATGATAGGTACGAACCACACTTTACTAGCCGCCGGCGATTAGGACGTCATCGGTCAGTTTACTTTTACTTTCGTGCGTACGACAGTAGTAAGTACTAGTGATGAAGATTTATCTGGCTAGTACGTGCATATGATGTCATGTATACATGTGTAATCGCTCGCCATAGCTTGTAGCTCACACGAGTGATCTACCACGTCGTTGTCATGCATGTAATATTTCGTGTGCCTGTTGCGGTCGAGACCTCACATTAAATTCTACGGTACTACTCATTTCATCCAGAAATATGAGTCTCACGTAACTTCTAAAATTTATCTTAGTCAATAATTAGTCTAATCATATATCAATTACGTAGTATATAATTTATACCGTTGAATTGGTATTTAAAAGAACTTTTCCGATGGTATCAATTTTATATCACATGATTCATATATTACTGAACTAATTATTGATCAAGATAATCTTTAAAAACGTATAAATGGCTCTCAGACGAAAAGAGTATTAGCTTAAGCTCTTGCTTTGGATGAATGGAAATAGTAATTGCCTATATCTCTAAGCGTAGGTTTGGGTAACCTTGCTGTTACCATAGAGGGTAAGATCGAGACCATTTGTATGTGACAGTATGTGTTACGTACGTGTGCAGACATGCATGTATTTGTATAATCGCAAAAGAAAGAGAAGAAATGCATGCATGCATGCCTGTTGCCGAGCTTGGCGTGGAGGTCGATGACGACCTGCTCCTCGGCGTCGGTGAGGAGGCCGCGCTTGAGGTCGGGGCGGAGGTAGTTGGTCCAGCGGAGGCGGCAACTCTTGCCGCAGCGCAGCAGGCCGGCGAGCTTGGGCACAGCGCGCCAGCAGCAATGGCCGCCGTTGCCGAGGATGAACCCCATCAGTTTCTTGTCCTCCTCCGCCGTCCACGGTCCCCGCTTCACCCCCAGCTTGTCACAGCATGGCTGCCGACCCATCGACGTACCCGCGGCCGTCGGCGCCGCCCGGTCTGCCGGAACACGGCTAACTATCAACCCAGAATAGCTATATATATGTGTACTGCCTGCTGCCGGCGCCGTCTGCGAGAGCTTACGCGCAACTCCGGCCACGGCGCGGATCGATGAGGTAGCGTCTAGCGAGCGAACGAGCTACCAACCTCGCTCTTGGCTTAGTAAATATGCATCAAAGAAAAAGGGGCGTGACAAGTGCTTCGCAACTGCAACGGGAGCTTGCGGGCGCGAGCGCGTATATATAGCTCCTTGAGGAAGCCTTTTATTAATCTGTGGTGATGGCGTAAGGAGGAGAAAGCTGATCCCACAAAAGGCCCCATTGAGCACTTGGTCAGTTGGTCGATAGAAGATCTCACATTAAACAGTAAGCTGCTGAGGAACCGTGAAAGATAATTTGCACAGTTTGTTAGCATGCAGACCTGTATTAAGTCAGTTAAAAGATATTGGAGATTAAACGTATGTGCATGTTCCATACAACCCCGTATGCGCCATATATACCAGCTAACTCCATATGTTTTAGTTAAAAGTTGATTTCTGTCACTTAAAAGTTGTAGTTAATCCAGTTGAAAGTCGATTTTGTATGAAATCTTTTTGCTATTCAGTCGACTGAAACTGCATGAGTTAGCACGTACGTCTAATTAAGCTGTTGTGCTACACAAAGTTTCTGTAGCTCACATCAACAATAACCCCACCACACTCACACACCCACACGACAGCTACAGTTTGTTGTGCCTGAGAGCTTTGCCACTTCGTTTCTCACGGAGGCATGGAATGCAACGTTCATGTCTGCCTAGCTAGCTAGCTTGGTTGCGCCCTTACGCAAGGATTCCAGCAACCACCCCGTCATCGATCTACACCCACGAACCACACGACCCCAGCCGTGCATGTGGGGGCGCGGCCCGTGATCGCAAGGCAAAACCATTCACTGCCTTTGCGTGCTCACAGACGTACCAGTGCTAGCTAGCTAGCTCTTCGCCGGCGGCGCGCGGTCGCTAGCTGAATCTTTTCCCCGGTCCGCCGTGCCGGAGCTCCGCCTTGTGGCTCCTCGCACGGCTGATGGCGATTCTGACAGGGTCTCGTGTCAGCCATACCGTCCGTGGCGGCGTCGCCTTCCTCGGACCTGTAGGCTGTAGTTGCTATAATTGACTTCCTGACAAGTATATATGTCATAACATCATGCGTGTTCATAATTTATTTAAAAAAATTGACAACTTTTTTAAAATAAAAAGAAATACTTTTGGTACATTGAGTGGACATCCCTTTAAGTATTCCTGAGCCAGCCAGCCAACCAACCAACCAACCGAGCCAAGAAACGACGCAACAGAAAGGCAATCAGATGATCAGACACGGGGAACTGTAGAGATCAGGCAACTATGTTGCTCTTCCGTCGATCGAATGGTTGCAGCTGCAGCTGCAGCTGCGTGCAGCACAACTGGTTAACTATGCACCAGCTAATTACAAGGCCACTCTAGCTACTCATGTATGATGGCAAATCCAATCCAGTTTCTTGTTTGTGTATTTGTGTTTGTGCTCAATGAGGAATGGAACTCCTAGTATCAGCTACAGGGATAAATCCAGTTTCGAATTGTATCTATGCTCAATGAGGAATGGAACTCGATCCTATGACAAATGAATGGTTCAGCTACATTCTCCAAGCACAGAAATGAAAAAAAGAAGAGAATATATAACTCATTCCTGATTCAGTCTTCCAGATTCTATGTTACTTGGATGAAATTGCTAGGTCGGCAGGAGTTATGCTCTGTGCTCATCTTTGGCTAGCTTCTGTTCATATATTTACAGATGGCAAGTTGGAAGGTGCGAGGAACCATGAAAACCCAGGGTCACAAAACAGCCATACCATCGACCACCTTCCTCGGACCTGTAGTTACAAATTGACATCCTATAATAGGCAAACCAACCAAATGCCGGCCCTCCCTGTGTTTATCTGTCAATGTCAAAAGATGATGTTAGGTCCTGGGAGAAACAATACCTGGAGGATTGTACCGAACAATAAGTCCTTTCAGCTATGCAGCCTATGCTATTCCATCAAAGGAGCAAAAAGATATGATCCATTGTAGCATAATTTGGTTAGTCCACAACACGGTGCCCGTGTACTAGAACAAATGCAGTCATGCTCATGCACCATGTCTGCCCACCGAGACGAACACCAAACTCTACAACTAAGATACATTTTCTGAGACTGTTTTCCAAACAACAGAAGAAAAAGGTGCTCATTTGTGCTTAGAAATGACAACGGAAGACAGTCACCATCTGCAGATGTGTAACTGATTTGTGCCGACAAAGGGACTAAATCACTAAATCACCGTGCTCTGTAACGAGTAATAATGCCAATTTGGTGATGCGGTTTGGGAAATTAAGATGAGAAGCTACCCTCAAGAAATCTTCTGCACCAAAACGTGTCGAGTGTCGACTAATGTGGTTCAGGTCCTAGGCCGGTCTGCAACTAAAGCATATATCTTGGAAAACCACAGACCTGGTAGTAAGATGAAAGCAAAAGTGCTGATACTGTCATACTGCTAACAGAAGGCAATAATCTATGCTATCTTGGTAATCTATTTGCAGTTACTGCCATGTTAATAGACGCGATGAAGGATTTAACTGTGGTTGAAAAAATTGCTTCAAAAGAATCAGACCAAATTCTCAAACACAGATAAGATTTTCCGCTACCCTGGAGAAGCAACTAGAATTTCCATCCTTAAGGAACACCAGATCAATCCAAAAAATTATATAGCTAAGAAACTGCCAAAACTTTTATATGTCAGCGATCAGCATAGACAATGCATAAAAACAGAAATCTAACTATGTTTGAATTTGAGATTGTCAAAAGTGAAATGGTATGTTCAGATGGGCTTTAGCAATTGAGTTTACGCTAAAAGACAGATGTTGGAGAAGGAAACTTTACTTTTCTGTACTGACGGCACTACAACAATGAGATTCTTCTAGGTGGTAGGTCAATTGCATCCTGTCTTCCAAGACTTATACCACAAGATCTAAGAGATTAGCGATGGTGTACATTGCAAATACTATTTGATTTCCTAAAACCCCACATCTATATTGATTGCATAAAAGCAAGGGAATAAACAACCATATCTGATAACATTCACTTGACAGGAAGAACTGTACTTAGAGCGCAGGTGTCTTCATGTAACGAATTGCTTCCTCTTATTATCTCGCGATCTCTTCACTCCAATCTCCTCTCTGCGTTTCATGTCATGTTATTTCCTACCTACTCTCAGGTGTCGGGGATTTCAGTCAGTGATGGAGAAACATCACATAACAGCAACTACTATCTAGCGTTTGTGCACTTACCAGAAGATTACAGTGCGACAGTGACTTATAGCCAAGCACTGCAGTTTTCTAAAGCACCAAGTTAACGTCAGACCTAATGGTTCTAGCTCATGCTATGGAGATGACCACCTTTTGAACGGTCATGTCAGATCAGAAATTCTGAACTAAAGTATTATTGAAACAGGTAAGATATTTCTATCACCAGATTCCATCAGCTAAATTCACCGAATCATAACAACCTGGATTACCAACCTTACAGCTGCAAAGCGCGTAACCCAATGTGGATTTGATCATAAGAGCATACTTAATTCGGTATGAAAAGGTCAGATATCATGTTTGAATCCGTTTAGCTTGTTTGCATCTTGAGTTCAGGTTCCCTGAGTAAGACATCCTCCCTAAAAACTACAAGATCGAAATGCTTTGACTGGACAGCCAGGAAATGTAGCTTGTTGAAATCAGAGGAAGATCGACCTGGGAAGAGAGACCAGATCGTCGGGTTGGGTAGGCGTGCGGACCTCGCCCTCGCCCGTGGAGACCTCGTCCTCGCCCTCGCTCGTGGAGGTACGAGACGTCGCTTCTCTTGTCCGATCTTCTCTGTGCGTTTGGGGCGGATGGCCGATGGATCATGGCGCGGAGGCGCGGATTGAAGGGTGGTTGGTTTGGAGCCCGGAGGTGTAGAAGGGAAAAGAATGTTGTGGTGGACTGGGCTGTCACTCGCCAGCGGAATCAAGCCCGGTGAGCCGAGCCACCGATGTCTCGAGGTCCACAAAGCTCGACAGCACACGAGAACAATATTTATTCACTTACATAAAAGACCGAGAACAGGGAGTCCCGATCTTTGGCTCCACAAAGTGAATGTGTGCTAGAAAAAAAAAGGGCAGGACTAACAATCGGACATGTAATTATGGCATCGGGTCAGACGTCCGTAAAAATATTTTTCTATATAATAGAAATATTTTATTTAAACCAATGTAATATGATATTTCTATGTAATAAGTTTTGTGTGACGGAAGCATTTTTTTCTATGCAACAAAGATTTTTTTTCATTTAATAAAAACTCACCTTACAAAAAACAAAAATCAGACTGTACATGTGTAGTATTTTCTTTAAAAAATTGTTCATCCACATAAAAAAAGAGAAAGTTCGATAAAACTTGAATAGGCTCAAACTTGGCTCGCCAAAATTGCCAAGATTACAAGGGCGTGTATATAACACTTGTCGGCCCAGATTGTGGCACTTCCAGGGCAATCCTTTTGGAGGAATGTAGAATTTGTGGGATCCATGGTCTTATTTTTTAATCTAGAGCAGTGACATCTTCATCTTGTCTCAGATGGTGTATGCCTTGTAAAAAAACAAATTTTAGAAAACTAGGAGTACATCTGTAAATTATTTTGGAGTGTAGGAAAACTTGACGAGACCATTTCAACCAATAGAACATGCTCAGAACCACGGAGAAGTCGTGGGTACATCCGAATGCTCTTAGTTGATTTTACATACCTATAGGTTTTAAAAAGATTCAATATAATGTAGAGGTACATTGTTTGATGATGTATTTAACATGCAAATTTACGCAAAAATACGTCTATCGGTCTGTACCAAATAAAATCACACAACAAATAATGTGTACATTTACGATGTTAGTTTCCGACTCCAATTACTTTTTGAATTTTTTCAAAAACTACTAAATAGTATTTTCTTTATGTGGAAATATAAGACGTATGTATTTTTAAGATTTATCTCTGATCAACAATTAGTTCTATAATATGTTGATCATGTGATACAAAATTATCATTGATTCAAATATGAATTGTCGAACCCCAGAATTCGTAACAGAGAGTCTTAAGTAAAACCACCCGCTAAGTCGAAACGTCAACCCCGACCTCAACCCCTGACTATCAATCCTAAGAGGAGTGAAATGATATGGCTCCGAATAGCCCGAGACGTCAACCCCGAACTTTCTCCGGTAAACTAATGCACGGATCAAGTAGGGTGATATAGTCTCCTCACTCTTGTCCTACTGAGCCGGAACATCAACCACAAACTCGTCCCGGCAAATTAATGCTCGGCTAGAGTAGGGTGATATAGTTCCCAACTTCTCAGTAGCAGAGTCGCTTCACAGGGGTGATTAAACCTAATAACTCTATGATAGGAACTCTGAAATCGTACCCACAACATGTGCTTCATCAACATACACGCAGGGCACATGAGCAGGCGAAAACAACCAAATTTCACAGCAGTAACTCTACGACGGAAACTGCAATATTATAAGTTTGAAACTTAACAAACATATATTCACATAAGGATCCGAAGATCCAAATACACAGCGAAAGAATAATTAAGACTGCGAAGCCGAAATGGTAAGGCCAAAAGTGGCAGCAAAACAAACCAAGCTGCCAACCCCGGGGCAGGATCACTGCCTGGGATTCCCAGCGACTAGTCGTCGTTGGTGTCGATCTCTATATAGAAACCACCCTCAGGAGGGGTAGTTTCATCTGCAACAAAAACATCAACAATAGCAGGGTGAGTACAAAATTGTACTCAGCAAGACTTACAGTGCGGAAAGTAGTAATAGATGTGCCAAGTATCAATAAAGGGAAATTGTGGACTATTTTGCGGAAAGCCAGTTTTACCTTTGTCAATAGGAGTAAGTAGATGAAAAGCCGACTACCAGAATACTTTCGAAAGGGGACGAGTCGAACACTTCACGATCAGTCCTTACTGCAGATCACCACACCTTAGATACCCTGATCTTCCTCAACCACCCTGGGAGGAAGCTGTCGCTAACACCAGCCTTAGAATGGGTAAGTTTTAAGGTATGGTTGTAGTTGTCTAATTCGACGCAGGTAATCACCAAGTTGTCTATAACCGCGGACACGGCTGTTCAAACAGTTCAAACCCTGCAGGGGGGTACATCTTTACCTACACGTATCGATCGTCTCCTAGTGCCAACGACGATTTACACACTTTCACGAGGTGTGCTGGCGGAGGGTGATCGAACACGACCTTTACAATGCTTTCGACCTAGGTATGAGCCACCCGTACGGGCTAGTCCATGTGCATCAGTCCGGCCGTGACTACGACACGGTCTCATACGTTGTGAATCAAGGTACATCCCCGGCCTCTCAGACCGTGTGTCCACCCCACCCTTATATGAGATACCACACCACATTCCTTTTTTCACGCACACGGCAAATAGAAACGGCAAACTAATGCAGCTCATACACTAAGTGTAGGCAAATTATTCAGTCGTGGGTGGCCCCATAATCCACCCGTGTAGAAGTACGCAAATCTTGGGTCAATATACGTCGAAAACCGGTCCTTGCGGGAAAACGAGACAACCCACCATGCTCCCAGCCATGGCCTCTCGTCTAAACCCAGATATGATTAAGCAAGTTCATTAGTTATCCCGGTGAACACCCACCTACCACGTAACCCATCTAATAGTGTGAATTTGTCTGCCATCCAAGAAATTATGACTTCTACATGTTTAAGCATGTCTAAGCATTAGTAATATAGCAAGTATTACAAAAGTGTACACTATTCTACCATTCTAGATAGGTTGAAATGGTGGTGGAGTTGTTTAAGCGACAAGGTGAGTTTTATACACCGGAATAGGGTTCTGCTTAGCGGAAAAGTAGAATTTGAACGCATGTGATAATGAATTTAAAAACAACTAATACTTTGCAAATAGTAGGAGTTTTGCAATGCGACCAAAGGGGCTGCTTGCCTGGTTGCTTTGCAACTAAACCCTGCTTGTGATCGGGACTATCGTCTTCTGGACTTTCCGGCTCTATCGGAGAAGAACGAAAACACCGGAAACAAGGGTATTCTAAATGCTGAACATCGGCATGAAATGACATGCATGCCATGACGTAGAGGGTGCAAAACAAGGACTAATGCAAGTGGAATCAATTTAATCGGAGTCCGGACGCATAAAATATCGCGATCCGAAAACCCTTTGGCTAATCGGAAACCCTAATTTGAGTTTTTAGCAATTTGTGTTTTTCCTAACATGCAAACATGTATGAAAATGACGTATTTGAATAGCTCTCATTTTTCTGAATATTTTGATATATTATTTACATTTTTCTAATTAAAAATAGATTTTATATGAATTTTCTAAGATTTAAATCATTTTAAATCTTTTGTTGTATTTTTCTCAGCAAAATTAACATTTAATTTAATTCAAAAAACTAACGGAGGCTGACAGGTGGGCCCTGGGTCAATTCTAGTCAACATTAACTTAGGTCAATGATAGTAGAGTCCACTGTCATGATTTTCATTTCTTTATTCTGGTTACTGAAATTCTGACGAGTGAGGCCCTTGTGTCATTGAGACATACTTACTAAGCTTAATTAATGCACTGCTCAATTATTAACGATAGATATTAATGGTTAGTTAGCATTTAATTGAGGATCATTACGTACAGTAGCATTAGATGCCGTCCGGACAGGCATTCAATATGTTTAACAGTAAATAGACTTCATTAATCATTAAGCATTTAGTTAAAACCTTACTCATGTCTTAATTAGTGGATTAACCGGCCATTAGTGCCCTACCGGCTTGGTCGGGAAGCCGTTGGGCTCAGGCATGCTCGGTGCGGTGCTACCGGCGGTGAGGCGCCGGCGGCAAACAGCAAGGACGGCGGCCGGGCTTACCAAACGACGGCGAGAAGCGGCGAGGGAACGGCGGTGGCTCCGGCGAGACTTCGGGGCGGAGGCCGAGCGGCGAGCTCGGAGAAGATGAAAGTGGCGGATGCTCGGCTCGGGACTGGGACGGTTGGGGCGAGGCGGCGCGGCGGGGCGAGGCTCGGGATGACGACGGGAGGCGGGGGCGGTGATGGCGAGGCCCGGCTAGCAGGGCAACGGCGAGCGGCGCGTTGATGGGGAGGAGCTCCGGGGTTGGAGGCGAGGTGCTGGAGGCGGCGTGAGCTCGGACGGAAGCAAAGCCGGAGAGGGGCGGGGCCGAAGCAAGGCGGCGAGGTCCGGCGAAGCTTGGCGAGCTCGGGGGCTGTGGAAATGGGAAGGAGGCCGGGGGAGGCTCCGGCGAGGTGGAGCGGCCGGGGAAGGGAGCTCTGGGCGGCGGGGGTCTCCGGCGAGCTAGGGCGGGGCGCGGTGAAGCGGGGAGAGCCCGGGGAGCGGAACCGAAGCAGGCGGCACGGCGAGGTGGCGGGGAATAGAGGAGGCGGCGGCGGCGTACGGGATGAGGGACCAGCGGGAAGACCCAAGCAGAAGGTGGCACCGACAAGTCCGGGTGCTGCCACGTTTGCACTGAAGGTGGCGATGGGGAGGGGGTGCGTGGCGGCGGGGTGAAGAAGATAAGGCAGGGGCATCGGTTGGCTTAGGGGAGAAGGCACCGGGGTGGGCCAGATGGGCCGGCGGGGGAAGGAGGGAGATGGGCCGGGGCAGGCCCATGCGGCAGGGGGGGATTTTTAGGGTTTTTATTTTAGTTTTGCATTTTAGTTTTAGGTTTTGCTTCCTTTAAACAAAAAAATTTCAAGCAACATTTCCTCCATTTCAACCCATTTCAACTGAAATCTTCTGTTGTTTGAATTCCTTTCAAAAGCAACATCTTATTCCAAGACTTGGTAAAGCAAATTGAGCTTTAAAGTCTTACTCATTTAATCGATTTAGGGTTTTCTAAAAAGCTTTCCTCGATAATTCAAAAGTTCAAAAACTTGCTCAGTTTTAGGTTTACAGTTTGATGCCATGAAATGCACATGATGCACAAACACGGGTTAAGATTTAGGGATGTTATGTGAATCCGACGGTATTAAACTTTAATCACATAATCTATATTATTAATTTAATTATTGATTAAAAATAAATTTAGAAAATATGTAAGTGCTCATAAGCACGGTGGTAATAGTAGATTTAACCCTCTAAAAATTTTAGTGTCAAAATTATCACGGCAACACCGTGACAGGTAACATACCGCGTCCTGTCTAAAAAATACAAAAGCAAACATAACCACTGTTTGAAACAATTTAAATAGTGTTGAATAGTGTCAAACAGTGTTTTAAATGGTAATTTAAATATTGTCTGCTAAATAGTGTTGAATAATGTTGAATAGTGTTTGAGTTTGCTTTTATATATGGGGAGGCTGGCTATCGCGGCTTAGGTCGCTATGACGGCCCGGAGCGTGATTCCCGGGCATTGTGACTCTAGCGCGTGACTTAGGCCCTGTTTGTTTGGGCTTTTTCTGGCTTCTGCGCTTTGGCTTCGAAGCCAGAAAAGCACCTATTTAGGTGCTTTTGGCTTTTGGCTTTGAAAAGCCTGAAACAACTTTAAAAGTTATTTCAAGCTTTTTGAAGCCAAAAGCCAAAAGCAGGTAAATAGGTGCTTTTCTGGCTTCGAAGCCAAAGTCCAGAAGCCAGAAAAAGCCCAAACAAACAGGGTCTTATATTCTTCTACGTGTAGTCTATTTGTAGTGTCGCAGTGATAATTTTGACATTAATTTTTTGTAAAAACTATCGTTACTCGCGGCTAAAACTGCTTTTTTTTCCCGAAAGTCGACGCACCTAGCACCACAAGTCCACCGCATCCCACGCACGCAGTGAGCCGAGCGAGGGCGAGGAATGAACCACACAAACTCAAACCCATCCCGAACCTTCCCCTCACCACGCCTCGCGAGCCTCCATCGATCCCGTTTCCGTCTTCCGTTGCTGGAATTTTCGATCTCCCGAAAGCAGCAGCCGGCAGGTGGGCGGTTGGTGGCGGCTCCACTGATCCACATCCATCCACTGCTCTAAAATGGCGGCCAATAATAGCAGCGAGCCCCCATCATCCTGGAGGAGGAAGCGGTAGGCGGCGTCAAGCACGGGGAGGCGGAGGGGAAGGGGAAGGCGAGCGCGGCGACGGCGACAATGCTGCACCGGTCGGGGTCGCGGCCGCAGCTGGACCTCAGCGGCGCCGCGATCCACGGCACCCTCGAGGACCGCAACCCCTCCATCCTGCTGCCCAACCAGTCCGACGACATCTCCCACCTCGCCCTCGACATCGGCGGTATGTGCGCCGTCTGCCTAGCTCTTTCCCGTGACCTCGGCTTGGCGCCTCGCTGCCGAACTCGCCGCTTGACGTCATCTGCCAGCAGTGTCGTATCGTCGTCTCTCGTTGTTGCGGTGTAAGGCAGCGTCTGGAGCGAGATAGTTGCTGTGGACTGTGGAGTACATGAAAAATGCGAGATGGTTTTCCATTTGAAGAAAATATGATAGATAGATAGTGCATGAAAGATGAAATAAATCCAAACGGTAGATGGGTGCTTTCTATCTCGGGATTGCTGTGTTACTCGGTACTGATTGTTGTGCACCAGCTTATGTGCGCTCTTGCTAATTGATCATATTAGTAACCTGCATTTGTGCAGTTAAAACCCGGATTGTAACGGCAGGTTTCTGAGTTAACGAGGCATGCACCAGACAAACTAAAGCTTGTCGGTGATTTTTGTTTTCTGTTCAGAAGTTCTGTTTTTGGTCATCAGTCTGAACTGAGAGCTACACTCTATTCTTTTATTAATTGAGCTGTATTTTTCTCTAGGTTCCCTTATAAAGTTGGTGTATTTCTCACGACATGCGGAGCACACCACCGAGGATAAACGCAAGAGATCCACGAAGAGAAGACTTGAGATATTTACCGGTGCCAGGAGGAGTTACCCAGTTCTTGGAGGGAGGCTCCACTTTGTCAAGTTTGAGACCGGGAAACTAAATGAATGTTTGGACTTTATTTCTTCCAAACAGCTACACCGTGGTGGTATGCAAACATTACTTCGTTTTTTTAATTCAAATTACTACTTTGGAATTTGGATTGTAAACAAGTTGAATCTTCTACAGTGTAGAGTGTGCATATATTTTGCATCATCACCTTATTTAGTTTTAATGGAAAATAAAATCAGAAATCACTACATTATAAGCAGTGAGAGTATATGTAGATAGTTGTTGAAGTTACTATATCACGTGTATATATGCTACCAATTTTGAGTTTGACTTGTGCATGTTGCTTCTCCATTTTGTCAGTCCTCTGGTTTTGCTTGTTGGATGTGCCGATGTTTTTCCAGATTGCATCTTCAATATCTTTATTCTGTGACATGCTTGAGTTTGTACATTTCATGATTTGCCTGTCATTCCTCACTGTCTCCTGTACATTTTGGAAGTGCATCATATTATATCTACATGAGGTTAAACATTATTTGATGTAATGTCTGAATTGGTTTCATCACTTTGTGGTCCAGATGGTTTTCTACTTTCTATTAATCAGCTGACTTCTATTTTCTTAGCATTGAGTAGCAGTTTTATGCTGCAGGAGTTGATTCACCTTCATGGCGCTCAGGTGCTCAGCCTGATAACATTGTAATCAAGGTAACAACTAATGACACAACATCATCAAGATTTATTACAAATTTGTTTAACGTGGAAAGTTTGCTAATGTTCATTATCAGAGTGCTTGAACATTTTGCCTACCAATCTATTCGTCCTAATGCTATCTTGTTGATAGAAATGGTTATTAATGATTGATTTGGACCTTTTGGTGTATAAGACTCATATTTGTTCTAGAACATAACACCACAGACAGACTACTAATAAACCATGACGAGAATTTGCTTCCTCTTGCAATTTTAGCTTTTGAATGGAAATGTGTCCAAATGGTTGTACTATATAGAAGGAAATTCTTGATGTTTACACATAAAATTACTCATCCTTTTAGTTGATTTTTTTGTACTAGAGTTACATTTGTTTACTGATTATGATATTTTGTGGAAAGGCAACAGGTGGTGGAGCATACAAGTATGCTGATCTCTTCAAGGAAAGATTGGGAGTCAGTCTTGAGAAGGAAGATGAAATGGACTGTCTTGTAGCTGGAGCAAATTTCTTGCTTAAGGTTTCTATTTCTAAATTACATTACCACTATTTAGGCTGTATCCTACTGATGGAAATGCATTAAGCCAGTAAAGTGTTGTCAAACATCATCTCAAGGATGGTAACATTCAGAAATTGAATTTATGTTCAAGTTAATAAGACTTCATTTTGTTGCCAGGCTATACGCCATGAAGCGTTTACACACATGGATGGTCAAAAGGAATATGTGCAGATTGATCAGAATGATCTGTTTCCCTATCTTCTCGTTAATGTTGGGTCTGGTGTCAGCATAATCAAGGTAACTATTCGGTTGTTTTCTCAATTTTAATTTTAGTATTTTCCACTAGATCTTGTTGATTGTTCTTTTTCAAAGGTTGATGGGCATGGGAAATTTCAACGAGTTAGTGGAACAAATGTTGGTGGTGGTACATACTGGGGATTGGGGAGGTTAATGACAAAGTGCAAGAGGTGGTGGTCTGTTCTGGGGCATGATACATTTCTTTAGAGAAGTTTGAGGCTCTTAAAATCATGAATTTGTTTCAGTTTTGATGAGTTACTAGAGTTGAGCCAGCGTGGAGACAACAGCACCATTGACATGCTTGTAGGAGATATATATGGTGGTCTGGACTACTCAAAGGTAATTTTTAGGATTGTTGTGGAAACCATCTTATTATCATTTTTGTGTTCTCCTTAAATTATTGTAGACGTTGAATTTTGTGTGCATTGCGAAAAGCTTTTAGTCAGAAGTGGTATTAGTGGATAACATTTTATCTGTCAAGCATTTTGGAATAAAGGTTCTTGAAGTTCTGAAATTCTTCCTTGGCCATGCACTAATTCTTGCATGCTTCTGCTGTATGGCAGATTGGCCTTTCGGCGTCAACAATTGCCTCTAGTTTTGGGAAGACAATTTCAGATAACAAGGAGCTATCAGATTATAGACCTGAGGATATTTCACTCTCTCTGTTACGGATGATTTCATATAATATTGGACAGGTATCTTGTAGATATTTGCTATGGCTTAGAGAAATGCTTAGTAGTTATTAACATAAATGTTTGGCACGAATGAGTCAATGTTTGTTGCATCAAAGTTTTCATAGAGATTTACACCTGACAATGTTTTCGTAAACTTTGAAAGTTCGAACAGATGAGCCAAATAGTCAAGGTTGGGAGCTTAGCTGAGCTTTGTTCTGCTTGATTTATTCAGAAACTCAAGTGCCTAACACTGATCAATAGCATTCTTCTCTGAAAAGAAACAATAGAATGACTGAATTTCAACTTGTTTTTGTTATCTAGTGGCTTTCCTAAAAATAAAATTACTACGAGTATTAGTGGATTTGAAAAAATTGAGCCCAAGAGCTAACACTGCCAAAGATGATATTAGATGACAGTGCTAAAAGATGTATCTAAATAGGTGCGTCTGAAGATCGAATGTCATTCTTCATGGTGTTATTTCACAACAGCGAACTCGGATACTTGTTGGCATTAGCTGTTGTAGGCTAACACATCGAAGATGGTGTTGGTTCATCTTTCATGCTCTGGGTTGAGTTCATGTTGATCAACTTTTATTTCAAAAAGTACATTTAATTAAGCTCCAAAATTCCATTGAGTTTTACCGTATACCACAGTCTAAGGAGAATCTGTACCAATTCATGATATTATATGCACATTACACATTTTGAAATTGAAACAATGGACTCAGTTTCTTCGTTTTGTAGATTTCCTATCTTAATGCACTTCGATACGGACTCAAGAGGATATTTTTTGGTGGATTCTTCATTCGTGGTCATGCCTACACCATGGACACGATTTCTTTTGCAGTACATTTCTGGTAAAAGTGCCAAAAGCATTTTGATTTGCGATGTTAATTTTGATAATAATATTCCCCACAAGTTTGCATTCAAACTGTATGTTCTGGAAACCAACATGCACTATGTATTTGGAAAGGTCAAAAGGAGAGGCAAAAGCCATGTTTCTGCGCCATGAGGGCTTTCTAGGAGCACTTGGTGCGTTTATGAGTTATGAAAAGCATGGTCTTGATGACTTGAGAGCACATCAATTGGTTGAACGTTTCCCAATGGGTGCTCCATATGTTGGTGGAAAGATTCATGGGCCTCCTCTTGGGGATCTCAATGAGAAGGCAAGGATATCTATTCTCGATTATGTCTATCTTCATGATTATGCTGGTTGTTGGTTGGTTATTTTGAAGAGTATGACATCCTCTATTGAACTTCGATTTTGTTGCTTGAAAAATTACACCATTGTAATGGAAATCACTCTAGTCCAACTAAAAGCCACACTTGGCACACGCACCAAAAAGAAAAACCATCACAGCATCTTTCAATTGAAACAGCTGCTGGATTGAGTTCCATGTTTTTTCTCTCACCATTTTCTACTCTTGACTGATGGTTAACATTATCTGTTTAACCTATTCAACATTTGATTATTAAATGTTATCCTGTCTGGATTGCAAGATCAATAAATTTTGATATGGAACTCTATCTCTTGTCAGATATCATGGATGGAGAAGTTTGTGCAGAAGGGTACTCAGATTACAGCCCCTGTACCTATGGGAGCTCCAGCTACAACAGGTATGGGAGGTTTTGAAAGGCCTACTTCCAAGGGTGGCATTTTGCGGTCAGATGCCAGTGCAGCTCTAAGTGTTGGTGTTCTCCATCTTGTACCCACATTGGATGTCTTTCCGTTGTTAGAAGACCCAAAGACGTAAGTCACAACTATTTAGCGCTCTGCTCTATCATGTCTATGAAAATTAATGAAATTTTAGAATATCTTGATTTTTTTGGCTAGACAGTTGGATCCAATTTCTCAAACCAGAGAAAACCAAGAAATGTCAAACTATTATAGCAAATTCATTATGGAATCGGAGTTCCACTTTCGTTACCCTAAAAACTCCAAAAGTTATGAGCTCCACTTTGTGAAGCATTTTCTTGTAACTAGGCCAAAAGTAATTGAGATGCTTCTGCATATATCCAAACCTTCTAGATTACAATCTCCATGATAAGAAAAAAAAATGGACCTCAGCCAAACAGGGTCTTCATCTGAGCAAATTCAACTTGGTGTTTTCTCCCTTCTATTCACTCCTGGTTAAGCAGTATGTGCTCTTTCACATCACTGAAGAGGCTCTTATTGTCCTTCCCAACTTAAATGACAATAATTGATCAGAACCTCTTTGTTTCTTTAGCTCAGAACAACTTATTTAATGCATTTCATTCTACTTATACATGTGGATATTGCGTGAAGGCAAGTGGTTTTTTTTTGTATGTAAGCTTGGTAGTGGAAGAACAAATTCTATCATGTGCAACTCAACCATATTTCGTGTGTAAATTGTAATACACAATCTGTACTGCAGGTATGAACCAAACACAATCGATCTCGACCAGGATGAGTTCAAGTATTCTTCTATTTCCCTTATTTATAAATATCTTATAGGAAATGATTCCTTTGATGATATCTGAGATGGACCATGCTAGGTACTGGTTCACTGTTTTATCGGACCATCTGCCAGATCTTGTGGAGAAGGTATGATCCACTTCTTACAAATATCCTTGTATAATTTACGAGGCGAGACATCTGAATTTTCTTTCACTCCATGACATTGCGATAACAATAGAATCTCTGAATATCTGTACGTCCACTTTATTATTGGATCCGTATAGTTAGTATGTGAGCTTGCAACTACGCGTTACTAGTTTCCAGGATATGATACCTACTGCATTTATTGGTTTCTACCTAAGCAGGATTCCACCCACACAAATGTTCCAAGAAAAAAAAACTGTACCTTTCCTGTTAAGCACTTTTAATATTACAGTTAGTAGTGATTTCGTTAGCTCAGTTAGCTCCTAGATCCACAGTTTAGGCAATATTCGGCATTAAAATAGTAACAATGTATGAATTTACAGTAAATTGTATAGTATAACTTAACTTTTTTTTGTTGCTGTTGTTGGTAGGCGGTTGCTAGTGAAGGTGGGACTGATGACGCCAAACGGCGGGGAGATGCTTTTGCCCATGCCTTTTCTGCTCATTTGGCAAGGTACACAATTGCTTGCAAGGCATTACTTGGAAGGTTTATGTTTCCTTATTTGATGGGCACTGCTAGTTTCTTAATCTTCTGAGATTGTTAATTGTAAACTGCATTGCACGCTATCACTTTGTTGCCTTACTTTTGTGTCCAAGTTTAGGTTGATGGAGGAGCCTGCTGCTTATGGGAAGTTCGGTTTAGCCAACCTGTTGGAGTTGAGAGAAGAGTGTTTGAGAGAATTTCAGTTTGTTGATGCATATGTTAGTATCAAGCAAAGGTTAGTTCATCCTCTCGTGCACGTGCATGCTTCATGGTGTCAACTAGTATCTCTAGTCTGGCAGTATCTAATTGTTTGTTGTTTTCTGCATGAAGGGAGAACGAAGCTTCATTGGCTGTTTTACCTGATCTACTCATGGAACTTGATAGTATGAATGAGGTATGAGGGAGTGAGGAAGAAGGCCTATCTCCTGCTTAAGTCAGCACTCAACATCTAAGTTGCACGGATACGGCGATACGGATACGGATACGGATACGGCGATACTGCGATACGGCATTTTTGCAAAATTGCAGATACGGGGATACGTCTATATATATATAATAAATATTAAAAAGTATAGAAATTAATATTTTTTATAACAAAATAGGAAAAGTGACAGTTTAGGAATACCTTATTACCCTCTTCTCCATCTCCATTAACTCATACTTCAACAATCCAACACCAATATAGCTGCCAGCCTGCCAAGAACTGAGTAAATTAGTATATTACTACAGATAAATGAAGCATAATGGATAGATACATCATGCTTACATTGCAATTTGCAAGTATAGGTGGATTGGTGGAGCACTCCAAGTCTGCAAGACTGCAACTAAACAAGTGTTCCAAACAGCAGCAAATGCGCAAATAATGAAATAAATCACAAAATAATAGTTCAACGCAAGCACACATTACATAATTTGATAATCTGAGTATCTGACACATCACCACAAGTTCACAAGCAGTCCACATACAGCAAATAACATAATTAGAGGTACGATAGTAGATGACATGACAAGCAGTCCACAAGAGCATGCAGCAATATCATCTTGAATTCTTGATCTTCATCTACAATGTCTCTAACACTCTTATCTCTTGATCTTCATCTCCAATGTCCAATGCCCCAATATCATCTAGCAAGATCTCTAGCTCTGGTTCATCTAGTGAGAGCTCAGCTTGTTGAAGAAAATCTGCACCACCAACAAATAACTCGTGGTTGTCTCCTCCAATATCCCAGAATCTTGATGGGCCACTGTGATACTCTGGCAATTTCCTTGAAACATTGAAAGGCAAGCCTACAAATAAAACAGAAATTAATGGCGAAGCAATCAAAGTTTAAAGATGCTACTTGCTAAATGCTAATTGCTTACTACCTGCAGTATAGAACATCCTAGCAATCAAAGCATCAAGCTTGCTTCGTGTTTCCAAATTGAAGCTTGCTTCAATAGCCGTAGTCCCCCTTCTCTTCCTCCCACTAATGCCATCCGTTGGCAGTGGAATATCTCTAGGACCGCTGCTAGAAACCAATGCATCGGCTCTTGCTTGCTCATCTCTAAGTTGCTCAAGAACCTCTACTGTCACACGCCGGCATAAATTCACACCAGCACCTTTCTTCTTCAAGAGATGCGCCATAACTCTTGTGTAGCTCCCAGTGATCACATTGTCACAGAGCCTACATTTAAATTTGGAATTCCCCCCTAGACCTTTTCCTGTCTTCTCCATCATCTCAACATACCTCCATAGGGGTTTTTTGTCATCATCATTTGGTGGTATCACACGAGCTGCACCCAAGATCTGAGAGGCATTGGAGTGGACTGCACTTGTTGCTCCTCCACCACCGGTTGTTGATCCACTAGAGCTGATATCCATCTCTCACCTAAGAGCATCAACAGATCAGACCATATAAAAGGAAGGGGAGGAGGGAAGGAAAGAAGATTAGGGATTTACCCTACCCGCAGGGAAGGAGAGGCCGGAGCAGAGGACTTGGGGAGTTGAGGGAGCGGCGGCGGGACTTGCAGGGGAGGGAGCGGCCGCAGCAGAGCTGGAGCAGAGCAGGCGGCCGGCGGAGGGGAGCGGCGGCAGCACTTGCGGCCTTGCAGGAATGCAGGGGAGGGGAGCGACCGTAGGAGGAGGGGCACGGCGAGCGGTGGCGTGAGCCGGGGGAGGAGATCGGTGGTTGGCCGGAGTAGAGCAGCGCAGCGGCGGCCGCCGGAGCAGATCGAGTAGAGCCGGAGCACGGGAGCAGAGCAGCCAGATCGACTCTGGTTTGGGGATTTTGGAGAGTTAGATGGCAGCCTAGGTATTGCTCCAGAGGTATCTGAGAAGTATCGGGGCAGTATCGGAGACGTATCGGAATTATTTTATTTATTTTGAAAAAGAAAATTCACGGATACCTCTCGGATACCGTATCCACAAGTATCCAATACGTATCGGTATCCGATACGTATCCGATACGGGTGCGCAGGAAAACAGCCATATCCGGGGAACGTAGCTCAACATAATTCATCTGAATATTTGGTTTTGTGTGATGGTGTAGATAACTATACTTGCATCTTCCATTGGTTGACTATGTAGATTAAAAAAAACCTTAGAATTTTTGGTTCATGACACAACCAAAAGTTCAACTTTCACAAAAAAGACCACCTTATTGTGTCACTGACAAACAGACCTGGCGTGACCCCACCTGCCATTGTCACAGTAAGCAGTAGATGATTTTTTTTGCCTGCATGCATCTGCTAGTGCCCCATGCTGCTGGCCAGTTGTTCAGCAATCTAACTCTGCCTGAACTCTAGATCCACGATTTCATCTGAGTTTTGCTTTTATGCTTGACGTTTTCAGGAAGCTAGATTACTTGCACTAATTGAAGGTGTCCTTGCTGCAAACATATTTGATTGGGGATCTAAAGCTTGCGTTGACCTTTATCACAAGGGGACTATAATAGAAATTTATCGCATGAGCCGCAAGAAGATGCAACGTCCTTGGCGGGCAAGTATTCCAAGTCTGAAATTCGAATGTTGTTGTGATGCAAGAGTTATCCGAATTATGTTTTAAAGCTCATGCTAGTACAAGACCAGATACTTGCGCTATGATATTTATACTGATATCTTCTCTTTCAGATTGATGACTTTGATATGTTCAGAAAGAGAATGCTTACTGATAAGAAGGATCAGCCATACAAAAGAGCACTTATTTTTGTTGATAACTCAGGTGCTGACGTGGTCCTTGGAATGCTTCCTTTAGCACGAGAACTTCTCCGCCATGGAATTGAGGTATAAATTGCCTTTAGTTAGGTTTGCTCCACGTTATAGTTTGAATTAAGAACACACAGGTTGGGAACAGGGAAACTTCATGCTCAAAATGTATTTAATTCACATTTCTGTTCTCCTTCATGGAAAATATAGATTGCATGCCAGATTGGAAAATCACATTTTGTTCGTGGCTGGTAGAAAGATGACCTTTGCAGTTTGACCAATGTTGTGAAATAGCCCTGAAAGTGAAACAGAGCTTCAATTATATTCCGTTTAATGATTACTAGATCTTCAATTGTCATAGATCTTCTACTGATATTTAGATGCTTAACACAAGCGGGTAACAAAATACTGATTCTACAGGTAGTTCTGGTTGCAAATTCATTGCCTGCTTTGAATGATGTTACAGCTAATGAACTTCCAGAAATTGTAGCTGAAGCTGCAAAGGTACAAGTGAATGGAAATTAAATTTATTCTCCTTGGCCATCCTAGCTGTGTTATCTACTAATTATCTATAGTTATATCTAACATCTGCTTTATTGCTTGTTATGTCTCACAGCACTGTGGTATTCTTCGGAAAGCCGCAGAAGCTGGTGGATTGATAGTTGATGCTATGGCTGGCATCCAAGATGATACTAAGGACGAATCGGTGTCAGTGCCCCTAATGGTCGTGGAGAATGGATGTGGCAGTCCATGTATTGATTTCCGGCAAGTTAGCTCGGAGCTTGCAGCTGCTGCAAAGGATGCAGATCTGGTAAGGCTGTAGCTCTTTGAACTGAATGTATTTCCTTGTGTATAATCAATAGGAAAGTTCTGTGATTTGTTGATTTTGGTTGAATGTTATGCAGTTAATCTTAGAGGGCATGGGACGAGCACTGCATACCAACCTCAATGCCCGTTTTAAGTGTGATGCTCTAAAGGTACTTCTGTTCTTATCTGTCTGATCCGTTGTGCACAGTATAAGTTAATCTATTGTAAATTATTCATTTGAATCAACTTTTGAAAAAGATTGAAGTAATGGCTTGAGCTCTGCCATAGTTTTATTATCTATCTGTCAGTATGTTTGAGCTAGAAGAGCATTATGCCAAAGCTTACCAAACTGAACTGTATCTGCAGCTTGCAATGGTGAAGAATCAGAGGTTGGCAGAAAAGCTTTTTAATGGAAATATATACGACTGCATCTGCAAGTTTGAACCTCTTCCTTGAGAACGCGGGAGAGACAGCAGAGGATTTGGTATACTCTAGCAGGGCATCACCAATGAATAGGTGATGTTACTATTCGGGATCAACTTGTACGACAAAACTTAATAACCTATTCTTACCAGTTTCTTACTGCAGTTCGCATTTGCAACCAGCTTACGCTATAGTGCCATGGTATTGGTGCCGGCGTGCCAGCACATGATCTAAGCAAAAAAACCAAGTATACTGCAAGAATTGAAGATCTTTCTACTGTAGCAAATACTCCTTGCATACTCCTTACATGCTGTTTGTGTATAAGTATATTTTAGAGACCGTGCAGGGGAATTGCACGTCAATGCATTAAGGAAACTGTGTGTAATAGTAATCTGAACAAATTTTCTAATATTGTAGTGTCAGTGCTTCGCAACATATAATAAAGGTTTTAAAGAAAATTTTCAGAAAGCACAGAGAGGTTTCACCTTTGTGAGAATCCGAGGATTCACCGTCGGCACCAGCAATGCACAAATCAACTCAATAGAATGCCTAGGACAATGCTGTCACTGTAATGCAGGTACTAATCTAACGATGTGGGCTTCTAGTTTCCATATCACCAGGTTACCTTACTAAATCATGACTCGCAAGTCTTGGCCAGTAAGGTGAGAAACGCATCCAAAGAGGTTAGCAGATTAGCGTCAAGACGATCAAAACGTAAGTAAAACCCAGGAAACGGCAACCAGTTGATTCACATCAGTTCAACACAAGTCTACTACGCAAAGTTGATGTCATAGGCCTTGCTTGCCGTCCTCGTCGTACATGTCGAACAGGGACACCTCCACGGGCACGCCGGGCCGGCGCGGCGTGCCGATGCCGCGCGTCGCCCTCTCCACCATCCTGGCGTTGTACGCCGCGGCATTCCGCGGTGTGGCCGCCGGGTGCCCCGCGGTCGGCCACCCGGTCTCGGTCACCGCGACCGGCACGCCACCGAAGCCCTCCCTCTCCAGCGCGGTCACCAGCGCGTCCACCGTCACGTCGAACAGGCTCGTGTAGATCAGCGCGCCATCGCGCACCTGGGGGTCGCCGGCGGACAGCGCGTAGCCGAGCTGGACGTTGGCGGGGTCATTGACGTGTCTTATGAACGGGTAGGTGTTGACCATGAAGGGCGCCCCGGTGTCTGCCAGGAACCGCAGCATGGGGCGGAGGACGTCCAACGCGGCGGCGTCGAAACGCGCCCGCCAAGGGAGGGTACGACGACGCGAGCACCGACGAGGCGTGCGCCGAGGAGACCTTGACCTTGCCCTCGAGCCCGAGCGCGGCGTGCAGGTTCCGCATGGCCGGCACGAGGTGCGGCGCGTAGAACTGGTTGTTGTAGAGAACCTCGTTGCCGACGGCGAGGTAGAGGAGGCGGTCGGCGACGGGGGCGCCGTGGGCGAGGACGCTGGACAGCCACTGCAGCGCGCCCTCGGGCCCCGCGGCGGAGAGGAAGGTCAGGTTCTCGTTGGGTACCCGACCGTGAGGTCGACGCCGGCTGCGGCGAAGGCCGGCAGCACGGCCGGGTCAGGGAGGAAGAGCTGCGCCTTGGTGATCCCGTTCTGCCTGAGCAGCACCGCGGCGGCCGGCGGCGGCGGCAGGTTGCTCCCGACGCGGCCGTGGCAGATGCCGATCTTTCCCTTGTCACCGTCTCCGGCGGCGGCGGCGGCGGCGAGGAACGCGGCGAGGACAAGGACATGGCCGAAACACGATGCTGCTCTCATGGCCATTGTGGCACGGGAACGGTATGTATATTACCGAGTTAGAGACTTACGGTTTGTGTTGTTTCTTTATGGAGTGTTACATAGATTTCTGCTAAGAATAGTACGATGGGAGTTACTTACGTTGATGCGGAGGGGGAGGCGTCGAGATGCCAGTGGGAATCTGGGAGAGGAATGAATAAATGGTGGCTCTGTTGCTTTATGGTTGCCGAGGTGGTACTATTGATTGGAATTGGATTTGGATTGATGGGTAGCCGTTGAACATAGCCGTTGGCTTTCGAACGATCACTGCTCCATTCGGAGGGAAGGTTGTTCTGCTACCGTTGTGCATCGGATGGCTCCAGTCTCAGATGATGCGATTCCAGCGCGACGCGAACACACACCCTCGGCGGGGAAAAAAGCGTTTGGCGGAATGGGTGGAACGCCCCGTCACCGTGTTGTACCGCACCGCATCGCCACAGCAGCGAACGCCGTGCGCATGCCATTGCCCATTGTCATCGGGGTCAAGGCCTTGTCCTTGCGCAGTCACGGGCTCACAGTCCCCGCGCGCAGCCCTGCTGGAGCATGGTGCCATATATGGCGAGGCCGGTTGATGCGATCGTGCTACCACTTGACGATCACGGCCGGCCCAGGGACCTGAGGCAGCCCGGCAGAAATGGTCAGAGAAACAGGTCGCGGAATATGCCCCAGCGTCGAATAAGTTGCTCGCATCTCTCCTTGGGCGCAAGCAATAGTACTTCAGTTGGTCAACACTTACTCGCTCCGTTCATGAACGTTTGAGATAAAACTCACATAATTATATATTAATAAAATAATTATTAATTATAATTTTATCTTAACTAATTAAAATACGTTTTAAAAAGGAGTATTTGTCACCGATTAGTGACTAACCTACGTATAAACACTACCTGGTCAGGTTTGGCATGTCAGCTGAAATATAAATACCTGGACCGGACACGGGGCCACAAAAACTAGGTCGGCGTCGTTCTCTCCCCCCCGGGGGGATCGTGTGGCCTCGATGTCGCCGTGGCCCGCCCGCCGCTTGACAAAACTGCATAAGGAAATCCGAACCGTCCAAACACCTCTGCTATAAAGAAAAGAAAAAACCACCGCAACCATCACCGGTAATAATAATCCCCAGATTGCTCACTCCACGCCGCGCTGCGCTGCTCCCCACCATCACCATGGGCCCCAACGGCCTCTGGCGCCGCGCCTGTCCGCCGCTGTTCGTCCTCCTCCTCCTCGTCGCTGCGGCCGCGGCTGCGGGGAAGAAGGAGAAGGGTGATAGTAGTAGGCTGCGGTTCCGGCGGGAGGCGGGGACGTTCAAGGTGGTGCAGGTGGCGGACATGCACTACGCGGACGGGGCGCGGACGGGGTGCGAGGACGTGCTCCCGGAGCAGGAGGCCGGCTGCTCCGACCTCAACACCACCGCCTTCCTCTACCGCGTCTTCCGCGCCGAGGACCCCGACCTCGTCGTCTTCACCGGTCCGCCACCCACTTCCCTTCTCCTCCTCACTGCTTTGTTAATTCATTAGTAATTCGATGTCACTTTTCCTCCCAAATTGGAAGCCAGCGATTTAGAAATGAGAGTGGTCAAATTTGTTCCTTTGGCTCGCGTTGCTGGACTACGCAGTAATTAGGTTGCTACTACGGTTATAAACAGTAAGTGGGTTGGAACGATTTAATCCGCGAGTATGTATGCTAATGATGAGATCTTTAGCGGATTGAAATTGTGGCAGTCGGTAGATATCCCGTTCTGAATCTGCTCTTAAAAGAACTGTAGTTACTATCTCTTTGATAAGTACAAGAATATGTCACGGGTTTCCAAAGTGATAACGATTCGGGGGCCGGGCCAGTGGAGCTCGTGCTTCGGATTGGATTCGGGAATTCCGATCTGAGATTGGTTGGTTCCGGACGACGGTGAACTGGTCAGATGATGGCTGGGTCCAAATGAAGCTAAAAAGCCTAACAGAAGATACAAGTGTAGCCGTCTTCGTGATTATCTCGAGGTTAGAAATGTAGCTTCCGACGTGTAGTTTCACGGGCAATCTTGGTGATGTTTCCGAAGCTGTAGCTTTTGCAGCCAATTTTGTTCTAGGGAAAACAGCGTTGTGATGGATTTGTTTAGAGGAAGTGGGCCTAGCTCACTTGGGTGTGGGAGTGGATGATATATAATCCTGCCACCCGAGTTTAATTCCTCATGGACTTGAATATCATCGTAACATGTAGACAATATTCATAGACATGTCTTTTCTCCTACATGTTCCTTCATTTTTTACCATGAGGAAAAGTTGTTTGACAATGCATTTGCGGTGATGGTCATCGTGCATAACTCATACTGTTGATTGCTACCCCAATATTTGTAGACCTGCAGCTAGATCGTTTTAGAGAATATCATCATAACGGGTTTCCTTGGGCAGGTGATAACATCTATGGCGCAGATTCAACTGATGCGGCCAAGTCTATGGATGCTGCAATTGCTCCAGCCATTGCCATGAAACTTCCTTGGGCTGCTGTGCTTGGTAACCATGACCAGGAGGGTACGCTATCTCGTGAGGGTGTGATGCGTCACCTTGTAGGCATGAAGAACACCCTTTCCCGCTTCAATCCAGAAGGAGTAGAAATTGATGGTTACGGAAATTATAACTTGGAAGTTGGTGGGGTTGAAGGAACACTGCTGGCTAACAAATCAGTGCTCAACCTTTATTTTCTTGACAGTGGTGACTATTCTACTGTACCCTCAATCCCTGGTTATGGTTGGATCAAGGCTTCACAGCAAGTTTGGTTCCAGCAAACCTCTTCAAGTCTCCAGGTAAAAATGAGGGTTTTTGCTTGCAAATTTATCATTCTTTATCTCTTTTTGGGCCATCTTATCAATGTAGCAGCAATACTATGGTGGAACACTCAACTGAGTAAATAGAATAATTGAAACTTGAAAGTAACGCTACCTTATATTATGAAGTTCCTGAAATTGGTGGGCGGATGCTATCAGTAATAATATATTAATTATCTGTTGAACTATCTTAACTCTGCAAAATGTTGTCGCTAGTTTCGCTAGTTTTTCTGAAGACGGAAGTCAAGAAATTCATTGGTAGTTCAAAGTAGATGATACATCTATTCGCTAGTACTGTAGTTCCCAAAACTACTGGTTTCTAAATGTTTTGCGAATTCACATTAAATATAGAAAGATAAAACTACAAAGATGTTAGGTGTGACACTAATTCCAATACGATAAGCTCATTGTGTTGGTTTTATGGACATACTTTATGTTATGAATAACAAAACTTCTTGTAATATGCAGACAAGGTATATGAGTGAACAATTGAAACAGAAGGAGCCAGCACCTGGCCTTGTGTACTTCCACATTCCATTGCCGGAGTTCAGCAGCTTTACAGCATCCAATTTCACAGGAGTAAAGCAGGAGGGTATCAGCTCACCATCAATCAACTCTGGGTTCTTTGCCACCATGGTGGAGGCTGGAGATGTGCAGGCTGCCTTTATAGGACATGATCACATAAATGACTTCTGTGGGAAGCTCAGTGGTATTCAGCTGTGCTATGCCGGTGGATTCGGTTACCATGCGTACGGGAAGGCTGGGTGGTCAAGGAGAGCAAGGGTGGTGTCTGTGCAACTTGAGAAGACAGCGAGCGGCGAGTGGCAAGGAGTGAAGTCCATCAAGACATGGAAGAGGCTTGATGATCAACATCTCAGCACAATTGACTCTGAGGTCCTATGGAACAGAGGCTCTAATGGTAAGACACTCACCTATGCATGAGCATGGTATTAATTCTGGCATACATAAGTAACAGCAGTAGTGACTTGGATGAATAGGTCTCATAAAAAAGAGTGAACAGGATAACATGATCTATTCTTGTACTATATAAATTATTATCCTGATTGACGAACCTATGTGTTCGGAACCAGAACTTATCTAAGGTTGCCAATTGACAGGGAGGCGCAGGAAGAATCATGATGGAAGCTGAGTTCAGGGTGGGGACAATGAATGCTGAATCGTACCTCTACACATGATGTGTGCTGCTGAAGTTCGTAATTGTGTAAAGGAACAAAAATATAGTATAGTCATATACGCAAGTTTCTGCCGCATCGAGGAAAAATTGGATCGTAGATTTAATGTAATTCAGTACACATGTCACTCTTTGCAAATGGGCTCAAATGTCAAAGGAAAATGAGAGTACGATGCCCATGCAGCCTGTCTTCTATCTCATAAGTTCATTATTGGCACAGTTTTAAAATTGTTAAATCAAAACAAGAGAATTCATAAATTATCTGTGCCATATTGCCATGTGTTTTCTTACAGATCTCATCAGCATATTAGACATGCTTTACTACCCTTTATATCAAGAGTTCTAAGGGCATACTTACAAGGCAATTACAGACTATAGTAGGTTAATGTTTTCCTTATTTACAAATGAATGGAACCATGACGCAGACAGGACACTAGAAGAATCATGCATATAAGATTTAGAGCAAGTGGCGATTAGTCAGGAGTTTTTGACCAAGAAAAGTTTCAGCTTCTTTTCCTGCTGCTGGTCGACAAGAAAGACCCAATTGTCAAAGCTTCACACTGGCAATATGTTGAAGAATGCTTTGAAGTGTCTTCGTCGCAGAATGCTTCTTCCAACTTCAGGCAATCAGGCTGCTCTGTCATCTAATTTGCAGCCTCTTGTGACAGAACACTGTCGTCATCATCAGCAACCTTCTTCGAAGGGGTCCGCGGATCAGACATTTTCCATAAGCAGACCGTTTCGTCTGCTGAAGCCCATGCGACCGTCGAACCATCAGGGCTCTGTACATTAGGATCTTCAGTAGCGATGGTGGTATTTCAGGCGGAGTCAAAGTATGTTTTTTTTGGCTTACCTGGCTGAGCTCAAGAACTCTTGATTTGTGCCATTTTAAATCTGCAACTTCCTCTATGGAAGGATATGACAACAGGCTTAGCTGGTTACTGCTATAAACATGAGCACTTAGGATCTCATTTTCTTGCCGATTCCACTCCAATGCGCAGACCTTCCCAAGAGCACAAAAGAAAATCAACTCGACATTGCTGCCAGATGCAGTAAGTAGATAGTTTGATGTAAACTGAACCGAAACGCGTTTACCTGAGAACCTGTTTCTGTAGTTTTTGCGCATGTTCCGATCTCGGTGTTCCAGATTTTGATGCATTGATCGGCATGTCCACCACCAGAAGCAAGCCTATTCATCTTGAAAGGACACCAGGCAAGGGCTCTTACTGCTGCAGTGTGCTCAGTAAATCTATATAGGTACCTAGTTGGTCCCAAGATTAAGGAATGCCAGATATAAACAACATTGTCGTTGGCACCACTGGCGAGCCGCAGTCCATCTGGAGACCATCTCAGACCACAGACCTCAGATCTGTGCCCTTCAAGATGGTACACGCCCTTGCCAGATCTGACTGAAGGTAAAGCAGAAAACATATTCATGAGAGACAAAAATGAAAAGAATCTTTTTGGACTGAAGATATTCATGCAGGCAACAAGGAAAAGTATAGTCGTTATTTCCGCTGAATTTTGAAGCTAATGCAGCATGGTCTGACCAATAGAACCTTCCTAAAGTCAAACTGAAGAGTTAATTCCAGTATTCGACAAAAGGGAGGAATTCATACCATCATAGTTGATTATATAAGTATCACGGCTTCCTGATGTCAGAATGTTGCCATTCCAAGCGAGGCTTCCCACCCTGTCAGTGTGACCTCCAAAGGTTCTTATCCGAAAACACATGGCAGCAAAGCATCAGCTCCATTTGGTACCATTTTAGGTCACTCTTTCTAGACTCCGGCAGTAATGCGAAGAGTAGAAAAATCATAAGCAAACATATGAAATCTTCTTGAATGTTGGCTCACATTAAACAGAAAAATACTAAAGCTAAACTCTGGAAATAAAAAGATTATGAGAAAAATACTTATACCCGATGCATCCCATGGATATCCCAGACTTCGATTTGGGAGTCTGCAAATCCGACAGCCAGCCTTTTGCCATCACAAGACCAAGCAATACTCGTGGGGTACACTCTCGCTATTGCGTAGTAGCAGCTGCCCTCTCGTACCGTCCTCCTTCCTCAGATATACACCAGGACCGACGGCCATTGCCAGGATATTTTCCTTTCCCCAGTCCATAAGGTTCAGATAGAAGTCCTGAGCCATCCCCGGTGCATCGAGTATTGTTTTTGGATACTGCAGGAGAATTTACGAATAACATTTGGTTTGTGAATGATCCTCAAATTGCATCAGTCAAGGAGGTAAAAGTGCGGAAAACATCTGCAGAACTGCATTTCTTGCCTTGTTAATAGTCTCTATCTCCTGCTGCTCTTACGTGGCACATTCAGTGAAAGAGAACCCAATAAATCATTCTACGACTAGACGCAAAGTTGTACACGATATCTTTTCGTGAATAAACTAGATGGAACACCGGTTATAGCACACCAAAATTGCACTCTTCTAAGATCAAATCTTTCTTTTCCTGCATGACGTATGTTCATTGAAAACTATAGAACACATCAAGGTATAATAGCACACCTATCTCCTGCTACCACACAGCCGCTCTAATTTCATTCTGACGATTGTCCTAAGTATTATTCTATCAGAACAAAACCAATGAGACCTGTCCTAGCGCCTGCATTGCACTTTCCAAAGTTCGGAACCAAATCAGTTGGAAAAGAAGACGATGACGGAAAAAAGGACGGCTCGAGAAAAGGTACCTCGAATATATCTAAGAATCCGATGAACTGCTGCAAAGTGAACTGACCGGGGGGCAGCCATGAAAGGCTGACTTTCTTAGGAAAAGCCATCTGGGCAAGAGATCGTCAGATAAACCAAACTGCCCCATTGGCAAGGCGGTACGCGTTCCCGGGGTTGACCGCTATGACAATAAAAGATCTTTCCTTAAGGAAGGGGCTTAAGTGGTACAAGTAGAAGAAAACAGAGGTGAAATGTGCAAGAAGCCAAGAACGACAGAATTGACGTCAGAATCACACAAGAAAGAACAGAGGCATCCAACCGATCCTTCACCGTGATATAGCGCAGGGCGAAGCCAGGAACAAGATCGGCCGGTGGTACCTTCGGGATACAGCGCGGCGCCGGCGCCGGGCTATCGAGTTCCTTGGCTTCCTCGAGCATGTCGTCGACGAGGCGCAGGCTCTGGCGGCAGCCGCCGCCGCGGGGGCTCCTGAAGGGCAGCATCCGGAACGGCTTCCCGTCGGGCCTCGCCCGCAAGTTCTCCTCCGCCCACCTCCTGTACTTCTCCTGCACGCACAAGCCCCGACATACAAGAACCGTCACGGCCACGGCCTCACGGGCAAATCGGCAAACACCACGCCGGCGCGCGCGGCCACCAGAATGGAGCAGGCGAGAAACGCGACTACGTACCCTGCAGGCTCCGGGAGAGGTGGTGCCCGCCGGGCCCTTGCGGCGGGCGTAGAGGGTGTCCCGGGCGAGGTCGAGGTCCATGAGGGCCCGGGTGGGGATGAAGCGGTCGGCGGCGGGCTCGGACGGCGGCGTGTAGAACTCGCGGTCGTGGAGGCGCGTCAACGGCGACGGCATCCTCGAGCAGGGTTGGCAGAGAGATTAGTTCTTTGGTGTGGGGAGGAGTTCTCGGGGGGAAGGGGCGGGAGGCGGGAACCCGTGCGTTGGTAGTTACTAGGCACGTTTGGTTAGGCTTTTGGGCTGAAGTCTAATTAAACAGCTGCTATAGTTTTATGTGTAAAAAGAGCAACTAGGAAAAGCTCCCCAGATTCAGCTTTCCGCAATATGCACTTATCGTCTAGCGCCTTTGCCTAGCGATTTGAAAAAATTTACAAAGAAAAATGCCCTTTTCCATCCCGCAGTCCCTCTTCTCCACATGGTTGTTCCCGAGCTCCCGCGGGCCGCTGCCCACCACCGCCGCTCGGCCAGTACCGGAGGCGAGCTCCTCATCCGCCTGTCCTTTGCCTGTCCTCCGATTCCCCCTCCCCCTCCGCGTCCGGTCGTGAAACTCCTCCTCCGGCGCCTCCACGAGAGGCGAGGTCCAGATCCGCCGCCACGAGAGGCGAGGTCCTCCTCCATTGATCCTCCGTCGTCCACGTCTCCCTCCCCCTCCTCGTCCGATCGTCGTCGTCCTTCGGCCCGCGGGCTCCTCGTCCCCCAAGACCCATCGGCCACGCTACGACGTGCTGCTTCCGCCGGCGCGCCCCTCCACCGTCGTGGGCTGGCCGGCCGCCCGCTAGGGAGGTGTGTTCCTCCGCCGCCCACGACCGACCCCTCCAGCACCGACGGACGGCTCCAGGGCCGAACGCCTCCTCCGCCGCGCTCCGCCGAAGGCTCCAGCACCGGTGCGTGCGGCCGCCCTCGTCTTTCCGCACGGCTAGCATCGACAGGTCCTGGCTCGTCCTCTAGCACCAACGTGTCCCGGTTCCTCCTCCAGCACCGACGGCCAGTACCGACGGGTCCCGGCTTCTCCTCCAGCACGGCCACGCCCAGCACCTCCTCATCCCGGCCGCCTCCTCCTCCCGCACGGCCACGCGCCATGGTAACTCATTCCCCTCTCAATTCATTCACTACACTTTTGATAAATTGCTGCTGGATACCTCAATGCGTTATGTGTGCTTTTGAAAAGTAGAAATATATGCATAGAACTGAGGCAGCCAATAGCATATATGCTTTTGAAAAGGAGAAATATATGCATAGAACCTTGGTTTTGAGCTTGATTTACGCCAATGAGGCAAACAATTGTGCACATTGATAGTAATATGTGAGAAGAGCTGTTATAGTACTCCAGTTTTTATCACCATTTTCTTCATTTTGAAGTTGCTATATACTTTTGTCTATTTTGCACTGTTTGAAGTATTATTTGTATCTAGTCAATTGATTGTCTTGTTGTCTCTATGACCATTGAATTGTTGTTGCATGCATCCTTTGTTTGTAGATTAGCCTTGAAATTGTCCGTAGACAATTGATGAACCATGTTGTTAGTTCTTTCATGCCCTCTATTGGTAAAGTACATACTTTGATTATTTAGTTTTCCATTCAGATTTTGAATAATAAGGTTTTCATGTGTGTTCTATGATCTGTGGAGTTAAAGAAGTGTAGGGACTCAAGCACATTCATGAATTCTTTACTAGTTTTAGTATCTTTATTGGAGCTCAATAGGAATTGAGATGAATCTTTAAACTGTGGATCTTTAACATTCTAGAATTCTTTACAAATTGATATGATTCTTCAATGGATATGATTCTTTACTAGCTCGTATGATTATTTTTGTAAACTGTGGGTCTTTAACATTCAAGACTTCTTTACTAAGTGGTATGATTCTTCAATTGCTATGATTCTTTAGTAGTTGCTTATATGTTAAATTTGTGATTCCGTTAGATGGCAACCCCAAAGGTAAATTGGGATGCTTTTGCAACTAGGGCATTTGTTGAGATTTGCAAGGATGAAACCATAGCTAGGAATAGGCCTAGCGGTTGGTTGAGTACCATTGGGTATAACAATCTGGAGGCCAAATTCTTTAAGCGGATGAGGAAAAAATTTACGAGGAAGTAATTCAAGAATAGGTAGGATTTCATGAAGAAATATTATATCCTATGAGTTCAGTTGAACAATAAAGCAACCGGTCTTGGTAGATGCCCGATAAGGAAGACTGTCGATGCATCAGATGAGTGGTGGAACATGTAGATTGGGGTAAGTTGTTTCCTAATTTTTGTTACAAGTTCTATTTAGTACATGCTAATATTGGTAAATTCACTAACATAATTTATATCTTGGTTTTAAGGTAAACAAGGAGTTTACGAAGTTCAGAGATGGGCCACCGGCGAACTTGAAGTGCTTGGAGGTCATGTTTAATAAGGCATTTGTGACCGGTGATACTGCCACCATCCCTGGAATGGTGCTTGGTGGGGAGGCTAGTCCAGTTCTTCTCGAGGGCTCAGGATCTAGTACAGATCCAGCTGGGAGGAGTTGACTGGGTTAGGGTCAAAGAGAAAGAAGACAACAAAGACCAAGGGGAAAAAAACCAACAAATATTTTCAAGAGTACAAGAAGGTAGAACGTGCTATATCCTCTCAGACACCCTCCATCCAATCTATAGGTTCCTCTATCCCAACTATCAAGGAGGTCATACAGTTGATGATTGAATGTGGTGCAGTCCAAAGGACTCCTCTCTTTTTCACGGCTTGCAACCTTGCTCTGAAGCCGGAGATTAGGGAGTTGTTTGTGGCAATACCAAGCAACGAAGGATGGTTTGATTATCTCGAGAGGTCACATGCCAATGGCCTGTAGTATTTATATGTTAAACTATTTGTAGCAACTATTTGTAGTAACTACCAGTTGACATGTATTTTATTTGTACTGATTGTATGTTCAACTATTTTATTTGTAGAGATTATATGTTGTACTATTATATTTGGATTATTATGTGATATTTATGTGAGTTCTTATATGTATGTTCGAGTAAATGAGTGATGAGGAAGGTCATGATGTTGAGGATGATGATGACAACATTGAGGAAGAAACTACACATTCAGCTAGGAATAGTGCAGAATGGACAACTCTTAATCGGTTGCAAAATTTGGAGCAATTGAGACAACTAGCAATGTTGGGTGAACATTATGAAGAAAGGTACTTGAACAACAACCTTATCGATCTCCTATACAAACGGGCTATTCTTGGATAGTTGAGAAGCTCAATCATAAAAGATCTTATTATAGGATGTTCAGAATGTCTAGGAGAGTATTTGATCTTTTGCATCAGACTCTAGTGCAAAATTATAACCTAACATCAACAAGGGACATGACATCGATAGAAAGTTTGGCAATATTTTTGTGGATGGTTGGAGGATCTAATTCCTTTGGGATGCTGAATTAATTTTCTGCAGATCAATTTGGGTTGTGCATATAAAATTTTATGGAGTGTTGAATTGTCTCTATAATATGTCCCATAATATCATTAGACCAAAAGATTCAACATTCAGCCTAGTCCATTCAAAGCTACTAGAACATCGTTTCCATCCACACTTCAACGGAGCAATTGAGGCAATAGATGGCACACATGTGAAAACCATTATCCTGGCAGGGAAGTTAATTGAGTACAGAAATCGCCACGGTTACACTTCCAACATGTAATGGCTTTTTGTAACTTCGACATGCACTTCACATTCGTTGTTGCCGGTTGGCCAGGATCGGTACATGACACATGGGTTCTAAATAATACACAAGAGAAGTTTGTTCATGTATATCCAAAACCTCCTCCGAGTAAGTACCTTACTTTTTATGCATATACATTCATATATTGTCGTATTTGTTATGTATAGGGAAGTACTATCTTGTTGATTCAAGTTATCCTAACAGGACCGATTATTTCGCTCCTTATAAGGGAACAAAATATCATCTACCGGAGTTTCACATATCGCGCACGCCAACAGGGAAGTGTGAGGTGTTCAATCATGCTCACTTATCGCTCCGGAATGTGATTGAGCGCTCGTTTGGAGGCCTAAAGATGAAATGGAGGATCCTCTTACATGTTCCAAGTTATCCAGAGGAGACACAAATCCGTATTGTTCATGCTTGCATGACTCTTCACATTTTTATACGGGAAAGCACACTAGCTGATAAGGAGTTCGATAAATGCGATGTTGATGAAGACTACATTCTTAATGTGGGACAAGCAACCTCCGTAGGTAATGAAGAATATAAATGGTGTTGCAATGGATGGCAATAACATGAACATTACTCGGAAACGAATTGCTGATTCCCTATATGCTGTGAGAAGACGTTAGCATGTATTTTAATTTTTCAGTATGACATGTATAACTAGTTCTCTTTATTACCTACATTTGAACATGTAACTTGAATCTTAATTAAGTAAAAAACGATTATTTCATATTGATTTAAGTTCAAAACACATAGAATATGTTATGTACGTATAAATAAACTCATTTTAGGATAATTATAAACATCTTTTATAGTAACAACACTCAAATCAGATTATATACATACTCTTAGCACTCTAGGGGCACTTCAGACATTTCATTCATTCACAGTCAACAGTCACAGCCCAACCAAACACGCTTAACCACAGGCTCAGGCGCCAACAGCCACAGCAGTTTTCTTAAACAGCCAGCCAACAGCAGCTTTTACAATAGCCACAACCCAACCAGACACCCCCTTAGCCAACGGACCTTGGAGCCTTGTCGGTTTGGTGGGCTACCACTAGTTTGGACCAACACTTTTTCATGTTTCTGCTTGAAATAAATACGGAGATTTCGTTTGAAATTCGCAAGTTCCAAACATGTCCTGGCATGGTATGCCAAAGCTAAGGGTCAGTGGGACGTCCACGCAACAAAATATGCACTGAATGAGCAGCTCATTAAGCTCTGAAAACCTAAACAGAACATGAGATATTGAAGTGTAATCTGACGCCTCACAAGTGGCTAACCCTCGGAAGATATTAGCCTTCGAGGCTCTTTATGTGATGATTCCTTGTGATTGATATTGATTTTATGATATTACACACTGAATTTTCCCTGGAATAGATTACATATACACCCAAATGGACAACAGAGAAAACAACAGGTGGACCTCCCTGCTTGTATACCGAACTGACCAAAGATCAGCGCCTCTATAAATATAAGGGGACACCGGCACAAAGATCAGAGCAGATCTACTTCTTTCGTGGATATCCCGTATCCGTATACACATCCCGAATATTAGCTTAACCGAGTTGGACGTGCACCCACCTGCAGTAGCGCGAGATTAGGTCCGACAGAACAATTCCTCATTTGTGTATATCCAGGCCGTGAACAATGGTGAATCTCCGAAACAGGCACATAACCAGCAACAAAAATACCAGATCAAACGCCATTCAGGATTTGTCCATGCTATAAACTGGAGCGTGGCCTCAACGGGAATCCATTTTCGAAAGCATGGTCAAGTACTTCCTCGATGCGCTTCACCAGCAGAATCTACCAGCAGCAAAGTAAATACAAGTCAGCCACAAACATTTCAACGGGTAGATTCCATCCAGAAGAACTGCATTCACTGGGCATAGAATAATTGAAACATAATATCGATCGGCTTGCTATTCCTGATACTTTGGCTCAACATGATATCAAAAAGTTCTAGAGCTATTTTACGAGTTTTTTTATGCTGAATAGTTCATGCATCATACATATGAATAGCAAGCATAAATGCAGACTCAAGTTAGTAGCTCAGAACATATCCTCAACAGTCAAAACTACATAGGGCATCAGCTCCGAACAAATTTCAAGTAATAGCTAACACTAAGCAAACACATACCTCCATGCCAGAGAGGATGGGTGCTGGAACCTCAGACAAGTCCTTCAAGTTCCTTTCTGGCAATATTACTCTCTTGATGCCATAACGATGTGCTGCAAGTACCTGAATTCCAGAGAAACTTTGAAGTTAAATATATTATAAGAGCACCACAAAGGAAATGGTTGAGCCTTCCATCTTTTCCAAGTGAACAAGAAAAATATCAGGAACATACATAGTAGTACCTTATCCTTAACACCACCAACTGGCAACACTAGGCCCCTAAGAGTCATCTCTCCAGTCATCGCGGTGTCTGCTCTGACTTTCCGATTACTAAACAATGACACCAGTGATGTTACCAATGTCACTCCTGCAGAAGGACCATCCTTTGGCACAGCACCAGCTGGAAAATGTATGTGAATATCACGGCTCTCTAATAAGTTAATATCAGAAGTAGGCGACAGATTGAGGTCAGCTGCTCTTGCTCTCACCTGTTATAATCAACGAAATTCTAAATTAAATGTAAAAAAGGATAGTATTCAACTTGATACATACTGACACGCAAAACTAAGCATACTGGAGTTTATCATGCTTATTTTAAACAGTATTTCTACTCACAGCCATACTGCTCGAATTCCAGTAATAATTTGAAATAACTTCAAATGGCAAGGTCAGGTTCTGCCAATTGAATATAAAAAAAAGACAATATGATGCCATGCAAGGCAGATAGGTGAGAAGAAAAGAGCATGTTTACCCATGTCAGAGCTAACTGTGCCGACTCCTTAATTACATCGCCAAGTTGTCCAGTCAGATGCAATTCACCCTTACCCACCATGGCTGTTGCCTCTACAAATTGAACTTCCCCACCAAAAGAAGTCCAAACAAGCCCAACTGACACCCCTGGGGATGCCACACGGTCCGCAGCTTCTCTATCATCAAATCTAGGAGGCTGTAGCACAAATGTACTGTAAGATACAACAAACATAAACAGAGGACTCTGTAGCCTCACATAAAGTTAAACTGAAACTTTGATGTTTAGAGGCAATGACATACCCCAAGCACTTTTTCTAGCATAGCCTCATCAACAATTATAGGCGATGGATTTTCATATGTATTTGATATGTCCTGGCCCATAGGAATAACTTCCATTTCAACTTCACCACCATCAGCGAGCCTTGAATCCAGTAAAGTTGTAGTTATGGGCTGTATTTCCTTGCCAAGTCTAAGTGTACTTTCTAGCTCTGCAACCTTGACAGCAGCTGCACGGGCCAATGCAGCTAGGTTTCGCTCAAGATTGCGCACACCAGCTTCTCGTGTGTATCTCTCGATGATAAGTTTGACTACAGCCTGGACAGATGAACGGAATAAAGCAAACAGGGATGGATTACTCAAAGAGTTCTCATAAATACTCAAATGAAAGAAAAGATGATATAAAATGAGAAGGCATAAAAGCAATCCATTGTAACAACTGTTGTAAGACAGACAACGAATTCAATACTAGTATATAGTGGAACACAAGTAGTTGATGACTGCAAAAACGATAAAATGTGGAAGGAAAGTGGTGTGAACCTTTGTTCACATCAGGATAACTACCGCATGACCTGAGGAGCTAAAAATCCTAGTGGCATCCTCTCTTCTCATTGTTAAAATAATGGGGAGACAGCCCAAAATCAAGAACTAGATTTTCAAGTATGGACCATATAACAACGCTCTGCTCATCGCTTCATGGTAAAAACAGGGGGTCCCTAACAACAATATACCTAGCCTAGTAGCCTCCATGCATGCACTGAATTTTGTTAGTGTATTCATCACCACAAATAGATTAGCACGCCTCTGAAGCATAAGTACACTGCAATTACCACTGCAAAATTTAAAGCCTTTACCTTTGCCATTAAAGAACTTCAGCTTTATCTCTAAGGAGGATGAAAAGCACAATTCACCTTGTCTAAATTTCTTTGAGTAAACTGAGTAATAATATAGCAAATGCATTTCAACAGGAGCATTTGTTACTGTTTCGACGGATGCAGTGAGCAAATTAGACTTTTTTTTTATCATGGGATACCAGCTAAAAACAGTTTATAGACAAGGAAAGGTGCAGCAGAAAACAGCCCTTGTGTCATACCTCAGGTATCTGAAGATATGTGGCACTCAAGCCATGCTGTTCCAATACCCTTGGTAGGAGATGTTTCATGGCTATTTTTAGCTTCTCTTCAGGCGTGTAGCCTGGTAGCTCAATGACTTCCATCCGATCTAACAGAGGAGGAGGGATAGGTTGCATCTTGTTGGCAGTTGCAACAAATACGACCTTTGACAGGTCAAACGGAACATTCAAATAGCTGGTGAAAATGAGTGAAGGAATCTAAGTACGTAAACATGGAAAGTACATCAAGTATTTTCGTGCATGATTTTTTGCAGGTGCACAAATTCTAACATGATGCACATCTATGAAGTTTTTTGATAATTTTGCAAGATGCAAGACTACATAAACCCTAAACTCAAGCACCCCACCCTTGCATGTACATTTTCTTTTCCCTCAAGTAAAATGATCTCTTTCGCAAAGCATTGTATGGTGCGCATCAGACTTATAAGTAACCCATGAACATAGCCTCTTAGAAACAACGGGAGACTGCAAACTGCAATTTTCATAACTAAATGCAATCCTCATGCTAGGTGTCTAGGTGACATGGCTATGGTGGTAAAATAATACCCAGAAATAATAGCCATGAACAACCAATATGTGCTCAATCATGATAAGCATTTTTTGGAGAAGCCTGAGACCCAATTTCACTAAGGAACCAACCAGCTAATCACAAAATGCACTTGTTATACAGATAAAACGAAAGGATACTGGTCATTGAATGTTCTATTCTGCTCAGGGTCAAGAACTTCTAGCAGTGCTGATGCCGGATCGCCACGTACATCAGAACCAGTCTTGTCAATTTCGTCAAGAAGCATCACTGGGTTGCTGACAGATACTCGCTGCATTTTTTATTAACAAAATATGAGCATGACTTATTCCACATAAGTTATATAATGAAGCAATGGTACTAAAATCATTCAATGGAAAGCAACTGGAAGTTAACAGCAGGAAATTTCATGTAAGAGCTGTCAAAATATTAATCCAAGACTAAGTAGATTGTAATAACAAATAATTTCTAGTAAAGAAAAAATATCCCATTGATATTACCAAAAAATAAGTTAATTATGAAATGAGAAATTGAACTGGATTAACCTTTAGCCCATCAATGAGGCGCCCTGGCATGCTTCCAATGTATGTTCTTCGATGGCCCCTAATATCAGCCTCATCTTTTACACCACCGAGAGAGATTCGTATGAACTTCCTATTTAGGGCCTTTGCTATGGATGAAGCTAATGAAGTCTTTCCAACACCAGGTGGTCCCACAAAACACAGCACTGGACCTCTGGCATCAGGTTTGAGCTGCAAGCAAATTAGTGCATCTCTATGAGATAGAAGATACATTAATCAGGATAGGCACATAAGAAGATTATGCGTAAGTCCAGTTTATCTACCTTACGGACAGCCAAATACTCAATAATCCTCTGCTTAACTTTGGTCAGCCCGTAATGATCACGGTCAAGACTCTCCTTCGCAGCTCTAAGGTCAAGTTCCCTTTCTTCACTGACTTTTTGCCAAGGAAGGTCAGCAAGAAGTTCCAAATAAGCCCGAGAGCTACTATATCCAGGTTGCTGAGGTTGCATCTTTCTCAAGCGCCTGCAAACAAAACTAGCTGAATAAATAAACGTGTACCACATGTATGCACATAGAGACGGAAGTGGATAGGCTAAGTTACCTCAACTCCCTTTGGGCGTGCTTCCAAATATTAGCAGGCATCCCTGCATTCTGCATCTTCCTTTCCAATGCAGCGACGTCGTCCTCATCATCATCGTTATCGCCAAGTTCCTCCTTGATAGCCCTCATCTACAAAACTGACAGGGTCATTATCATATTGGAAACAGAATTATATGCTGCACAGAAAGGCCATGGATATCAGAGTTACTCAAATACCAGGATAAGATCTCTATAAGAAAAGGAGCATTTCCATCTTATATATATTCACAAAGTATCTAAAAATACAAGCATGGTGAAATGTAGTTTACGGTTGATCAGCAGTGCTAACTCAAACGAGCAAATATATCAGCAGGCCGAAAATTCTGGACCTTCATGCATGGAAATTAAAATTAGAAATCCAAACCTGTTGGCGCAACAGAAATTCCTTTTGGGACTTTGACAGCTGCCCCTCAACCTTTTGTGTTATTTTCTCAGCTACAAGAATTGACTGCCCATCACAAGGAGAAAAAACAGTTTAAAAAGCTATTAAGTGAGTAGATCATAGAAAGTGAACTTACTAAAGCAGAAGGAACCTTAACACAATTAATCATTCATTCAACAAACCATAGGGTTTCTTCACCTGCAGGTGTCTGTCTACAAGTTCAGTTGCCTTGGAAAGCCTGACTTTCAAGTCAACTGAATCCAGCATAGAGAGCTGCTCCTCAAAGTTTATTTCGAAGCTAGCAACAAAAATATCAGCTAGCCTGTATACAGGAACTGTCTCAAGCAGCACCTTAGTCCTACCAACTGTTTTCTGCTTCTGCAGAAACAACAGAACAATGGTGAGTCAAAGTTCACTGATAATTCACTGACGCAAAAGAGAACCATCATTGATCATGAAAAGATGCAGTTTAAGGTGTTGACAGGCACTAGGGAAATCTTTGTTTAGGATATTTCTAAATATTCATCTTTCACAATCTTGCATGGATCCACAGATCTTCAGAATTTGATCTGTCTTCAGTTCTTTACTACATCTTCCTATTGCTCAGTACAACGGTACACAGAGGATATCAAATTCTGCTTGAGTTCTTTACCTGCTCAAGGACAGATATTAGTTCCATTGCAGTAGCTTTAAATTGTCTAGAAAGAGCAATTAGATCTGGGTCTTGCTCTGCCTGCTCCAACTCTAGCAAATCGAATAAACAACAGTATAAGTGTCAGAATTTAATATATCAAGTGACTTTTAAAAGGCAAGGCATAAAGCAGATACATAATAACATTGCTCTTAAAGGAAGCAGCATATTTTAGATTATTCAATGAGCTACTGAAGGATTTCAAGAGAAGAAACTACACTGTACTAACAAAACATCAACATCATCAGTCCAGAGACACCAAATTCAGAAAGATGAGGATACAGCTGTGTGAAATGACAGCACCAGTTTATGATGACGATAGTGTAGGAAAATGGTGAGAGAGAGTAAAACAAACAGGCCTTACCAGTCTTTGTCATGTCAAGGCGTGAAACACGGGCAACATGATATGACCCTCTTGCACTGAGTTCCTGAACACTGAACCTACATAAACCTTCAAGAACAACAATGTATGTAACCCTTCCACTTGGTTTCTCCACCCCTCTGGAAAGGTGCAGAGCTCTAGCAGCAACTCCCCTATACATGGAAGGAAAATAACGGTGAAGACAAAGTTGGATTAAAAAGGTCGGGAGACACTACAACTATACTTTATAGGTTTATTTTTCATCACTTTCTGTAACTATACATCCAATATAGTTGAGGTATAGCTGGAGATGATAAAGTTCATGTCGCAGCTAACCATTTCTAGGAGATAGGTTGAAATAAACTGACATAACTGGTATAGTGCATGCAAGGATTGGAAAATTAGATGGAGGATGGCAAGTTGTCCCAAGAAAAACTGAAGCATCTTCATTTCAAATAGTTAATAGTTGGAAAAACATGTAGATCACACGCCAGATATGTGAAGCACCAACAGAATAGCAAACAACTAAAGGAAATTATCTGGAACCTTCAATGAACAGAAAAATGTTAACCTGAACGTTGAGCTACAAGTACTACATATGTATGTATGTAAAATGCACCCTCCTCTAGCTCAGTCCATTCATAGAAACTATGCAATAGCCAACAGTTCTACAATCAGGCAATTGTGTCGGACTAATGCATTGTTGGCTTGTTGCACTAACCACACACAGCATAAGCAACTAAATTCATGTAGCAGAAACCATTTTCTTCAATCTATTTATGTTCATGGAATGCAATATTGCATCACATGGTTATATTTGCTCACTCCATGTCAAAGCTCCTAAGTGTAGCAATGCATAACACTATTTAGTGGTGAAGCACTATCTTAATCCGTCTATTATTGTCATATTTGACGGCTTTTTATCTCAGGAACCTCATCCACAGATATAATACAGGCGCAATGGAAAAGCATTAGATTAGCAAATGCTGTTACGCACCGGCTGTGCCAGTGAATGGGCTCCTTCCCACTCTTTGCATCCTGTTTGGTTGACTCTGCCCCAGAACCACCAGGCGACTTGCTGCCTCCTTCACCTGAATCACCGCCCACTCCTATAAGAGCAATAGCAATTCCAGTAAGAATGTACAGGTCCCCCAACCAATGGCTCATGAACTGAATTAGAAACTGCACTCTTTATCTCACCAGGAGACAGAATCGAACCAACAGCCGCAGCCTCCGAGTCATGCACAGGAAGCACCCCGATCAGACCCTTATCCTCTCGCTGCCAGAGCTCCTGCTCCACCAGCTTGACACTGAAGGCCAAAACAATCACATTGATGAAGTCACAACCCAAGTCAAAATCCAAACCAAAGGCATAAATCTCCCCTCCCACAGAGTCAACACACGCCAACAAGCTACACCTGCACCTAACCTACACCAACAAAAATTCCAATAACCCCCTAGCTAAACTGAACCAGAAGTGACAAAACCGCACCTAGAAAATTCTAACACTAAATGAGCGGCGGGTAATTGTAAGCTGAATTAGTCAGCCATCAAAGCAGCCAACCCGCTCAAAACCCCACCTTGAGTCCAACGAGAGCATCAAATTGCACTGAGAATTTTATTTTTCACCTCAGAAGCGATGGCTACCAAAATAAAAGCAGATAAACAAAAGTTCTACTTGAACCACACGGATACATAGGAATACTCCAGAACCTAAACAAAAAGCCTCTATAATTCGGAGCTGGCTAATTGAGGCAAGTGGAAACACCTAATCCAAAGCTACGCCCCAAGCGACTGATCACTCCGGCGGAGAAAACCTAACGACGGTCAATCCACTCGCCCCAACCCGCCTAACCTACAGGCTACAGCACACCAAATTACACCCCGAAACCCCAATCACGAACCCTACACAGCCAGTTAATCGGGGCCGCCGCGGGAAATCGCTCGCGCGTGCGCGCCGGCGCCCTGCCGCCTACTCACCTGCTGGGGTTGGTGCAGCGGATCCGCACGATGGCGCCGGGGAGCAGCACCTTGTTCCGGAACGGCAGTATCGCGAGCCGGCCAGGCAGCTCCACCGGCGCGTCCGCCATGGCCGCGCGTCGAAGAAGGGGAGGGAGCACGCACGCGCGCACGCACTGGTGTGCTCTGTACGGCAGAATAGAAACTATCGAAATAGAAAAAAAATGGGAGGGGGAAGGAAGGCAAGAGGTGGGAGACGACGAGGATATTTATGGGAGCCGAGCCCGAGCCGGACTCTGCGAGGCGAGTCAAGAATGGACTGCGGTTCGGGTGCAGTCGGTGGGGCCCCCGGGATGTATCTGTGGGGACCACGCGTCGGCGGCGGGTGTGGAGTGGCGTGTGGAGGTGGCGCTTTGGTGGAGATAAGGGTTGGCGCCGCGGGATCCGGTGTGGGGAGGGTGTCCTGCGGCACGGCCGCGTGGAGGCGTGCTTATTGGTTCTGACGGTTTTGGGGGAGACGGCAGCAGGGTCTGCAGATCGCCACCGTCGATTTGTTGGGATCGGAGTGGAGGACGGTGTGGATCTTGACCTTCGAGGCGTCCACTCGGTGTATTACTGTGCTGCCACGTGAGTCCGCCGTATGATTGGGATCGTACCGATGGACCACCACGTATACGTTGCTTTTGACACGGACTTGACGCAGTATAGCAGTGGGACCTTTCCTACCGGCGAAGTAGCAATTTCCTTTGCCCAGACAGGCCGATGTGTAGGCACTTCCTAGGAGCCCAGAACCTTATCCCTGTCCCTTCTCGATCCGGTCAATCTCTCTCCTTACTCCGGCAGCCTCATTGGCTGAAAAGGTGACTATCAAAATAAAGAGGAAGGGGAAAGAGAAATTAATTTTACTAATTAATTTTTTTACTTATATTTTAAAGTTAACTTCGAAATCTAACCCTTTTATTGGTGTCAAAGAGCATGGCGCCGTAGACCCACTCTGCGGTGCCACAGTCTCCGGCGCCATGGGGACGCGGCGGCCGCATAATCGTGGCGACTGACGTGGCTGCCGCAGCTGTGGCGCCATGCCTCTTGGCGCCGCGGCCTCTATACCCCTTGGCCCCTAGCCGCGGCTCTCTTTCTTTTTCCATTCAACCCTTTGGACCTTCCCGCGGCTAGCCAGCCTCCTTCCATCCCTCTCACATCGATGAACCCTCCGGTGAGTTCTCTTTCCCGACCACGTCCTCCGACCTAGTTCTTAAAGACGTCACCATCATTTCGTGCATTTGGTTAATTTTGGTACTTAAACATTGCATGTATTTTTGCCACTTCATGCATTCGGTTCGTAATGAAGTTGTTTGAAAGAAAGGAAAGTGATGGGTGAGTCTCGTGGTCGTGCCAAACCCGGTGTGCCGCTGATGTATTGGTGTGATGACACTTGCAAGATAGACAAATCGGAGGCATATGATACGTACGGTCAGAGGTATTGGATGTGTGCGAACTTTGAGTTTGATCTTCCAGCAGCCGTTCGGCGCTCTAGCAATTTCGTACGTAATGTAGCAATTGAAGTTAAAATTTCAGTGGTATTGAAATCATATTATTTTTGGGCACATGCTAACCGAGTTTTACAGAAATTCATGCCTCCACTATGTGATTTCAAAGAGTGGATTGACACAGAGATGACTGAAATTGACACAGAGACGGTCACACTCCGCAGGCAATGGGAGGAGGATGATAGGAAGCGCCGTAAGGAAAAGCACGAGGAGCTTAAGGCGAAGCGGCTGTGACAAGAAGAACATGAGACAAGATAGCATGCCTTGAAAGCCCTGCAGAGAGCGAAGCGTGAAGCGGAGAAGGAGAGGAAGCGCGAGAGGGTAAGACGTGTGAAGGAAGCCGACCCAGAGGCTATTAGGAAGGGGAAGTGGCCACATTGCACGTAGTAGAGCTATGTGTACCACGCATGTTGTAGTGCAAGAACTTTAATTAAATTGGACTAGCACATTTATGAGCGTAGTTCTTATTGTATTATGTAGTATACTCGGTTGTACTATTCTTCAACCTCTTAGTATCAAACTTGAGGCTCACTTACCGTGCCGACAACGATAGTCAAGCTTCTTCCTTAACTAGAAAGTTCATCAAATGATTATTTATGCCACTTCTATATGGGAAGACATCGTGAAAAGATCGTCCATGTCACTTGTATATATGCTTGACATGTTTTACATAGTACACTGTGCAGGACACTATGCAGGACTACATGTGTAGTGAAGGAGCATATATCATAAATTTTGAACGATCTGATACTTGGGGCGCCAAGGCTGGAGGGGCCGCAATTGGTCTCTGCAGCGCCATGGGACATGGTGCCTCGGCCAGACAGAGGTACCAAACTTAATGGCGACCGTGCCATGGTATCTTCGCCACTTTGACTAGCATCTTGAGCGAAAGAACTCACAACACGTGGCAGATTCATTTGACGTACGGACAGTCCAACCAACTGATCGGAAATCACATCAACTCTACCGCCTTACGGAGCTACCTCAACAGCGGTTGTTTGAGATATTGGTTCAAATGTCGGTTGAGACGAGTGCACAACAAACTGTGGCTCGTGACCTGGGCCTGACTCCCCCCACCCATTTATTGAATCAGCATAACGATGTTACTCTCCTCACATGCATATCTTCAGTGACTTAACATTCGATGCACACACAATTTCCCTGTAAATGTCCCAATCATGAACTGATCGAATGAGCATCATCAAATGGTACCTCTTCAAACCAAATCCAGCATCATAACGTCCCTCCACTTCAATTGAACTTGCTAAAAGTCCAAATTCACAATCAATCCTTCCTAACAGTTCACTAAAGGTCGGTGCCTCCCCAAATATAACTACCCTTGCAGCCACAGACTCAAAGTCAATGTTTCTACTGCTTTTTTCCCAGATTTCTGAGCAATTGTATACTCTGACAATTATATCCATCTACATTGTAAGAGAATATATGGAATTCGTCAATAAGATATTGACTTACAACTTCTATATTATAGGTGACACAAAGTAACTAAAATTGTTATGCATATAGCAAAACAAATTTCATAAATGTTTCTGTGTTTCTAATTCTGTAAAATATATTATCTACTTCACTAAAATTTCTTATAGCGAAACTAATGCGCCACTAAACTCTTATGCATATAGAAAACCAAATTCGTCTGAAATTCATATACGAAGAGGGAGAGGAGGATACCTTTTGCCCGTTCACTGGCGTGGAGGAGGTGGTGAAGTCGCGGTGGCCGACGTGGAGGAGGCGGTGAAGTCGTGATGGCCGGTGTGGGTGGTGGATGAGGAGAAGGTGGAGGAGGGAAAGAAGGTAGTGGAGGAGGTAGTGGAGGTGGAGGAGGAGAGGAAGGAGTTGGTGGTGGCAGAGGAGGCGGCGTGAGCTGCTGCGACGACGGTGCACAACCAAGCGGCGGGACGTGGGTTGCAGCTCGGGAAAGAGGAGTTGGCCCCAATAGGGTTTGCAGGTTGTAGCGCTAGGAGGCATGGCGTCACAGCTGCAGCGCCAAGATCTCTGGCGCCGCAGCCTCGGCCACATCAGCCGTCACGGTTATGCGGCCGCCATGTCCCCACGGTCTGCGGCGCCGCAGAGTGGATCTGCGACGCCATCCTCTCTGGCGCCACCAAAAGGGTTAGATTTTGAATTTTTTTCCCCACGGAGGTTAACTTTAAAATATAATTTAAAAAGGATTAATTAGCAAAAAAAAATCAAGAAAGAGGTGCTCTAACCATTATCTTTTTTAGATTAACTAGTAAATAAAGATTTTTGAAGTGAATTTTTCTTATGTGAATTGTTTCTTCGTCGTGTCTAAGTTTTCCTTTCAATAATCAAGATATTGCCTCTTCTGGTCCGATCTGTTCCTTCCGGGAGCTCCCTGGTGGGCAAGGTTCTTCAGGGGATCCTAGTCCTGGATCTAGGTTTCCTCCCTTGGTTTGGAGAAGTTTGTTGGTCGAAAGCTCGTCAGTCGTTGGAATGTCCTTCCGGTTGTTGGACATCGCGTCCGACGAGTTCCAAGCGTCCTCGACGACGGGACCGTGTGCTCTGGTGCAGAGGCTGCACGTCATCTTGTGTGCGTGGCGCAGCATCAAGAATGTGCACCAATCCGCACCCTGCTAGCGTCTGGCGTTGTAGGGCCATTATATGGTGGCCATCTCTATTGATTCCATGCTGGGCAAGGCGGATGGCTCCACGATGGCCACCAGAAATCAAGATTTGATTTGCCCGTGTTGATTTTTCTACATGTGGGTGGTGGTTGTTCTTCTGCTTGGCCGACCATCATTGCGGTTTTGGGTGGTCTAAGTTCATGATTGACTTGTCGTGGTGGTCATGGTGCTCTGCTTCATTATCGTCGGAGAATGCAGGTACACAGAGTGTTTGATACTGATATTGTTCATACATTGCCATCACATGCTGGGTTTCACCGTCGATGGAGAATATGTAACTGTTGTAGCTTTGGCTTTGTTTGGGTGGCTCCCGAAGGCAGATGAGAGAGCCTTTGTCGCTGACCCTCAGCCATGACAAAGCTAGCCAAACTCAATCGAGCTCGGTGGCGCATCTACGAAATCTACAGTTAGATCACTTTCAACCTCAATTGCACATGCCAGAGCGATCGCCAAGAGAGTCGCTAGAAGGACATCAACTAACAAGCACATCCCCTTGAGAGTATTGGTTTTTGCTTCGCATCAGAAATCTTGACCGAATAAGATGCTGGCTCCTGCCACTACCTTCAGCGACATATGTGTTGTGTTTGTACTTCATTGTTTTTTTTTACTTTTGTGTTATTATGCATGACATTGTTTTGTTTTGCTCATTAGAGCTATGTACCACTTAACCTTGGCTCATAAAGAATATATCTCTAGTTGTTTAAAAAAAAAGAGGAAACACGTAGAACAATATCTGTCCACATATTTTTAAGTATGATTGTGTACTTGAGAATAGACTCAGTGTTATGGAAATGGAAGAAAAATCATCTCGTGCATCTCTACGAGGAGTACAATCTATATACACGTGTTTGAATTAATTTTGAAAAACCTGCACATATATTCTGCAATTGGTGGAAATCAAACTTGATGGTTAGTCATAGAATTGAAATCCCACATTAAGTTGGATCATGTAACGATTATTAAAACAATTATAGTTTAGCGTAATGAGTACTAGAAAAGCCAACAATACCATGCAACAAGGCACATACCTGATATATTGAGACACATGAGGTAAATCATCATACAATTACATGTGTGAAGTTGTACTAAGTTATAGAGAAAAATGATTATGTTCTCATCTAAAGCTCATGAAAGTCAAGCCATGTTGACACATGTGAATCTTGACCTAAATCTTACATACGACACACTTTCTCAAAAGTAATTTTAGTTTGAAGATGAATACACTATGAGAGACGTTCTTACAAAACTTCGCCCACCTTGCTTCCCTATCAGAATGCGCCTAGGGTGCACGAGTACAAGCGCGTACTTGTATCTACCAGCCATTACAAATATGCATGTTAGTTTGAATAAGCAAAATAGTCCAAAATCACAAACATCGGTAAATATTCCATCAATTCAAAAAATATATAATGTTTTTTTCTCTCAAACCGTCTATCCGATTTAGGATCCGTTTTGACCATTAAATTTATTGTGACAAGACCTTCAAAACCAGATCACACTTGGATATATTTTAAAGTTTTTTTTTGCCCAAAGTTATCAACTAGTGGTATGCAGGTTATCATAATAATTGTGGAGACTTACCATGTGATAGTTTATGGGTTATCAAACATTGGTGCACAATTATATAAAACTCGATTTCAGATAATGTTGTTGCTTTATAGTTATTTGACTATTTTACTATAGTTATCATATTATTTTTTAGTAGTTACCAACACATAATAGTGTCCTCTCCCACCTGGCCGTCTTCAGTAAATAGTGTCGTTCTATAGCGATCGGATTGTTTTCACTATAGTTATGAGGACATCTCCATATTTCTAAGCCCTGACTGGTGAATTGTAAAACCTTACACCTCACAGCCATATATTTAAGACAAAATGGATGTATATTGAACCTGTCCGAGAAAAGTTATCAAATACCATAGAGGTTGAAGAGAGATTCAACAATCTGATACCACACTAGCTACACGTGATAACTAGTTACTAACAATGTGATGTGATAACTAGTTACTAACAATGTGATAACTAATATATTACTATGTGATAACTAATTAGGCAGAAAAAATTTGTTGAAATATATCTATATGTGATCTAGTTTTGAATCCCTCGTCAAGACGAATCTGAAAGTGCAAATGGATCGCCAACCAAAGTAAACGGTTTGAACTATAAAATATTTTAATTTTTTGAAATTAGCAGTAAACATGCTTGCTTGTTGCCTGATTTCGATTATACATTGTACGAAGCGATTTCAGTTCCACACAAGATACGATGCAGAGAGCTACTAATCATTTTCTTTTCTTAATGCCTTCGCGTGGGAGTGTGGGGCGGGAGAATAACAATAAGTTACTACAATAACAATACAGATAGTACCTTGATGGCGAACTAATGACATGATCGATCCTGACGCTGACAAGTTACACAAACCAAAGTCGTCGCTCACCTACGTATTCAGTTCTCACGTGCAAGATTACACACCCTAGCCAAGCAACCGGCAGGAGAACGTACTCGGCACCCGATTCAGACCTACAAAGTATAAAAAATATGTGAACGCACCAGCCCAGCACGTCGGCCCCGCTGTAATATACGGCACGAGCTCATCTCCATGGCCGCGCGCGACGAAGACCTAGGCAAGTCCACGGCTGATGGGAACGTGTTGCCGCCGGATCGATCGCCCAATAATTCCTGCTTATCCACAGCCGCAAGCAAGACTTCTTCACGACAATGATCAGAATGCAACGATCCAGATCCAGATGAATCCTGCTTATGTATGTCGTTGTCGTCGTCGTCCAGATGGGAAGTTCCATCAAATTTCAGGAGAATAAAATGTTAGGTTTGAACTGAATCTGAGATAATGGATATGTTTGGGGGGAATAATGCACGTCATGGTGTTTATTCACAACTCTGAAACAGGGTATGTGTGTGAAGATGACGGTTTGAGCTACTTGACAAGCCGGAAAGCGAAGCTCGTCAGGCCGGACCAGTAAAGTGACTACTAGAGCAACGCTTTTTGGATGAAGGCACCAAAACATATCCTGTTTAAAGCATGGTAGACGATTATTGAACGAAGACACCGAAACTATGCTGTTTAAGGCATGGTAGATGCAGATGGGATGCTCATCTCTGTCTCGTGACCTTTCATGGTCCATTGGCGCTGGCCATCATGGCCTTATCCTGCTGCCGGAGCCTATCGCCTTCGCGGCACAGGTAGTCATGAAGAACTTCTCCTGCAACCAATACAAACATTTAAGGCATCACTATGGGAAGGGAGAAGGAGAAACGGAGAACTAGAACTAAATTTACAAGCAAGAAAATGACCAAGAAGATAACTAAAACTTAATAGTATAAGAATGTCAAGCTTTCTGTACCCAATCTACAGTTTGTGAATTGGCCTCCCTATGAAACTCACCATTTGGTTCAACAATTAAGAAAAATTCTGATTAACAGTAAGAGCAGAAAACAAACTAACATACTAAATGGTTCAAAAACTAACCGATGCCGAAGCTAAAATCCAACTGTCTTGATAAATGATTGGGAATGCATTTATAATGAAATAGAACAAGTTTGCAGCATCATCCCCACAAGCTAAATCTCAAGCAACATCAAGGTAGTTAGAGTTAATTGCACAAAACCACCACAATTAGGGTTAGGGTTTCAGAAAGCCATCGGTTTTTTTTTAAACTACCGGTCTCTGGACAGGCCGTTGCAGATTGCACTGATCGCTCGCTAATCGCTCGTTGACGCCCGTTTTGACCAGTGGGGCCCGCCCGTCAAGCTGATGTGGCTCGGAATAACGGCTCGTAGGCAACGGACGTTAGGCGGCTCGGGAGATAATTGCTCTAAGGAAAACGTAGAACTTTGAATGCACGTTTTGACAGCTATAAAGCGTAACGATGCCAATACGCTTTCATTAGCACCCTTCCTAATGTCGTGTCCCCAAGTCTTTCTCATCCCCAACTGATTTCACTAGACACAGAGGTCGTGATGAAGTTCAACGTGATGAGCAGGTCACGTGCGACAGGTCTTGGCGTGGTGCGGGCGGAGCTTAAGCGCTGGTGAGTTCGTCACGCGCGGCGGAGCTCGGGCACTGTGAGTTTGTCACTCGCGGCGGAGCTCAGCGCCGGTGAGGATGAGGTTGCAGCGGGATCTAGGAGTGAAGAGCGGCTGGATTGCCCCAATGACAGCTTGATTCCAACGGGAGACGGCCCGATTCTAGCCTGATTCCGATGACGGAGATCGGATTGCAGCACATGGTTCCTTGATTGCAGCCACGGTTGCTCGATCGCGACCGGCGGCAGCACGATTGCGGCCACGGCGCCCTGGTTTCGACGAGACGCGATGTCACCGGCTTGATTGCGACGTGAACAAATGCCTCAACCTCGCATCCGCCGCCGCCGCTCGCCGGAACCCTATATCGGTGCCCGGCTGCTTGAGGTAGAACATTCCCCGTGGAACCCCGCACGGATCACGGCGGCGCCCATGAATCCAAATCGAAACCCGAGGCTCCCCATGGCAAATGGCCGCGCCTTCGGATGGGGATTGGGGGAGCTCGTGAGCGATCGGGAATGGTCCGCGCGGTGGAGGGATTGGGGAAATCTCTGGGAGGAGGAGGCAGCGGCGGCGAGCGGCGACGATGGAGACCACGCCGGCGACGACCGTGGACATGAACAGCACGCCGCCGAGCACGCTGCTGAGCCCCACGTCCCCCGCGTCACCGTCGCTGGAAGCGTCGCCGGCGTGGCCCTCCAGTGACTGCAGTTCCCGACAGCTCCCCTGTTCCTGGGCGCGCGCGCCAGAGCTGAAGAAGATGCCCACGTCGGTGCTGTGCATGGGTAGTGAAAGGGAGAGGACGAGCATGAGCAGCAGGAAGGATGCGCTCACCGCGGTAGCGGCGGCGGCGGCATTGCGCCTGGTCTTGTAGAGGGGAGCAGGAGGGTGAGCTGGCCCTGGCCTATGAGAGAAGAAATATATTGGCCTGTGAGACGAGAGACCTTAGAGCCACGTCATCGAGCCGCCTAACGTCAGTTGCCTGCGAGCCGTTACCCCGAGCCACGTTAGCCTGACGGGCGGGCCCCACTGGTCAGAACGGGCGTCAATAAGCGGTTAGCGAGCGATCAGTGCAATCTGCAACAGCCTGCCCAGAGACCGATAGTTTTTTGAAAAAAATAAAAACTGGTGGCTTTCTAAAACCCTAGTCTTAATTGTGGTGGTTTTGTACAATTAACTCAGGTAGTTAACAACGAACTTACTGTTCATGCTGCTCAGCAGAACAGGACCTAATCACAAAATACTGACCCTACCAGGCACATTCCTGCATTAATCGCAGTAAACTAATCCTGGGTCCATTCATCTATACGTACCCCAATCCCACAACAACAGCATACCCAAAAGGACCGCAGTGCATCATCTCAGCTATTACCTAAATAAACCTCTCAATCAGGCTCCATCTTCCCAGTAATAAGTGCTATCATCTCTGCAATTCTCACAAGATAAACCTTTTGGCTAATCCTCAAAGCCCACCATGTATAATCTAACGGTATACATGTTTAAGGGCCAAAAAGGTGATAACAGATGTAATAGACAAAAAACAAAAGGGAAGAAGAGTATGAATGTGCTCTAAAAGGGAAAACAATACATAAGTGGTCCCTCTACTTTCATCCTAGGTTTACTTCACCCATTCTACTACCAGACAGGCCAAATAGATGTTTAAGGGCCAAAAAGGAGGTGATACACAGCTCAATTTAGTCCCATCTTATAATTTTGGGTGGAATTTGGCAAGTGTCAGTTATAGGATTAGGCAAGAAGCTGGCTTAGCATATTATGTGAACATGTGCTGTCCTTCATTCACTCTCCTCTCATTTTCCCTGTCTCTAACCCACAGCCATTGGCTCCGCGTGGATCTTAGCATATTATGTGGCACTGGTTATGTTATAACCAGTGCACGCCTAACTGTTTGTCTTGCTGCACATACCCATCTGAATCTCAAGGAAGTGGTACGATAGTGGAAAGCCGTCATCGATAGATAGGAGGATCTACTCAAGGGATGCAACTGAGTGGCTACTTAAGTAAAGGTTTGCAGACTTATTTTAGATTTATGTAGAACATGATATTCCTGTTGCTAGAATGCTAGGTGAAGACAGTGTTAATATGTAGCTTAGATGACACTTCGCTGAGCTGATGAGGGAAGACCTCGTTAAGCTGATAAACATACTACACATTGATATACCTGGAACAGAGTCATAATATATTATGAAATGAAATTGGACTCCAAAGTGCCGTCAACTGTAGGTGATGTATGGCAGTAGAACTTTCACTCAAATAAGTCATTTAAGAGACGGCGGAAACAGAAGGAGCAATGTGAATTCTGCATTGACAAAGAGAGCACATATCACTTGTTTTTGCACTGTGTGCTAGCTCAATTGAGTGGACTTGTTTTCTATAACCAGAACTGGTTGAAAGACTCATATGTGAGCTTGCTTTATGGTCGATATGTAAATGAACTTTCATCGGTAGAAACATCTTATCATCTAACGTAGTTGTTTTCGCACCTGGGATATTTTTTCACTAAAACATGGGCCATTTTGTTGTCGCAGTTACAAAGGGAATGCTGTTGAAATTAGTAGAGATGGAATTGCGCGAGCAGGCAACCAGAAAGCTTTGAAAGAGTCAAAGCTCGTCTCTCCCGTGTACACATCGTATTAGATTGATCCACGTCCTCGCTAAATTGAAGTCGCCGGGCCAGGCCACGTCCAACACCTCCATGTTCTAGGCTCGACCATGCACGTCATCGTGCACCAGAGGCCCTAGGCCTCCTCGACCCGACAAGCAGTTGTGGCTCGTACTCCGCCGAAAGCCACCTCGAGTGGGTCGGTCTAACCAGTCCTAGCCGCTGGTCTGATCAGCCGGTGCCGCCGCCAGGCACCCCTGCCGACTCGGACTTTGGCCCGAGTCCGATCGAGCCCTCCTCCTCAGGCCAGTCTGACCGCACCAAACGACGCCGCCTCCGTCGTCCTATCCGGGTCGGATTCCAATCCAAGTTGGGGTCAGATTTAACCGTGCAGCTGGTCTGACCGGCCCGCCTGGCCGGTCTGATTGCCCGTGCCGTCTCCGCATGTTGCCGGCCGTCGCCTACCACCGATCTTCCAACAGCCGGTTCGACCGCCCCTCAAGAGGTCTCACTGCCGATCATCACGCCCACGACTTTGCCGTTGCTGACGTCGAAGCTCCATCAAACCACTGATCTCGCCGTCGCCGTAGCTGCGGCTTTAGATCGCGGCCTCCTCGAAGCCATTGTCTCCGTGCTCCACCTCGCGCCACATCCGCTGTAGCTTGACGCCTTGTGGATGCATGTGCGGGGTATGTATACCGCCACCCTTGCCGACCGTGCCCATACACGTCAACAAGCTTCCTCGGTCTTCATCGAATTCCTCCCCACCACTTCAAGATCGAATCAAACCTTGCGTTCTGATACCACTTGTTATTAAATCAGCCCCCATCCGAAGGGACCGATCTCCACGATGAACGTCATCTGCAGCGGTTAGATCTAGAAGCAATCAAGTGAGAGAAACAACATCGATTTTGTTAACAAGGTTCAGCCAAAATGTACATCCCAAGTCATTATCAGACACACCTCCCCATCTCCATTGCCGGAATCTTCACCAGCAGCCAACCTCCAGGGGCCGACCAGTCAGACTACCCCCTTTACGACAGGCTGTGGGCAATCCGAAAACTGTTGTGGTTACAACCAGCGGTGTCCCCTTTATAGGAGGCCGGGTTACAGGGGTATTCTACTTAAATACGATTAATCATATCCGCTAGTTAGACTCCAATTCCAGTACGTAACATATTCGCATATATATTCGATACAATCTCAATAGTCTATTATTGCAAGTATTTTTCTCTCTTATTTTTCTCTGCTATCAAGCGTGTATTGCGTTTTTTTTTGCTAGTGACAGAGCAAATTTTATGCAGATAAGCGACTTCTTATTTGCGAGCCGAGATACTGATTGAAACTGGTTTTAATTTACCTCCTCTGCAGAGTCAATGTGTAGCAGACAAAGTTGTTCGTAGACATGAAATTCGTGGTGCTCATCAACAAGATCATGCTCTCCTCCTAGGCCTGCCTACTCTACTCTGGTTTCAGGATCAAAGTTCTGAAGGGTGCATATCTTTAGTCCTGTCTGAAGTATGTTGGAACTTAGGAGTTCGAATCTAGAAATAAGACGTGGCGGAATGCAGTGCGATCATGGAGTTGATCCAACAGCTGATGATGCTGGATTTGCCCACTCTTCTCCGTTGGATCAGACTACATCAATAATCAATATTGAAAGTTATTCGTACATTATATAGATATCTGGTGACCTGGGCAATGCACTGTTGCGTCCCTGCTTTAGAGGATGGGGAGCTTCCTTAAAAAAAGAAAACTAATGGGAGCTTCCTCGGTGGGCAAACATTTGTGGCACATTGCGACCGAGATGTGGCAATGAACGGGTAAACAGGAGCTACTGAGGCGTCGGTGGAGTCGTCGGCGCGGCCATGTCGGTGTGGAGGTGCGGGCAGAGCTGAGGCTGCGGTACAACGACAGGGGCGCCGGGCGCACGATAATCCCTCGCACAATGTCGAGCCGTGGGGATCCATGTTCAGAAGCATCGTTGCGGGCACTGCGCACACCGACTGGCCACGCCGCTCCAGCCTACACCGCCCACGTCGCGTCGCCTGCTGCCATGGACACCACCCTCGTCGGCGTCCGACCCCTCGCCCTGCACCGGAGACGCGGGGACCGCGACGGTGAACGGGCCTCGCTGAACCTCCCTGGAGGCTCCGCTACAAACCACAATAGAGGAGGAGCCGTCGAGGGCCGTGATCCGGTCGTCGGAGCGGCAAATCAGGTGGCGGGCACGCTTGGGAAGTTGGGAGAGAACGAGACGAGTTGGCTATAGCGTTGGGTAAGGAGATCGTGGGGGAGTCCGTGGGATTGCTGATTGGTATTTCCAAGCGATTTTTTAATCGGAAAATCGATCAGCATACGTACTTGAGTTTGGTTTTGTTCACGGTTACTTCTCTTTTCTACGACGGCTTTTTGTTCGAGTACGTGAGGTCGGAGTGGAGGGTGTAGGAGACTGGGAGCGTAAAAATCCATCTTTTTTTAAGGCAACCAAATTCTCTCTTTGTAATAGAATACTTCTTTTATGTCACAAAAATATGATGCTTTAAATATTAACATGATTTTAAAAGTTTGACTAAAATTATATTCAAAATGACACATTTTCATGATATGAAGTGAGTATTCTATTACGAAGCGAGAATTTCGTTGCCTTAAAAAAAGAAGATGGATTTTTATGCTCCCAATCTCATACACCCTTCACTCCGAACACACGTAATGAAGTACTACCCAACCTTCGAGATACTCGTTGCGCTCTCTCTTTTCCAGTCGATTTCTCGTTAGATTTTTCTTTAGGCCCCATTTGGTAACCTTGTAAAAAATTTCACCCGTAAATAACTTACCCCGTATAATATTTGTGCACCAATAAAAACATCAAATACAACTGAATATATTTCCATTGGTAAACTAGTGTTTGGATAGAAACAACACTTACTCAGCCTCTGCTTCTTCACACACATTATCACAATCGATCTAGACGTGGGCAGATGAAGGCGGATGCTGCCAATGAACTCGTGGCTACCGGCCTCCGACACATGCGCCGCGTTGCAGCACCACCGTGCAACACCGAGAAGAGCGGGGAGTACCTGGAGTGGCTGGGGTGGGAGGAGGTGGTTGTCGGCGGCGGCATCGGAGCAGCGGTGCCAGAGGAGGAGGGGCAAGATGGCGAAGACCAGCAGGACGCACACGACAGCCGCGAGGATCCCGCCGGCGCTGCTATCCATCTCCGCAACCTTTGTGGCAGAGGAGCACCTCCAAAGGCTGGCGAGGGAGAGGTGGCTTTTGCCCCGCCACCGGACAGGGGATCCACTGCGATGTGGGCTGCCCACCCAGCGAGGAACTGCCGAGGATGCTACCGTGGTCGCCATCACCGTCGGAGTCCGCGGCATCGCCAAATCCGCGAGCGAGGAGAAGGAGAGATTGGAGGTGGGAGCGGGGCAGACCGAGAAGAGGCGAGCAGAGGAGTGGAGGTGCATGGACGAGAGGAACTTGGTGGCGGTGGCGTGGCCATGCAGAGGAGCTGGGCGGCGGCGGCATGGTCGCGTGGAGCCGGGCGGTCGGAAAAGAAAAAGGGGGTGGGAGGCAATCTAAAGTTTTACGGGTGGGTTAGGCTAAATGGGTTGTAAATGGGCTATATTTTAAAACGAAAACTAGATTTCCAAACACTCATTTCTAATCCGGTTCGAAATATTATATAGAATTATATTTTACACCGGTATTGGATCTAATAATGGTCTCCCAAACAGGCCCTTAAAAGAAAAAGAAATCGGCGACCGGAAAACTTTGGCGCCGGCCTGGTAGACGAGGTACTCGTTGACGTACTAATTGGTGCTGAGGCTGTCCCAAGGGCCGATGGCGCCTCGGAGGAGGAGGTTGGCCTTGGCGGTGATGGCCACGGGCTATGCGGCGAACTTGGCGGGGTCCACGCCGTCACAGTGGAGGGTGATTGAAGTGGGAGACGCGCGGCGGGTGGTTCACCCAAAAGGTCACCTGGATGCGGCTGCCACGACACGTTGTCATGGGGGAGTAGGCAGTGGCGGCGTTGGTGCGGGCGTCGAAGTAGGCCTCGAAGTCGAGGAGGATCAACTCGAGAGGATCGACGATCCAGTTTCTGGCATTCTCACGAGCAAGGTGCTTTCCATCGGAGGAGAACACGGTTCGGTGGCCTGGGTCGACCTCTGGAAGGGCATCCTGTTCGGCAAGGCGCTCACCGGCCGCGTCGTTGTCCGCTACATCCCGCCGCCGCCGTCGCTGAGCAAGACGCACGTTGGCCTATCGTGCGTGTCCGGGAAATCGCCGTTGTCCAAGGTCGCATCAAGTTCTTCGTGATGCGGATCAAGGCCAAGCGGCACCCGATCACCAGCACCACCGCCTTGATCACCAAAGATTGGGAGGCCATCACGTGGAAAAAGATTGATCCTTGGCAGGACTGGCAAAAGGAGTGCGAGCTCGACGTGTTCAAGAGACTGGTAGACAAGGGTTACTCTGAATTGCACCCTGATGTACAGGCCGGACATGGGGAGTCTCCATGGAGGTCACCCTGTTATGAGCTTGCAGATGATGATGTTGTTTACATCATGACCCGCAAGGCATGGATGCTCGCTGTCGACATGACTACAAGGAGTGGCTGAGCTTGACGCGAAAAGAACATTCAATATGAGTTTCACATACCTCCAAAGTGGGATCTCCAACTATCTGAGTATTTTCAGTCCTCCGCATGGTGATTATGTGCTGCTTGTAGTTCAATATTTTAAGATAAATAATACGTATCTACTTTCTTATGTATTTAGGCTGAACCAAGGCTATAGCCCTCCTAACCCCGGCCTTAGGCCTGCCCCTGGTTATAACTTATAACACAGTGCACGCTTAACTGTTTGTCTTGGTGCGCAGACCCTTCCGTTGGCCTATATCGCTCGAATTCACGAAGCAGGTACGATAGGAGAGAGGGCATGCAGTGTGAGATTTTGAACAATGACTAGTAAGGTGATGGTTCAGGATTACAAAAGATTTATCCGTTCTTCTTTTCTCATGTTGTACAGAGCATTGCCGAGGCAGTTACTCGCGCGCCTAGGTGGTGCGTATCATCCTCTGCCTTTAGGCCAAAATCGATGCATCCACCAAACGTCGTCTATTCAGATCCACGAGTTGCTCTGGTTTTCTTCTCCGGCCGCGCCCCTTTCTCCTCCTCTCCCATCTCTACCAGACCCGAACGAGATTGCCGGTGGCGTCACCTTCGACCACCACGCCCATCATCACCACGCCTCTCCTACCACGGCCATCTTGTGCCGTGCACATCGACTACCTAAGTAGCAGCAGTTGATGAAAATAAATTCCGAATGCATCTTAACACTCTTAAAAGGTTTGTGAATTTTTTCCAAAACCCAAAACATGGGCAGAAAATCGTGTTACAGTAAGTACACTTGTACAATTGGTGACCGTCCCTGTGCAAAAATAATAATAAATTGCTATAGTTTAGATAGCGTACGTTCAAATTACATCAATTTCTCTCTTTTACTATACATTAATAATCGTGCATATGCAATACATGCTTTTTTGCAGTATAATTGCATGAAATATATACTTATATATGTAAAAAAAACTACTCAAAGGAAAAAAATATAGTACAATTACATGGAATATATATTTACATATGTGAAAAAATTACTCAAAGAAAAAACCACGTATTACGCGTATGTTAAAAATATAAGCATTAAATTTAGAAAACAAAATAACATGTTGAAAACAAAAATTTTAAACACAAAAGACAACAATTCTCGTTATACGAATTGAAATCGGGGAGTAATAATTTGCTCTACAGTTGATGTAACTGAACCCAATATTAAACTGCGCCACTTCCAATAAATTCTCTATCAAGTCAGTACCGTACTTTCTTCATTCAAAATGAGCCTCGAAAGAAGTGGGGAAACACTAGCAAGAATCCGCCAAGTGAAATAATCTAAGCTAATATATGCATAACTATACGCAAACCTCACCTAGAAAGATAGAAGGAACTCTCTTTGACAACATATCAATCACCTCCTCGACGGCGGTGCCACGTCGACCCTCTTCCCCTTGACGGCGCCGGTGGCCTTGTCCCCGAGGGCTAGCTCGGCCTGCACAGCCCGCTGGAGCACCTCAATGACCTCGCTCATGGCGGGCCGCTCCTTGGGGTTCTTGAGTAGGCAGCTCTGGGCGAGCTTGGCGATCTCCCGGGCTGCCTTCACCGAGTACTCGCCGCGGAGCTTGGGGTCCATGATCATGCGGAAGTTGCGGCTGTCCGACGGGAACTGGCCCACCCACTCCAGCAGCTTCTGCTCCCCCTGTGGCCGGTTCCTGTCCAGCGACCGCCGCCCCGTCAGGATCTCGTACAGCACCACCCCGAAGCTCCACACGTCGCTTTTCACCGTCAGGTGCCCCGTCTCGATGTAGTCCGGCGCCGCGTACCCGTGCGTCCCCACAGCCTGACCACCACATTACAAAAAAGAACTCTTTTAAGCAGAGAGAGAGAGAGAAATCAACGACATATATCATACAGTATACTTTTAGCAGTAAGCTTGATGTTTCCAACTATCTCTGTGTTTTGCGTCATCCTTAACACATAGTGAATATGCAGCATTGTTTCAGAAGCTCAAAAGTCAAAGATGAGAAGAAAGTGGAGGCGCCATTCACATTGCAGCACAAGCTTGTCATCAGGTACACATCAAACGAGTGCATCGGACTGCGTGCCAATTTGAGTCAGCGACAGTTAATGGCTGTCGTCTGCCAACTACTCCCTCCGTTTCACAATACTTGTCATCCTGACTTTTAAATTTTGTTTCCCGATACATGTCATCCTACTATTTTAAAGTGAGTTTTCAACATTTTTTCTATCTATACCCCTCCTTCTAATTAATACCGTGCTATTATGATTTACTTTCCCCAAGCATAATTAGTCACAACATTAGTGGCATATGGCATGCATGTATGATTCTAGAGAATATAATAGTACATTGATTAGGCTAATTAATAAATTGATTGAGAGTAGTTTAGTCCTTTTAATAAGTCCTTGGTGAAAGTGTAAAATGTTAGGATGACAAGTATTATGGAATGGAGGGAGTAAGTCCTAGTAGAATGCCTATGGATCAGGCAATGCGGTTGCAGAAAACTTGCGGTTTCTCAGCTGGGTCAGAAGGATGGATGGGGACATACCGCAGTTGAGACGTGAGTGTTTCCCTCTGTTGGCCCCTCCCTCGCTAGCCCAAAGTCTGATAGCTTTGCTTGGAAGTCCTTGTCCAGTAGGATGTTCGACGCCTTGAAGTCCCGGTAGATCACCTACCAAAATCGAGGAATTCAGCTTATATAAATGAAAAAACTGATATACTATAGAAGAACAGAAATTCTGTAGTGCATGGTACGAGGCTAGTCATAGTATTCCACAGAGGGTTTTTTTCTTCATGTTCCTATAGAAAATGGACTGATTCTTGTGAAATTCCTGTGTTCCAAACAAGCCTTTAACACTAATGAAGGCCTGGAAAAATTGATATGATCACTTTTAGCCTTCCTGGACAGCTCATATGTCCCAATACTCACCAGCCATACGAGCCTTCTTCCCTAAGCAGTTAATGCTTTAGTAGACTCAAAAGTTTGATTCAACGGCACTGCTAGAAGAAACAAAGGAGAAGTTGGATACGTTGGCTCCGTGTAGGAGCTGTGAATATTGAATTGTGCTTTCAGAAAGTTCCAACAAAGTTGGCTGCCTGGAATCTTACGGGCATGTAGTGGGAAACTGAGGATAACTTCTGCTAGAATGCTCTACCTATCTAACTTCTTGAATTTCTCATTTGTTGATTCACTTTACAGTGGATACCTCTAATTACTATGCATCAATGGACACATCGAATCATCTCTGAACACCACATTAAAACAGAATTACTTTGCAAGATGAATTCTTTTTTGGAAGGAACTCCAAACCAGGTGAGCAGTGATGTTTAAAGTTACCTGAAGTTCTAACCCTTCATGCAGATAAGCCAATCCTTCTGCAGCACCCAATATTATTCGAAGTCTTCTATTCCATGAGAGAGGAGGATAAATCCGGCCGAACAAGTGATCTTCCAAGCTCTTATTGGGCATATACTCGTATACCAGTAATCTTTGCGCCCCCCTTTCACCATCAACAGCACAATATCCAAGAAGTTTTACAAGATTTGGGTGCTCAAGAACCCCAAGGAACTGTACTTCTGCCAACCACTGCTTATGTCCCTGGCAGAACAAAATTCAAAGAAACTGGAAATTATTAGGAACAGAAAGATTGATGTACACAAAAAATGAATAACCATATACTTGTTTTACAATAATGACATAAGAGTCAGGGCAGTAGTCTTAGAACATAAAGAAAATGAAGAACACTAAACAATTCTTATGATATCTTATAACAATCTTTTTTCAATCAATTCAGCAACTCAATGTAGCCTAATTGAGTCAAAATCAGGCAGACAGGTGAATTGTAACTTCAGCAGTTGAGAAGGCATTTACATTTCATTCACAAGAATCAGTTATCAGGTTTGCCTCGTTAAGCTTCATAAATCCCAAAAATCACTTCTGAACAAAGAAAATAACAGAAGGCGCGCTAAAATGGTACTTTACTATTGATTATTCAGACGTCACTATATCAGGAGCCCCTCCTTTCCATAGATAGGAATGGATAAAGAGGCAAAAGGCATTGAAAATTCTAGGTTTCTAGCTGACTTCTCTTTTGTACGTTGATGTACCAAGATTTCGTCCCATAGTGAATAGCAGTCAACTAAAACTAGCAACATGAGTAGTTTACCCACAAAAGTATGCACTTCATTCTATCCGTTGGTCTCCTTTGATTGGGCAAATTTAATAATGCAATGGTGAGTATACATGAAAGGACCAACACATCGTTTTCTGGACTCCATATTTCTCCTGTGCACCATTCAAAAATGGACATGGTCTACTTCTAATGTTCACTCAAGTTTGCGTTAGTATACTTCTCTTAGTTTTCTATACATTTCAAAAATTATTATTGGTTCCTTTTTAATGACAGCAGTAGCAAAGGATCCTACTGTCACTGTTCAAAATGTAAGTATGTATTCCCCCCTCTTTTTAGCTTTCTTTAATGAGTAAAATACTACCATGCATGTGTTCTCATTGATCCTATGTTCAACCACAAATGATGTGCTCCCAGTAGCTCAAACTAGTGCTAATTATTTGCAAATCAACAATTTCTGCAGCCTGAAAATGATGGATTAAATTTCATTGGTAGATGGACCCCATAAACTCCAGTTATACTTTCACCCCACTATAATTCCATATTACAAACAAAATTAACATCAAGTTCATCTGTACTTGTAGCCACAGGCCAACTGCAAAAGCAACCTAGACTACATAGCAGTCAATATCTGATCCTTTAAAGTTCTACATTTCCCTTTCTTCTCTTCCTGTCAAATTTTTCTACATTAGAGAAGTTTCAACATTTTGCAGCTGAGGAATATTTCCAACTTTCCCTGCCAACTCAATAAGGACTAATGTGCCTCAGCTTTCTATAGATCAACTGCATACTCCAAGAATTTTACCACGGTCCAATTCAAGAGAAACGAACAACCACCTCACAAAAATCCATGAATATTGCTCTCCATAGTAACTAATTCATGCATTTCCGTTCGGCGATTCAGTGGTTATTATGGAAAATTCATCAAATTTGGCAGAACTGCACACTACCCCTGCACATAAATACATCCGGGGAAAAACTCGCCTAGTTCCCTAAAAGCTTTCTGCCCACATTCTTCTGATCTTCCCCAATAGGATCTCGGCCATTGAGCAGTATCACGAAGAACAAATTTGACGATTTTTTTCCATAGTGACATTCTCTGAGATTCCATCACATTCTGATCCCCATGAATATCTCTCAACACTCATCTTCTCTGACAAAACTGTGCATAAAAGACCAATCTTTAACCACGCCGCACTCTCAATTCCTAATCTTTCCTCTCGCACCGGGAATTATTGACGCCGAATCACACGGGGAACAGAACAGAATGGAAAAATCCACTCGAAGATGTCATGGCCTAGAGATAGAGAGATGGCAACCGCAAGGGGATGAGATGAAGCAACGCATGCATGTGTGGGCGTACCTGGAGGCCGCGCTGGTTGAGTTGCTTGACGGCGACGGCGAGGCGGTCCCCCTTGCCGTTGGGCGGGCGGACGAAGCCCTTGTAGACGCCGCCGAAGCCGCCCTCGCCGAGCTTCTGCGCGCGGCTGAAGCCGTTGGTGGCGGCCCGGAGCTCCTCGTACTCGAACGCCCGCAGCTGGCCGTGGCCCCGCTCCTCGTAGAGCTCGGTGATGCTCTTCTGCGACGACGTCGACCCCGTCGACTTGCTCACCGGGCGCACCGCCCCAGAGTCGTCCGACCGGCTCGTGCTCACCGCCGAGGCCGACGTCGCCGTCGTCGCCGGTCCCGACCCCGGCGCCGCCCCACGCCGCCCGCTCTTGGACATCCTCCTCTTGAACCAGCCCAAGCAGCTCATTTCTCGGCACCCGTACTACAACCCCTTCTGCCTCCTGTGCTCCAGAAATTAAGTCGCCGCCGACAAGACGAGCTCAATTCTTGCGCCGGCGCCGGCGTGCCGCGCCAGCCAAGAAACGAACAGCACGCACGCGAACCGTGTGCCGTGCCGTCTCAGGGGAAGGGAGAGCTACCCGTGCAAGGCTGGCTTTCGTAGGTTTTGTACACGAGGAACCCGGAGGCGTGTGTGTGAACCGCGGGAGGAAGAGAGCCAGGGAGGAGGAGAAGATGGCCTCGGCGGAGCACGCGGCGTGGAGGGGCCGGGTGAGCGGATGGATGGATGGGGACGGCTCCCGAGTCCAAGTCTGAACGTGTACGTTTGTGTGGGCATCGCCTGTCGCCGTCTCGCCACCGGTTTTTTCGCTTATGTTAATAATGCCACCGCTACAGTGGCATTATTTTGTCGCGCGGTAAATCCAAATAGCTCTCCGTACTCCTGCTGTGTTTCAAACGGATGTTGATACGTGCCGTCAAACTTTCAAAACTTTAGTTATACATATAAAATTAGTTAAATTTTTCTATTGATATATATATATATACCTATATATATGTAGATATATTTTTTAGATATGACCACACTCTCCAACAAACAACCTATAAACTTATGTTAGTAAAATATTATAAAATTATGTTACTGTGAAAATACATTTTGAGGGGTGAAGAGTTGCCCAGGTAGTCAGCATATGCTCCTGCCCGGTTCAAACTCCGAAGGGTGCACGCATGTTCATAGGGGTGAAAGTATTAACGAGCGAGGGGTGAGTTCAACCTCAGCTAATTCTGTAAAAAATTAGTGGATCTATGAAAAAATAAGGTCTAAAGCACCTCGAGCAAAAAACCCGTTCTCAAAAAATAATATTTTCTATGACAAATCAAGTTTTATTTTCCTAGGACCAATTTCGGGCTTTACTTTCTATGCCCATAATGCGTTTCCAACGCCGTTTGGGTTGGTGACCTTCATCTACACACTCATAGCACTGCTAACCACATTGCTGGATTCATCAACCTCTAGGGTTGTTTTTTCTATGCCCATAATGCGTTTCCAACGCCGCTTGGGTTGGTGACCTTCATCTACACACTCATAGCACTGCTAACCACATTGCTGGATTCATCAACCTTTAGGGTTGTGTTCAATGTATAGCTTGCCCCTGATTCTCAGGACACAATCACCTAACACCTATCTACAAATGGGAGTACTCAGCTAGCTCCGCTTACAAGGCCCAATTCATCGAAAACGCTACCACACACCTTCCCTCTTGGGTTTGGTCGCGATGGGCTCCCCTCAAAGGCAGATTTTTCGCTTGGCTTGCTGTCCAAGACCGGCTGTGGACCGCTGATAGGCTGGCGTCAAGGATGACCCCATCAGCCGGCTGGTGTCCTTTCCCGTCGTGTTTCTAAAACTACTGCTCACTTCCTCTTCGGATGCCATTTTTCCAAGCTCGTTTGGGAGGCGTTGCAGTCTTGGATTGGTACCTCTTTGGCTATCCTGGTAGCCTTGCCAAGGGAACCCTCTACCGCGTAGGAAGTATTGGCCTCTTCTAGAGGATACCCCACGAAGGGTATTCACTCTCTTATCATCCTCGTCACTTGGGAGCATTGGAAGGAGCGCAACGTGAGTCTTTTTCAAAGTACATCGTCAACGCTGCTTGTTATTATCTCTAGAATCAAGGATGAGGCAACGGGATGGATTCGAGGGGGAGAGTTCACCCTCGATGGCCGGTGGCCTTCGTGCCGCTTCATGTAAAATTTTGCTACCTGCTTTATTAATATGTTAGCCAAGCTTTTGTCTCATTTAAAAAAAATATGAGTCAAATTTATGGAAGTTTGGCTGCACAATTACTAGTAAGTCGAAACGAAAGATATTAAAAACTGTACATCTACCATCAAAAGTACTTCCATAATACCATATTTTCATTAATTTTCACTCACATGTAACTAGAAATGTAGTGATCAAATATGTGTTTTGAAGGCCATGTTAATAACAAAAATGACAAGTAAAACAGGGTACTAGATATAATCCTGGCCTGAAAGGAGTACTAGATATAATCCTGGCCTAAAAGGAGTACAAATAATAGGTGAACACATAGATTTTGTAGAACTATTTCAGGAGTTCTATGCTCCAAAGAGTCCAGATGGGATGTCTGAAACTTGGAAGAAAGAAAAATGGTAGGTGAATTCATTAAGATATTTAAAGAAGTTAGTCAAGTGAAAGCAATACAAGAAGAGTTCCTGAAAACGGTTTTGGAAGTGGAGAGGTGCCGGGACCTCGGTGGAGAAAAATAGGCGAGCGGCGGCCACAATATGTTGGCGAATTTGACTTTCCAGTGGACTAGAGAAAAAGGTGCCCTGCAGTGCAGACAGCACGCTGGTGACGTGTAAACCTCGTCGGAGACGACGACTCGGTCAGAGAGAGACACACACGGTATTGGGTGTATTGGTTTCCGTTCAAACCGAGGCCACGTACGTACGTGCGAAGGTGGGACCCAGCTGGCTGTCAGTCCGGTACCTGTCGGCGTCTTGACTGAGACGCGACTGCCTAGCTAGTGCCGTGCTGATCTGCATCGCACGAACCGTCACGCGGTTCTGGTACAGATGGACGTGGAAATCTCGGAGACGCCATGGCGATTTCTGGGGGTGGAAGATCCTTCGCCAACCATGGCAAACAGCCATGCTTGGACTCTAGGTCGACGCAGATAATGTATTTCACGGTGCTGAACTGATGTTTTTTTTCCCCCTAGAAAAAGAGGTGCTCAGCTGATTATTAAACGGTTTCTCCGTGCCCCTGGAGTTAAACCGTGCTTTTGCTGCCAAGAAGTTGATGATTTGCGCTTAGCTTAACACGTCTCAAGCCCCTGCCGGCTTACGAACGAACGTGTTCCGTACGTAGCTGGTGCCATGATCACATCGTTTCTAGTTTCCATGTGTGAGTCACCGGTTTGATCGAATTGCACGATGGATCAAGTGCAGGAGTTAACGTCCCGGTCAATCTGTCCCTGAATGTTTACAGTCAGTTTGTCCTCGTTTGCCGTTTTGATCTTAGTAAGATTTACGAGGTCAGCTCCTGAGCTTTTTCACCGCCTTCGTCCCCCGCGGTCAAGCACTCAGATCAAGGTAGTAGTTTCCTGTCACTATTAACTCGTACTCCTGCCAGTACATTGAAGTAATCCCTCAGTCATATATGACTACTTTGATCGGTGAAAGCAAAATTTTAGTCAACAATTACTTGATCAATATTTAATCTGTGACATAAAATTAATATTGTTAAACTTATATTTAAAAATATTTATTTATAATTATAATTTTGTAAGTATCTTATAAACTATATATTAATAAAATAATTATTAGTTAAAACTTTATTTTAACATCGACGGAGAGAGTACTACGTATGAACACATCTGAATGCATGGAGATATTGAATGTGTTCGGAGAAACGTACTAATCGACCAAGAATTCCATCCAGACCGGGGAGGGACGTGACATATGCGAGAAAACCGTCGTTGCTGTGACAGGTGAGGCGACGTAGAGGACGTTGACTACACTAACTATTTATCTTTACTAAAGCCGAATTTTTCCCCCAAACTGTTGAAGTTGTTTATGGGGCTGCTAATAGCGTTCGGCTACAAAAGAGAAAAAAAGGTATGAATTTGTTTGGGATCTAATTAAATATCCTACTTCATGCGGCCCAGGAGACAGAGGGAAGTGGTAGGGGGTGCACTATGCAGCCCAGGAAAAATGTAAAAAAAAACATGATTCACAGCAGCACAAATTCCAAATATAAACATATAATAAAATACTAAATACCTAAACTAGAAAATAATCTCCAAAATCAATATATATTATTTACATTCAAAATTTTATTAAAACGTTACACTTTTGTCGTTTACCTAAAATTTGTCAATAAAACTATACGACCTACTACAATTTCTGGTTAACCATGTAATTTATCTGATTTCCTAAGTTGTACCAAGAAAGACAGTAAAGCCGTCCTACCTGTGGATGAAAGATACTGTAATAACTTGACAAATACATGTGGATGTACGTGTCCCATGCAAGTTTCATTGGAAGGCATTACAAATCAATCATCGGTACAAGCTACCAAGAACCACCTCAGAATCAACAAATGAAATCTGTCCTACAAATACAATACTCGTAGCTACAGGTACACCAGCAAACCACATAGGATTACACAGCTAAAATCATATCTGCAGCAGTAGTGACATCGATTATACAAACAACAGCAATATGGCACTAACAACTACTGCTCATAATCCACCTAAGTGATGGCCAACAAAGAAAGCTGCAAGGCGCTTCACTGATTTTGCATAATCATCGGCGTTTCACTGATTCTGCATTATCATCGGCCACGCCAAAAAATGCTCTGATTGCACACGCGCCGCGGGTTGATAAAAGCTCTGATTGTACACTTGAAAAGGAGCTCTAGGTGAAAGACTGTGCAATGGACGAAGTGGTGACCAGGCCGGAAAGCAGACCGACGAGGGTACCACTGTTGTAAGTGCTGGACTCTGTCTGCACAGCATTGTCGCGAGAGTCAATGAAAGAGTCATTCTGAAATGGCCCGCCGACGAGGGCTCCCATGGCGACATTTGGGTTCGGACTGGATGAATGGAGGTACTTGAATCCTTTGCAGCCTGTTTTCGCATCTGCAGGAATAGATGCCCCCCTGTGGTGTACCTGCTGTGGATAGTTGCTCCCGTATCCAACGAGGTAGCTAAGCTTCATTGGGTTGTCGCCTAATATGTAATTAGCCTGACATATGACAAGACAAAACAAATTAGATACCTATACCCTCCCGTACTGATGACAAGATAAATACTGCTTCCATAATGTGCCCATGGCTCATGACGGAATGCATAGGTCAAGTCAACAGGAGGATTTTACTGTCTTGCTTGGTACAATTTAGTAAACGGCAAACTTCAGATAAGCTACATGGTTAACCGGAAACGTTAGTAGGTCGTATGGTTTTACGTAGTTCACCTGTGATGTAGCAAAATTGCGTATATCTGTTGGACTAAAGTACTTTCCACTGCACTGCACTGCTGCTGTTTGTGATGTGAGCATGTAGTCGCTGTAAACAACAGCAAGGAATGCTGCATTTGTGCCATGCTGGAGAGAATTCCACCCACTTATCCACACCAACCCTCCTGTATTGAAATCAGTCAATCACTATGACACAGTGAAACTACACACAATTGTAAAACATATTCTATATAAGTATATTGTGTAATGCAAACCATGAGCGTGAAAGGGTACACATAATGCATGAAGCAACTTAACATTGATTCATAATACCAGATCAAGCAGCAGAAGAATTTCAACATACCGCCAGTCCTACTAGCAGTGGCGGATGGAGAATCTGGTAGCAGTCCACAAATGACAGCTTCAGCAGTGTCTCTGTAACTTTTCAGTCCCATGTTTTCAGCATTAGATATCTGTTTGGATCCAAAGAAATTTACTCTTGACAAGAGGACCTGCACAGAATAGACAAAGTGCACTTCAAGTCCTTATCCTTGTAAGAAGAGAGAATTCTAAAGAGAACCTGCTAAGGAAATTCACTCAGTTTAGTTCATCCAAACCTGTGTTCCCGGGAGCTTGTCGTCCCAACTGAACCATGTTGGCCTTCCCCAATCAGCATAAGCTTTTCCATTCTGTACAGTCACATAACTGAGATACGTCTGATCTCCTGTGGCATGATAGAGCCAACTTGCTGCCCACAGGAGTTCATCAACATAACCAGTGGAATTATAGTACTTCTGAAGCTTTGGATAGGTGTCACTGGAGATGCCTCTATAAGTATCAGCGAAAGTAAATAACTTTTGGGCATGTTGAAGAAGTGAATCAGAATATGTTGTATCACTGGATTTGAAAACCATCGATGCTGCCGCCATGGCTGCTGCCGCCTCAGCAGCAATATCTGATCCAGGAGACTTCGGGCTAATCTGTGTGAGCGGCCTTTTCTCAGTCATTGTTTCTGGCCTTTCCCAGCAGTTGTGATCTATATCAGGATCACCAACCTACAAGGTACGGATTTTCCAAGTGTTGGTTCCAGTGATTAAACAAAATGACAATGGTGCACCCCTTGTATTGCACTGTTAAAGAGATATAGAATGTTTTTAATGCCCGAAGCTGAACTTGGCCACCCAAATTATGGTTCCTTTTTAGGTGGACAGACAGCAATAAAGTGAGTCAGATGCCTAATTAACTAATGCTTAGATCTGATTTAATCAAAATGCGCCTTAAACTGAACAATTACCATAGCCTACAGGCTAGAAAACACTATTCTTCAGGAAAGAGATTGTTTCTTATGTACATTGTATTCTATGCTTCAGGTATGGCATGTACTTCATGCCCTGCCCAGTATCCTTGACTACACTCCATTGACTGAAACATTTGAGATCCCTTACCATCAGAGTTAACTTTACATTTACGATATGAGCTAAGGGTGTACAACTGTATACCAGTCCAACTCCGATTCAACTTTAAAGACATTTCTCTTGGGGTACCACATACTGAAGGAATGTAGCTATAAAGACAAAAATAATAGAAGGGAAGGAACAACGGATTGCCCTTGTCCAATCACTAGCCAAGGATCACAACAAATGTGTCATTTTAAACATATCAAGCAGACAATTAAGTACCTCCTAAATATTAGGTGTCCTGATCATGACATCTGACCTGGTTCTTGCTTCCCTACCAACCAAACTTCCCCTCTATTGAACTGCCATTGGGGCCCAATAAACCAACAATTCAATCAAACCCACATTACTCAAACGTTATTACAATGCAGGAAAGGATGAAATCATTCCCTTTAACCATATCTTCCTCCTAATTCGTAAAACATGCAAAGAACTAAGCGACAACTCTAACCTGAATATAGAGCACATTGTCAGAAGGATGTGCTGCGATGAGGAAATCCGTGATCCACCGGAGCGCATCTAACGCAGGGTCTAGCTGCTTCGCGGCGCTCATCTGATCCCCGTACTCAAGCACAGACCACGCAAGCACTGTTGCTGTGAACGCCATTGGGAAAGTAAACTTCATATGATCCCCAGCATCATACAGTCCCTTGGAAAGATCCAGCTTCGCCTCTTTCCCATCGTCCAGCGCAGAATCCCCCCGCCACGGGATCTGGTTGTTCTCCAACTTCCCCGCTGCAAAATGGAACATGAATCACCAACATTTTCTTAAATGGATCATTGCTAAAGAGGCAACTAAGATTGGAGATTTTGCTCATTCAGCATCCCAAAACATAGCATCAGAATCTGGGATCACCAAAGCACGAATCTCCATAGCTAAAGGAACAACAACCCATATATCAAAAGCAGCCAAATTCACAGCTCGACGAGCAAATTTGAGTGGAATCTGCGAGCCAGCCCACTTCGCCACCAACATGAGAAAACCGCAGTAGGATACTCTCCCACTGTTTTCCTCAACAACAAAAAAAAACATGAGAAAAACCACAGAAAAATGCATCTTTTGCAGTAAGTGGCAACATTTTCCACTCAGAAGTCAAATCCATCAGGAAATGGCCACCGAAATTAGCGGGATCTACACGGATACCAATCTCCCTAACGGGCATTCATTGGTAAAATTCTTTATCATAGTTCACCAAAACACCACAACATGTGAGTTGAATTGACCTCTCCGGCTCTCTGCCTACCAATGCGGATTAGTCGTATGAATCTAAACAAGCAGAACTCGAGACAGTAAGAAAATACTCCAAGCCCGGCGCGGGAAACGAGCTAAATTCGAAGGCCTAAAGGGTCAAATTGAGAGAACATTGCATGGCTGAGTAGTTTGGGTGGTGGCACTCACCCTTCTGGACCTGGAAGAACTGGAGCGCGACCCCGAGCGCGTCGCCGTACTTGGAGTCAATGGCCCCCGGCGGCCCCGGGACCGGGAGCGGCTTGATGCGGCGCCCTCCCGGCTTCCTCTTCATGATGGCCACCACCGCCGCCGTGGCCACCAGCGCCGCCACCAGCGCCACGATCAGCCACCCGCAGCACCCCCGCGTCCTCGACCCCATCTCTCCCACTCCCTCTCTCTCTCTCTCTCTCTCTCTCTCTCTCTCCTATCGCATTCCCCGCTCTCTGACGACCTCCTCCGGAGCGTGCGCGCGGGGGCGGAGACGGAGGCTGCTCGGCTCGGCGTCGAGGTGGGAGGGAACGCGGTGTGCTGCTGCAGCGCGGCGGATTGGGGCGGTTGGTGTGGGGGCGGCGGCAGCAGCAGCAGTAGTAGTAGGGAATTGTTGGGTGCACGGTCGCGGGGTAGTGAGGTGGGAGGTCTGGGTCACTGTCGGTGGGGCCGGGAGGGTGTGATTGGTGCGGTGGGCCCCCACTGGCAGTGGGACTGGGGGGCGGTGTGGGGACGGACGGACGGAAGGCGTGGGGTGGCGAGTGGCACGGAGACGATCACCGACAGGGCACGGTATTTAGCACTCGATGCAGGCGACATACTCTCTGACAAAATTGTATATTCCGTGCAAATCACGTATAAAAGTTTCTAAAAATCCTCAACTATAATACAGGGGCTTTGTACCCATGCAAAATTTCAAGAACAAACGCGATGATGTTCCTAAGATTTGTGAGAAACCAGGGACTTATTCTCGACCGTCGTCCGATTGTTTTACACATTTTTGTTTACAATGAGAGCATCCTGCTAGCAAATGGGCATCTACCGGTAAGAGGAGCCGTGGCATGATTCTTCTACCTGCATTAGCTAGATCATCTATCAGAAAATACATGATTGCTAGCAGAGGCGCCTCGGCGTGTGATTACTTAGCCGGACAGGTTGTTACACTCGTTGCGTCCGATCCAATCCAATCCAGCACAATGAAGTGGCGATGAGGATAGGTGTGACGATGGTGGTTGAGAGGACAAAACGAATGATATTATTTGTGCTGGATAACGAGAGTACACGTGACTATGGGTTAGATCAGATACGATCCCCAGTGAACTCGGCGATCTCCGGGTGTGCCTGCTGTTAGAATCTCGTGTGGAGACTTTGGCCCTTCTAAAAATGGTCGTGCAGAATCAATTTGTTCACTCAGGTGGACGGCGGTAATACTATTTTCCCGCTTGTGTAGAGTATGATCTAATCCAGCATCTTAATTGAGCCTAAGCTGACCTTTCAATCCAGTAGCAAATCAAAGCGATTACTGAATCCTGACGTTGCAGATTCTTCGTGCAGAACTGCAGACTACTGAGACGCTCTAACCCTTTTGAAGTTGATACATCACCGCAGAAAGCAACGGATCACCATTTTGGCATGTCATCATCTATCGGGAGATAGAGGAGAGCTGCGTAGAAAGTAGAAACACCATGGCAGGAATCTCAATCTGGACATCTCTTAGCGTAGGAGCGCATCTTCCTACAAGAAGCAGATTACGCATCGCAGTCACAGCCATCTCGACCAAAATACAGGTAGTGACTGACACCAACAGTTTAGCACATCACAGCACAGCTCGCACTTGGCGTAGCTAGCAGATCATGCGTCCATTGCCCGTTTCCTAGCAGCAAATCCAGGTATTGTGTTCATCTTTTGCATCATCGTACCAGCTGCTTGCCACTGACGACAGGACCAGGAGCACCATTAGATGATGCGAAGTTCACTGCCCCTGCACAGTACAAAACGATTGCTGCAATACCAACGCAGTCGGGCAGGAGGAGGTTGGTATTGTTTTTTCTTGATGACGCAGGTAAGGTAAGGGAACATTGATATCTCACCTCGTGGTTGTTAGCCTGGCGTCACCGTAGCTCTACCAAAGAGGCACGGACCATGGTTTGGTGCCCTTGCTGGTTTGTTGCTCGTAGAATGGTACCACTGGTTTCTCAACTCTCTAGGCATTTATGCGCGAGTGTTCAACTGCTCATAATACATGCTCCTGACATCTTGCACGGCTGCACCTCTGGCTGGCTCCAGGAACAACCTGTTACCACAATGCCATCGTTCACACCATATTCTAGAGAAGTAAGGCTAGCTTGGAAGTGGTTTATATGTACCAACAAGTAAAAGGATCCAAATATTCCAGTTGGCATGAAATTAAAGAGTAGGAATATTAGCATGTCGGATTGCACCATCAATCTGCAGCGGATGGAGTGCATAGCATGGTCATGGTCCAGAGGAAGTGTGATTTTAGCATCTCCCTGTGTAATCAACAAGAAATATATCATCAGAAGTTGAAATGGAATAGAGAAGCACCCATAATAAAAAATCTCACGACTTGATTCAGCAAAATATCAATGATATCCCATAGAAGAACCGATTAACCGGCTTACCTGCAAAACCCAACTATACATTGCTACAGCGCATGATGATTTGCAATCCTTCATGAAATGTCAGCATTTTGGTGAAGTTAACAATAAAAAGGGAGATATAACTTGGCCAGAAAGAATCCTCTTGGTGCTACCTACCACATAAATATTCATCCATGTCACAGCAAAAAACATCAGTTCAGCACGTAGGCCCTTCAGAAGAATCATTATGTATCAGATTAAACTGGTAATGTGATACTATCGGTTGCACGTATAGCTCATCCTCATGGGGTTAGTAGGAATCACTGAAAAAGAAATCTAAAAGAACAGGACATATATTTTTCTTTTTCTACCATGGTTTGGTCCAAAGACAGCAAGTTTCATGACAGAGGCCGTACAACCAACTCAGGAATACAAAAAGAACTAATTAGTCTCCAAAAATATATATCGAGCAGTAAAAACTCTTAATTCTTCAGATTCCGGAACCAAGACAACCACATCCAATAGAACGGCTTACTTTCAGCCATCACAGGAACTCCAACAGCATGTTTAAATAAAGCAGTGAGAAGATGGTAGCACGAGCAACTGTTTAAAATACGGTACAACAGCCGAAAGGAAAGAGAGGCCATTCTTGCACTGATGCCACAGAAGCATGACAAAACAAAATAATAAACCACGACAAATAGTCTGGAGGAAAGTGGCACAGGAAACACAAGATCCACTGCTCCAGTACCTTCAAAAAATTTATTAGCCCCGACTCAAGTGACCACTCTACTATTGGTAAGGGCCTAAGGGGTATTTCAAAGATTTAAACTATTAATCGAATGAAAAATACACGTTGGAACTTGGCAAGAAGAAATTTCACAAGGCAACAATAGACAAACGAATAAACATTGGTACATACCTCCTGCGGTCCACAGAAACAACTACATACATTTGGATAACTATGTCAATTGTGAAAACCAAATACTGGAATTATGTTACAAGTAGAACCTCATAACTAAAACAAGACAGGGAATGCCAGTTGAAGCATGACAAGCAGTTGAATCACATTTCAAGCTAGGTTGACCGGACAGAAAGAACAATGCTAAACAGCTTACAATTTTAGACTCTCTAGCGCATAATATTTGTTAATATGAGACGATATCAGATCCACTTTGCATATCCCTGTTATCAGAAATAATATATCCCATCAACCAAGATGCTTGCAAATACATTTTCTCTCTCTTTATGATCATCGTGCTACACATATGTTAAGAAAATCGTAGTATCCATGCATTCTTGCTTTTCAACACGAAGAAGAATATAAGATGTAGCCTGATAATTTACTCAGAGCATCTGTTGAGTTCAGCATGAATGAATGATTGAACATGCTTCCATCAGTCAACAGCATACCAGAGAACAATCGTAGCGATATTTGGTTATCAAGTACCATGTATGCACTGTCAATGCTACCACAGATGGCAAAACATCAAATGTAGCATCATCAGAATGGTCAGTAGATTACCATGCCACATTGACAACCTTTTGCATTTATTTTGAAGTGTACATTACATAAGTTAGCCTAAGGAGCCGCAGCATTATGTCCACTCCTGGGAAATATACAAGGTCTACAGCAAACAAGGGCAAGCAACAATTCAAAAACAAAGAACCCCATACTGCTCCAAACAAAAAGGGTCCATCTCCAGTTCCACAATATTCTCTTGAGCAGAGGAAGTTCAGCCTCAAGCTTTAGTGACGCGGCATAGATCTCTGGGATGCCTGCGCCAGGACTAAACTCAGCTCGTTGTTCAAGGATTATTCTTACTCCTGTTATTGGTTCAAATGCCTCTGTGATACCCCTCATTTTTAGTCTGATGACCTGAGATTCTGAAGAATAGCCGGACAAAAGAGAAACACTCCGGAGAAAAGTTTCGATGAAATGCATGTGAACACTCTTGAACTTTAGCATGCATGGTTGACTTGAAGTAGAGATCACTTTTCCATCTGCAGATAGAAGCTCTGCCCTGACCTGAACTCAAAGGAAGAAGGAAATCAGATAGAGATAACAATTAGCATAACCAATGGGGTGCACATAATGTTGTACAGATACTCCTAAATGAAGAGCTCTGGAATGCTGGAACTGTCTATACTGCACGTACTATACATACTATGAGCTCTCAAGTCACAAAAACTAAATAAAACATGAATGGACAGATGCTGCCTTTCTGTCCTGCCTCAACATTCTCCAAAGGATATCAACAACAGTGCACATATTGCAGTTGTCGCAGAGCCTTCAGTGCAAGGAATAGCAACTGGGTCAATACTAGGAGATGTAGTTCAAGGAATAACCAAAGTATCACAGGGCTGTGTCAAAACTTCTTGTTAGTCCACAGTCCAAGCTTAGGTGCATCAGGATTTGTGATTAAATCGCAATGGTACCTAGAGACTAGAGCAGCATAATTCAGGAGTAGTTTCTGGAGTGTATATACTGCAAACTCCAACGTATAAACCCTTCTAACCCTGGTTGCTTTTTCATCAAACATTGGAGTAGAACAACCCAGTGCACCACAGAGGTCACTATTGTTATCTTCTCATTTATCAAGCATGATCTGAAACTATCTGATTGTGATGAAAGGCAGAACTCGGCTTCTAGTTCTATCCAAATTGTAACCATCAGTTTATTTGACAAAGCTTCAATCAACTATACTTTGTTCCCTTGCTAGCAAAGATATTTTCAAGGAAATTATCATGCCAAACCACTGTGACAAGGACCAGCAGGAAAGGTACCTGGAAAACCCCGAGCCGCCGGTTGTAATCTGACTCAGGCAGCGTCAGCGACACCTCGAGTTGCATCCGCTGATTCGGTGGCACCAACCGCCTCACAGGCACAAACGCCACTGGGCTTGGCTTCGTGTAATCGAAATTCAAGGTCTCCGTCACCTGAACGGGCTCCTCCACGACTCTCCCCACCAAGAGCCCCCCTCCGAGGAACGCCATAGCAAGCAGCGCACACAGGACCACACAGACATACACAGCCCAGAGCGACCCCCATGCCAGCCTCGCCGCCAGGCGCCCCACCCCCTCCGGACCTCCGAGCCGCGCGGTTACCGTGCCCGTAGTCTGCCCCACCGCCCGGAGACCCCACGCCCTCGCTCGCCGCACCAAGCCGAGCGGGTCGGTCACGAAGAGGAACCACCATTGCAGCAGCCGAAACGGGAAAGCGAGGCAGCTGATGAGCGCGCTGACCTGGAACAGCACCGCTTTGATGACGAGCACGGTTAGGGACTCTAGAATGCTCGGCGTCGGCGGCGGCGTCGGCATCGGCGTAGGCCTATGACCCCGCGCCCCAGCCTCCGCCACCGCATCCTTCTCGCCCGCTTCCTCCTCGGGAGGAGGCGAGGGTGGATGGGGCGCGCTGGTGACCTCGGAGGAGTCATCGGGCTTGACCTTGATGGGCTCATCGACCACGGTGACGGTGGAGGCGGCGGAACCCGAGGGGGAGAGGGCGTGATCAGGTTGTTTCAGGACGGCGCCGCGCGCGCGGCGGCGGCGGAGGGTGGAGGAGGACGGGGTGTGCGGAGCGGGAGGAGGAGGAGAAGGGAGGGTGTCGAGGGCGTCGAAGAAGGCCTCGTCGGAGGTGCGGGAGGAGGACGTGGCGGCGACGGCGGGGTCGTCGGCGTCCATCGGCGGGGAACCGGAGCGGCGATTGCGGGATGCGTGGTCGGGGAGCGGGACGAGGAGGTGGCGGTGCGGGAGCATGGAGAGGAGGAGGATACGTTGGAGGGGGGAGGAATTGTGGCCGGTGGGAGAAGACGGGTGGGTATTTTTCCGGTTACGCCCTTGTGGTTTGTATTTTCCTCTCTTTGCTATAAATGTTGCAAGTATTTACTCCATTTTGATGCAAGCTGGTATGACGTTTCATTTTTCCGCTAAAGCTTAGGGTCGGTTTGGAAGGTTGGTTTTAAGCCCAAAATCGGTGTAAAATACGGGTTTGGAAAATTATTCAGCTTAGGCTGGTTTTAGACATTTGGATGGTTGGTTTTGGACCGGGCTGAAATCGACGTTTTTGCAATTACACCCACAAAAAAACCCCACGGCACCTCTGTTTTCCAATCCGAGGAACATGGGTTCCTCTTTTCCCTGGCCTCCTCGCATTGCCTGCTCGCGACCAGCGGCGCGGCACCTTGACTCCTCTACCCGCCTTTCTCGCCTCTCCCCACTCCGATGCCGCTTCTCTCCGCGCGGACCCGTCGGCGAGCCACCGCACCGCCCCCACCTCTCTTTCTCCCCCCTCCACCCCGCGAAGAGGACGCCGCCGCTGCTCTCCTCGCTCCTAGGACCGTGCGTGGAGGTGAGCCCCTCGGCTTGCGGTCGACGCGGACAGGGGCGGGGCCAAGCAAGGTGAACTGGTAGGCGACGGGGTGGCCGTTGACGTGCTTGGAGGCATCAGCGAGCGCACGGTGGGTGGCGGAGTGGCAGCGGCCTGCGGCACGGTCGGCGACGGCGTGGCACTTGTCGAGGGCGCCGAAGGCGGCGAATGCGACGGCCAGCGGGGCGGGGGTGGCGCTGGGGCAGAGGCCGTGGACGAAGAGGCGGCGGTGCGTGGCGTCAGAGACGGCGAGGCGGGAGAGTAGGGCGGGAGAGAAGGGGCCGTGGCGGCATCGGTGCTAGGCGGAGCCGTGGACTTGGTGGCGAGCAGAGGTGGGGCTGGAGGGGGCGAGGCGGGGGACACGACAAAGGCCGGCGAGTCGAGGAAGGGCGGGTAAGGGCTGGTGCTCCAGCGGTGGGCGGCAGTCCAGCTGTGGAAGAAGAGCGTAGCCGTGCGTGCAGCTCAGTGCTCAACTTGTCCGTGAAGCTCCAAGGGAACACCATTTATACAAGGGTAATTATATACAAAGGTATTTATTGTGACAAGTATATATTACTAGTGTAAAACTTTTACAAGTGTGAAGTTTTACTAAACTCCTAGATAGGGCCTTAATTTTATGAACTCAAAAATTTTGGAGGAAAATTTGGGCAATTCAAACAAAATGAAATTATCTATGTGTGGGCGTTTGGATGGTCGGATTGCTTCAAACAGCCACATAGGATAGCGAAATTTTACACATTTTTAGAGAAACTCTTGACATATTCAATAGTTTCAATGAATTCTGCATCTTCTCTGTTTTCTCTCTCTTTCGAGAAATTGTGTATAAAAACCTGCAATCAACAGCACAGAGGTGCCTTACATAGCTTAACCATCTACATCTCATAATCTTGTTTTGTAAATCTATGGTTCTAGTTTTTTTTTATGATTCAACGAGCATGATATTCTAATTCGATAGAATTTTAAGACCTAGTTGATTCTCTTTTTTCTTTCCTTTGTACTGAGAGAAATTAAGCCGTGTAGCTTCTTTTTTTTTAATAATGAAAGAGATATACCCAAATTTATTACTACGCTGTCTATACAGGTGAACAAATGTGGCAAGCTAAATAATCATGAGATCAAGCACGAATCTATCTAATGCTTTCTTGGCAAGATTCCTGTGTTTTTTGATCATTTGTTTCAAATGCACATCTCATATATTTTCGTCCTATATTCAGTCATCTGTTCTGTACATGCACTTGTATCACTCACATCATGTGTTATTACAACCTTGTGAATCAAATAGCCCCACCAGTTCTCTCTGGCAGCTAGAGAATTGGGCGATCCAAGTACACAAGTGTGACATACTGCAAGGGGTATCAGCCAATCCATGTGCACATTCCACCACCCTCCAAATGTAACGGGCAAAAACACACTGAAAAATCAGGTGGTCAATACTCTCATCAACACTACAAAACAAGCATGTGCTTTCGCCCTTCCAACCTGTGTGTAGAAGATTGTCACGAGTAAGAATGCTATGCTTCAAAACCAGCCAAACAAACACTTTGACTATAGGAGGGAGCTTCAAACTCCAAATCATCTTATTATGGGAAACATACAAGTCAGTCAGCATTTGAAGGTAAAAAGAGATGATCGAAAAAATTCATTTAGGCCTAGGAATCCATATCAAAGAGTCATTTTCACCAGTTAAGGCCACCCCAACCATAAAATTCAAAAGATGTTGCCAGAGAGTAAGAGTCTCCCTCCATAGGATTCTCCTAAAGCGGACGCATCCCCATCTTTGAGTGAAAATAGAATGGACACTTACGTTCTGAGAAAATATCAAGCTGTATAACCTTTTGAACTTAACCGCTAAGGTCGCATATCCAATCCAAAAAGCTTCGCAGAACCAAGAATATATTCCATTACCAATCTTTCTCTTACGGAAAGAACAGAAAATATATAGAAACAACATAGAAGAGGGGTGTCAATAGCCCGTTGCAATAGTTATGAGCCATGTACGATGACTTTATTAGAAGGTTGTCGTACACTCGACAATGTGAGACATGTCGATGTTTTTTGAATATGTTTGATCACCTTGTGGAGCACAACCTAATTCAATGTCCAAAGAGGAACCTCATGCGGAACTCAGCTAGCGACTTGGGCCGTCGTGGACTTCCCAAAGTTGCCCTAGAGCTCCCCATCTAGAGCTTGGAGCTCTAGGACTCCTTCCATGAGATTTCTTATTTATGGGATGTATTTTACAAGCTCCCATGGAGGTTTATATAGGAGAGGGCCTCTTGACAATTTACCATAAAACACCATGGTGGAATGAAAATAGAGGTGGAAAAGAGAAAAAGTGATCCATGAGTCCATGGTAGATTAAGAAAGAGGGAGTGGTGCATGATCCATAGTGGACTAGACCTCATATGCACCCTAATGTCTTTGACTTGCTCTGACTTGACTTGACTTGATTTGTTGCCATGTAGGATTTCTAGGGCCAGCACATGTAGGCAATGATTATACCCTAACAATATCCTTGATATCCATCAAGCTATTCTAAAACTAGGACCGCCCCAGCTTTTTCTTAGCCTGAAAAAGAGTTTGGTTCGTGAGATATTTTTCTTTTAATACCCTCCACCAAGATCCATCTTCATTCTCGACACAATCCCCCAAGGTCTTTTGGTTTGAATCAGGCCAGTTGACAAGATGGTACTTTTTAGTACCCAAGTCCTCTTGCCAAAACAACCTTTTCCTAAAAAAAAGGTCATTGCTTTGCAGACCCGCTTAGGTAGGCCATAAAAGGACATCATGTATATTAGTTTACTGTTTAAACATGAATTAAGCAGGACTAGTCTCCGCTACTATTAAAAGGACGAGTTTTTTTTTACAATCACCCTGTTTGTGTACACAGACATTTCTCTGCCGTCTGATCTAACCCATCGAACGGATCAGCTTACTCCGGTGTTTCGCTCCCGACTTTTTCGGTGTTTCGCCTCCGTCCTTTCCGCAACAACCTCTACCTCGCCGCTGCCCCTTTCCCCGCTCGGCCCGCCCCCGTTCTCCTCCTCCGCGCGCTCGCCCGCATCTCCTGTTCCACGCTCAGCTCGCCCCCGTGCTCCGCCTCCCCACGACTGCCCGCAACTCCGCCGCGCGCTCCTGTTCCACGCTCGGCCCGTCCTCGTGAAGAAAAGGCGCCGGAGCTACTATCCCATCGCCCATCGACATCGCCCACGACAGCCTGCTCCTCCTTCATTAGCCACCCCCTCCTCCATCTAACCCCGCGTCGCCCTACTCCGCGACCGCTGCCGCGAGCTACGGTTGCCGCCACCATCAATCCCCCACCCCCAGTCCCTCACCATCATGCCCTCGCTGCGCGCCGCCCCTCCGCAACTCCGCGTCCGCCCCTCCGCCACCCTCCTCCGCCGCGTGCGCACCCGCCGCGTCCGCCCCTCCCTTCCCGCCGCCGCCGGCCCGGGACCACCTCCTCCTCCCTCCACCTCCGTCGGCGGCCAGCCGGCCACTGGAGCGGCAAGCTCGGCCTGAGGGCTGAGGCGGCGTGGGGAGCTCCGCCCGAGGCGGCACGGCGCAGCGCGAGCGCGGGGAGCCGCCCCTCCGCCCAGCGGCCGGCGCCCGCTGGCCCTTCCAGGCCCCCTAGGCTGCCGGAGCTCCGGAGCTCCTCCGGTTTGGTCGCCGAGATGCCGACTCGCCGCCGTCCTCCAGGCTCCACCGCTCCAGTGCTCCACCGCTCCATCCCCAGAGGCCCAGATCGGCAGATCCCCTTTTTTCAATTTGTGGAGGGTGAGTCTGGAACTGATCCACTGGAGTATCTTTATTTGCAAACACCCACTGGAGTATCCAATAATAGATCCACTAGAGTATCCGATAATACATGTATTTTCATTTTTCAAAACTCCTGATGCAGATTATGAAGTCAAGTTTGTCAATCTATATAACAAAGGTGCACGTGAATCATCAAGGTATGTACATCATCCTCTTAAAAAAAATTTAAACTACAATATGTTTTATATTAAAAAAATATATAGACGCATCCCCGTATTGGTGTTTTTAGAAATTGACGAATCCCCGTATCCGTATCGGTCCGATACGTATCCACGTATCCGTATCCGTGCGGCTTAGCGCGTGTGCTCGGTCCCCTCCCTCCTTGTTGCTGTCCTCCGCGTCGGGTTCCGCGAGCTGGGGTTGCGGCGGCCAAGGAAGGTGACGCCACCTGGAGTTGGGCGCGCGCAGGGGCGGCCCTTAGCGCGGTTGGCGGGCGACGGGCTGGGAGCAGGCAGGCAGGCGCACGCTTCCGTGCCGTCGTCACTTCCGATCCCAGGAGGAGGCGGCGAAAGGGGCAGGTGGCAGGCTCACATTCCTTAGCCGTGAGTAATCAATTTCTGCAAAATTCCATATTCTAATTAATTTCCTGTTTTACAAACTGGCGACCCAAATGTCCAGCTGACCAAAAAAATGAACAAGGAATGAATGAAATTTGGGTGATTTGAAGTTTATTTCATAGTTTGAAATGCCAAATTGGCAATGTAATGTACGAGGCTAGGAGCCTAGGAGCCTAGGAGGAGATTCATGACTTTTCCCTCTCTCATTAGTTTTGCCAAATGACATCCGATCTGTAGTTTATCATCGCCCCTCGCCTTAGCAAGTATATATGCGCTGACATCTCCTCTTCGCCTCGGAATTCTCTCTTTCTAGCCTTACTGTACTCTGTATAAGTTGTCATATTGACTATTGGAGAAGTATCAAGAATATTTCATTTGGCTTGTCGTGTGGCTGGACTGGTAAACTTGCCATTCTTGTATACTCAAGTATTTCAATCAGCTTGTTATATATGCAGGGAAGTGTTTCCAACTACAGCAATTCAATCTGTCCAAGTCCAATTTATCATAGAACACCCATTGCTTCCTACAGTCCGATCAACAAAAGATCAGGTTTTGACATGTCACGTCTCATTAGAGCTGTAAGTTTCATTGCCCTGAGCTATTTTTGACGAATGTCACGTCTCATGGTGTTGTGCCTATTCGTCCGATGTGAAATTAATGCATGCACTAGGCTGTATATCAAGTTATACTTGAATCGAATTTTAGCATGTTTTGCAGTAAAACATTGGTTTTATCCAAAGCAATCAACTTTTTCATAGTTTCTTTCCTTTCAATTCACTAATACATAATATTTGTTTACATTTTGGTTATATACACTTACAGTCCTATGAATTCCTCGGATGGCCTTGTGTCTCGATTTTGGTCTTAGGACACGTGGATGGCAAAGTTTGCAAGCAGTTCATAGTGTACCTGTCTGTGCATTGGAGTTGTGAGCACTTTTTTTGTTTGTCTTCATTTATCCGGTAAGATAATCAGTTTTTTCTGGTAAATGACCAATTGGTGTTGTTTTGCAGATAGGATTCTTGTATCTTCGATATGTTGCAGATCCAAAGATCCTATGGACATGGTATGAACCCTACTTGAAGGATGATGAGGTATTGCTGTTTTTGAATTTTTTGGATTTATTGCCATTCTTTTCTTCCTTTTTTTCATTATACGTACTTCCATAACCGTGTCAAACTTCCATTTAATTTCTGAATAAGATGATTTTTATTGGCATGATATAAGAGAAGAAAGCCATTAGAGGAGCAATGTGACCTGCAAGTAGCTTGGGCAAGAAAGATATGCTAAAAATGGCAGATCAGGAATTCATGATATACAAACCATGGAATACAAATTACTAATCGCTGCATTTAAGAATAAAATATATGCAGTCCGTATAATTTCATCAGATAAATGGGGTAGTTAGCAAAGATAAGAGCTAATTCAGTCATATTTTTTTTTCTGATGCAGAAATTCTCCCCTGGATCTAATGGTCGCACGACAACCATGGGCGTGTACGTGCGTGATCTTATACTTGGACAGGTCTGCATCTTAAGTTATTTCTGCTTTCAGAATATAAATAAGTGCACTGTTTCTTTGAAAAATTTGTTGTGTTAATGTTTCATTTCAATGAATAACACCATGCCAGGATAATTATTATGTCCTTATAACTGAAGAAAGTTCCTTCCTTTCTTTATGGCTTACTTTTCTGAAGCTAGCATCCTTTGATTCTCATCTGAACTTGATTTTTATACTACATGCAATTATTTGTCCATGTTATGGTGACTTCAGATAAGTTTAGCTCATTTTTTGTTCTAATGCTTGTGAACATTTTTTAATCCTACTTTTATTGTGTGTATGTTCAGAAACAATGCCAACTAACTGGACAATTTTCTTGGTCAGGCAAGTCATGGTTCCACAACATAGCCTGTTCATAGTTCATGCTCTCCCTTTCTCTTTTTTTCTTCTTTCCAAATAGCATTATATAATTAATAGATCATTGGTTTAAGGTTTCGTTCATGGTGATTCTCAATTGCCATATCATCACAATTGGATCGAATCGTGTCACCTTATTTTGACTTTATGCTGCTCGTCTACAACAAGCTTATATTGACCAGCATGCTGCTATGTCTTTTCATGGTGCAATACTACTTCGATAGTATTCTTCCAAGAGTCCCTGTTCCAGTAATTCGTCAACTAACAGCCAATCTTGAGAAGATGAAGCTGCCAACTAAACTTTCTGAGGTGATTGGAGACTCCAGTCGTCATGGATCAGAAGATACTGCCCGCCGCCCCCCTTCTGTGAAAGCTTCTCTGTCAGTTTCCTTTGGACAGCGTGCTCCACACCGTGCTTCCACAAGGGATTCGTCAAGATTCTGCAAGTACTTGAAATACTATGTGGCAATTAGATGCCTTTTGACTCCATTTGAAGTTTTCCGCATGTCTGACTTAGTTCTCGTGCTTTCTATGTGGCATTCTCATCTTGCATCGACTACATAAATTAGTTGCTACCTGGGCAGTTAATTTCTTTCCAGAATTTGTTTTATTCTATTTGTGATTCCACATATGAATTTCTTATTATGTGCTTATAAAGCATTTCTACATGAATGCATTCTCTTTGATTGGATAATCAAATGGTTTCATGTAAAATATAATGTCCACTCTCATAAAAACAATGATCTGATGCTATTTCCTTTTCTTTTATCGTTTATATAACAGGAAAAAGAATCAGTTGCTGATTGTTCCTTTTTGCATATATATACTGTGCTTGCAAATTCGTGTCAGCAATTCCATGCTCAACATAATAGGTGTTTCAGGTTCATGATGAGAGGGAACTGGACCGTGTGCTGAAAGTAGATTTTCTGTCCATGATTTTCTGTGTTCCTTCAAGCTTTTTTCTTATGTGTTACATATTTTATTTTCCAGGGGTTACAACATTGGAACTCGATTGGTTGATGAGTTCTTAGCCAAGTCAAATGTATCAAGGTGTGTTGACTTCAAGGAGACTGCCGATACTATTGCGAAGGTCTTCTGTTAAACTTGCTATTATTTGGTTCAAATTAGCATAAATATAATTCATTCCATAATTTCCGAGTTTGCCGTCCTTATTCATCTTTCCTAGACTTGTAAGTATGTTTTATATATGCTTTGTATCCGAAATCATAAGTAATATTTTTCACATTATTACTAATGCATATGAGGTCCTTGCTGCAATAGACGTCAACAGTTTAGCCATCTTTGCAACTACATAACAGTGGTTTCAGTTTCTTAGGTGCAGACATTCAGTTGAGTTTCTGTCCATTGATAGCATTCTTTCCTGCTACAATAGTGATATACCATGCAGGGATATGACAAGCCTTTTGTTTTTTCTGCAGATTGTGTAGATAGTGTGTTAACCTCATTCATTTTTATATACCTCAACTCGTTTGTTAACTGAAGGTTCAGGGACTCATTACCATATTTCCAAGTGGTCTAACATTTCCATTTACTTCCTAGACCAATCAAACTCATTGGCGATCTGATTCCCCCATCTGTTTTACCCTACTTTTGGCTTCATGGTCTGACAGTTTCCTCTCTTTTTTTCCTTTCCAAAACAGCTTGGATTCAAAATGTACTTGGGTGTGACTGCAACTGTAACCAATTGGGATGCTGAGGGTATAACTTGTAGCTTTGTATTGGAGGACAATCCTCTTGTAGATTTTGTTGAGCTTCCTGATACTGGCCAAGGTCTTTAGTATTGCAATGTGTTGAGTGGAGTTATCAGGGGAACACTGGAAATGGTCAGTTCCTCTATCACCACCATCTTTTATCCTTTCCGCTTCATGCCACAAACTTGATCCTTGTGAAAGGAGGAATTGAAGCAGGCCTTTTTGCGTGTGCGGGTGGCACGTGAGTGGTGTGCACTTATACGTGTATGTACGCTAGCGATTTGTATGATGATGTGTAAATTATGAGATGATTGCTCCTGAATGAGTGGTGTAAGGTGTATGTAAAATGTAGATGAGTGTTGTAGAGTTTTGTGTATACGTGTAGCTTGGTATTGCAGGCTTATAATCTCGTGTTGTAAGCCAATAATAGTTGCAGAGCATATTTTACGATGTAAAGTTCTGTTTCTTTTTTCTTCTATACTGCCTTGAATTTTCTTTTGAAGAAGAGTTTTCCATTTTGTATTTCGGTATGTTTCTCAACAAAAAAAAATTGTATTTTAGTATGAATTGTTTGGGATACATGAAATTTGTAGAATAGTTACTTCTTTCTTAGGTGGATTTGTTTGCTTTCAAAACAAATGAAATACTTGCATCATCTTTTGGTGCATTTGGGCGTGTGGCCTGGTTAAGGGTCACTTCGATCATATTTATGTAAAGGGCTTACATAGGAGATATGGTGGTCGTGCAAAGTTAGAGAATTTTCAGGTGATTGAGCATTAGCAAATTCGTTGTATATAACTTCATTCTCTACATACACCAGATTTTGTCATTGATAAACACAGGTTAATTCAGCATTAGCCTGTCCGTTTGGCTTCATCATATATGAAGCTCCCACATGGTTTCGTTCAAATATTTACCTACTGCTATTAATTAGACGATATATATACTGATAAGAAGACTTTGAGTTGGTGCCAATCCATTACTAAATCGGATTTGCTATTGATCAGGCGAGTGAGAAATTGACGGCGGCAACGGCGAGGATTTCGGCGGCGACGGCGAGAGATTAGGTCACCGAGCCGGAGCCCGACGATGACGTGGAGCGGCGGCGCCATGCAGAGGCGAGGCGGAGTCACCGGCGCCGACGATTTAGGGTCGCCGAGCCGGAGCCCGGCGATGACGCGGAGCGGCGGCGCCATGCGGAGACGAGGTGGAATCACCGGGAGCCGCCAGGTTAGGGTTAGCGAGCCGGAGCCCGGCGACAACGCGGAGCGGCGGCACCGTGCGGAGGCGAGGCGGAATCACCGGGAGCCGCCGGGTTAGGGTTAGGGTGGGGGTGTCGCTGGTGCCGGAGTTGAATCTGCGCCGTCCACCGGGATTTAGAGGAGAGGCCTGATCTGGCGGCGGCGGCCGCCGGACAGAGCGTCGGGAGAGAGAGAGCATCGGGAGGTGGAGGAGGTTGAAGACGACGTGGTGGCCGTTCGATTTAGATCCCACGGCCCAAAACAGTCGACTGAGATTTAACAAAATCGCAGTCGACTGAGGAATAGTCGGACCCTTACTAAATTGAATCACCCTGAAAAATCTGCAACCTCATTGTCTTCCTATCTCTATCGGAGCTGTCCCCACACCCTCTATCTCCTAGCCCGTTCATCTCTTCTAGGGCACAATGCGCTCCTCCTCTCCCCAGTCCCTCAGAGCCGTCGTCGCTCATGCTCGGAGAGGAGGGCGAGCAGGCCTACCCCGAGGTCACGCTCGCTCTCCATGGCCACGGCCGCCGTGGCCGACAACGCCGGCTTTTTTGTCGAGGACGACACATCGTGGAAGTCACTCGGCATCTTCGACTGCCTCGCTTCCGCCCTGCACAACACTGGGCTCTCCAGATGCCAGCTCATTGTCGCTTGTCCAGGTACAAGTTGTCGCTGCACACTATGTGCTCAACGAAATGTCAGCGTGCAAATCTTATACCATTTTGTTCCAAGGTTACTGCATGAAGTGTGATTAGTTAGATAAGTAGCTGATGTTGGGCACTAAGTAGAGGTTGTAGGTCTTTGCATGATATCTCATCCAATCGGTCTCAGAATTTGGAGTGATATATGGATCTCTTTTCCTGTATCAGATTCTTTCCCCATGCACGAAACCAGTTATGACTTCGATTTATTGTGGTTAAGTTTTTCCTTTGGTTCTTATCCATTGATTGCGCATTGCCCCAGATCTTTTCTGAATGAAGTTCTCTTAGTGTCAGTTTGTTGTTCATATTTTGTTCTACTTGGATCTTCGCTACTAGACAAGGAAACATTTATTTGCTATAGTTATGCCAAAACATAATTTTTTGCTGACTCTAGCCTATTGGTGGGGTTGCAATCCCTTGAAGTTTTTAACAAGTGTGGATTATTTGTGATCCATCTACACACATGCACTTGACTCCCCGTGGGCAACCGGGAAAGAAGAAAAAAGAACACGAGTCAATAAGAGTGGAGAAAATGATATTTTTAAGATGGCGGCTGAAGGTAGAGGCCATCGCAGAATAGAGGAAGAGGTGGAGGAGACGTGTGGTAGGGAGGAAGAGAGATAGGGTGGTGCACAGTGGTGGTCGTCAGAGAGGGAGAAAGCAAGGAAAGATGATGACGATTGACACGACGCAGTTAGAAGCACGCTCGTTGCACTTGACACACGTCTTCGCAAAATAGGACGATCATTTTGATTGATACTTATATATGCTACTTCGTTATTCCGTAGCAACGCACGAGTATCCTACTATGTTGAGAGATACTCCAGTTCACTACATGGACCTGACGTTTTGATACACTTATTGAAGTACAATGGGAACGAATCTGAAGACAACATCCCTCACGTGGAACGAGATTTTCTTAAACGCCTAAAGAAATAGATGCTTTAGAAAGAGATAATTAGTTCTGACTTATTTTTTAATAGCTGTTTTTTACACTTATTTCAAATAAATGTTGAGTTGTAATATTAAGCAATATTATCATACTCTATTTTATACTCATGTAAATTCCACATGCATTAGTTGAGACGTGCGTTGCACGTGCACGCTTACTAGTCTTCCTCGAATGGATATAAGATTTCCTTGCTAACAACTTAGCTTGGACTCTTCTCTCCTCCACACTCTTCCATGCTTTGTTCAAAATCCTGTTCTCATCTACCGGGATACCAAGGTAGATAAGGGGGAGACGGCCTAGCTTACAAGTAAAGATATCTTCATAATGGGAGTGAGATGATTTGGCATTGCCAAAATAATAAACCTCACTTTTATGAAAATTTATCTTTAGTCCAGATATATGTTCAAATGGGCAGAGAATGAACTTCAAATTTTTGGCAATTTCTTCTCCCTCCTCTAATAGAAACAGAGTATCATCGTATAAAGAGAAAATTGACGACATGCTACGGTTTGTAGCTCGGTTTGATAATATGCCCCGTTATTCAGCAGAACTAATAAAACGCCCCGTTATTCACTACACGCTTGATTATATGCCCTATCCGACCAATTAACAGCTAATAGAACAGATTATGTGAGAGTCTAAACTTAACTTCTGGACCCCAAACTTAACTTCTGGACCCCCTCTGTGTATCATCATCAGTCCAGGATCAAGCTGATGAACACAGTCGAAATGATAACATTGCCCTGTCAAATTTATTACAACATAGTCTTGACGAAATAGATGTCACATGGCTTTAACAAAGTACTCGGTCACATGACCGTTACAGAGAATAAAGCAGCGGAAAAGAAAATGATAAACTGGTAGGTTCCATCTCAGCCACAGGCAGTCGATGGAGTAAACGCGACCTTACTCCTCGGGATCATCGTAGTAGTCGCCGTCAACGTCTTCGGCAGCGCATCTGTCCACCACCATAACGAAACATGTCAATGAGTACTTCGCGTACTCAGCGTGCCTCCTCGTAGGGAAACACCTAAACTAATGTATATGAGGCTGCAAAGGAAGGTTGTATGGCTATTTTGCGTAAAAGTACTTTAGGGTTTAAATACTACGATAATTTCGAAGGCGGCTTTGATATAAAATTAAGTTTTTATTTCAGGGGTTTCATATCAATGTGAGGGTCCACGACCAACACATGCAAGTAAGGCATCCGGCCTAAACTCGACCATAGGTTCCAACCACCTAATCACATTTCCGGAACTGAGATAGAGGGAAGTAGCAAGGGGGAGAAGGACATGTCTTTTTATCAGGAATGAGTTATGTGACACCCGTGACCGTGGATATGGCTAATCGATTAGTTTGACACTCTGCAGAGGTTGTACACTTTACCCACATGACACAATCTCGTCTTGTTGCCACTGGTCGTCGCCAGCATAGTACACACCCATCGGTGTACCGGCAGGGAGATCGTGAAGAGGTCTTTTAGCTAATTTCATCTCGATGTGACATGCCCACTAGATTTCTACACGGAGGAGCGTTCACCCGCCTACCCTGCGTGGCCCCCATGGTGCCGAGGTCCTCATAACTACGTCCACCCTTCTACGGTATGGCGATGTCGACACCAAGACTCAACTAACCTACTTGACCAAGCCAGTGCCCATATAGCATGTGGTCGTACTGTTTCACACTTCTCAAAATCATGAATTTGACCTTATTTGATACGGACGACCGATGGTTGCCTCAAATCATGAAGAACGACCATCCACTCCTTCAACTCATGATTCAGCTGTCGCCCGCACCTTTAGATAGTAAATTTCATCCAGAGTAGAATAGGAGGAATAGAGAGAGAGGGACAACAACGGGCATCCGGCCCTAGCTCAGCGAGCTCAACAAGTTTCAATAATCACAACAACGATCCGAAGATCGGAGGCAAGATAAAAACAGCATAGGGATAATTAAGCATGGCTAAGCATCATCTCTACTCTATTCTGAAATATTAAATAAACTACTCAGGGTAACAGGTAAAAGGGCGACAAACGGATAAAGATACATGTGTGTCAATCGACATGCTAGCTAAGGGAATAAAACATCATGCATGTTTGAAAACAGTAAAATATAATGACTTTGCACATAATGAGATCAACATGATCAAGAAAGAGGGGGCATGCCTTCGTTGTCGAGTTGGTGTTCTTCGAAGTCGGGTCCAGCGACGTCGGCGTCATTCCCTAATCGTCGTAACGGAAATAAAGTGATAAAATAAATAACCATTTCAAATAAAAAAATCTGACTGCAAAAGAGAGATGGTGGTTGACGACAGACAGAGCTTGTCGAAGATCGAGGTAGGATTTTAACCCTAAAACGGTCCTTAATTGGGGTCTCCTAAAGAGGGGTCATAACCGTGTAATACTAATGAATAAATAGTATATTAGATTAATTAGTTTAATAATACCAGCAAAGGTGAATCAATAATAATATAATTCAAAATAAAATAAAATAAATAATATTTTAATTATTTCTTATATTAATAGAAAAGCATTCATTAGGACTATTCAATTATTAAAATTACTAATCAACCAAAAATAAGGTTTTAATCATGCTAACATGTCATATGAAAATAATTAAAGCCCTACACATGCTATTAATACTGGACATGTCATGGTTGAGCAATAAAAATAAAATTGATACACGTGTGCACTTTTGACATTATCGGTGTTCGCAGATATTCTAATCTAGGTGTCGAATATCATAAAATGTTAAATCTTAGGCATGAAGGTAATGATATTAATTAACCAGTACCCGGATCATATATAATTAAATATTACAGTAAGATTTAATTTATCGAAAAGAATAACAATTAACAGTCTATTATTTATTACGCGAACATAGCCTAGAAACGACATATGGTTTATTAGCATGGTCTAACAGCGTTAGAATTTTATCAAATTTTACCACAAATAGCTAAGCAGTAAGTACAACCCTAAACAAAAATTAAATTATAAAAGCAGAAAAGATTTCTATTTTTAATAATTAAAACAGAGACAAAAACAGGTATATAAATTTTTGCTGGAAAAGAAATAATTTCAAAATCTTCATCCAGTACAAAGTTAGCTTAAAATTTGGTCGAATTGCATCCGAATTGGAATGGATTTAAAAACTAACGGTTGGATTCAAAATCCGACTGCACCAGTGGATTCGTTGGGTCCTAATTACCCTAATTCAACTCTAGATCTGAGGTTTGACAAGGAATTGGATGGTTGCAAAAAAAAGATCAAAATATGAGATGGACTAGTTCTGTACTGGAGGCTCAAAGATCAATCCATCCATGCATGCATTGGCTCATTAGTGCATTCATGCACCTGTGCTAGCATTGCTTGGCTTGGGTACAGCAGAGAACAGAAACAAGAATAGGAGAGGAGATGCTCTCGGATGGAATTGATTCATTAATGCATGCTTGCATGCGTGACCTGGTTGGATCACTAGTACGTGCACTCGGTACAAGGAAGAATTAAAGAAGAAAAAGAGACTACCAGATCGAACAAAGCAGCTCACGGTAGGAAGGATGGTAAGGACGACGTAGGGTTGAACGGAGCTACTGCAGCGATGGCTCCAGCGTGGACGAGGCGACGGTGGCAAGGACAACTCCAGTGGCCTGTAGATTCAATCTACTAATTTTGTAGACGAGTTGGCTGTGTAGAGAAATAGGGATGTGGAAAGAGAAAAGGTGGAGTAAGAAGGTAGCTATTTATAGAGGAAAGGGAGGCAAGGGATAAGCACAGGCGTCCGTGACCGCGTTCACGCGCGTAACGCAGAGGCAGTTGCGCTCGGCGGCAGCTTCGTGCTGGACGTGCGCGTCGTGCGCACTGCTGTCGCTGCAGCCGTGGCTGCTGCGTGCTGCACGGCCTGGAGCAGCCCAGCAGGCCCGGCCCACTTCCCTTTTTTCTATTTTTGGATTTTTTAGAAAACCAGAGAAGGCAATAAATGCGAAAAAAATATCAGAGCTTGTCGAACAATCAAAGTAAAATCTTGTGAATAAAAAGACGCGTAATGAATCCAACAAAAATATTTTCACGAGAAAAGTCAAATTAAATAACTCTCTCGTTAAACCTGCAATTAATTCAAACCTATTTGAATTAATTTGGAAAAACTTAATTTGAACATACACTTATAATAATAGTACGAGCGACATCCTCTCACAAGAAAATAAAAAATTCGAATTTTTTTTAGAATTTTGAGGATGTTACAGATTTTTTTTTGGCTTCCTGGCGGCGCCTCCACTACCCAATGGCAAGCAGTGAGGACAGGATCTGCTGGCCGGAGGTAGAGGTGAGACACCGCCCACCTAATCCCCCATTGTGGCTCACCGACGCGCAGCGGCGGAGGCCCGATCCCATCCTCACCGAGCCATGGCAGCGGACCAAGTCAGAGCATCCTCACCGAGCCATGGCGAGCAGACTATCACGACGGCGACCACGCTGTGTCGGTAAGTGTCATCCCCTCTCCATTGATTTGATTTCTTCTAGAGTTAATGACTGATTGAGCCCCGTTTGTCTTCTGCAAACCCTAGTTCGTGCCCATGATGGAGGGGACCTCGGTGGTGATGGAGGCTCCCCCTGCTGATGCTGGTGTTGGTCCTGAGGAGTGAGTATAAAATCTTCCCCTTCTCCCCCCCCAATGCTCACTGTGATGTTCATTGCGCATGTCGTGTAACCGATTAGAATGGGGAGACTAACTGCCTTAAATTAAATTGTTAAACTTGTTGGCCTTGACGTCTAGGCCACCGAAGGAGAGTATTTTACAGTAACTATTAGAGTAATTGTGTATACTACAATGCTCAATGATGGTCGGGAATTAGTTGTAAATCGACAGGATGTTCAGTGGGAGGTAAACCTAATGGGTTTGACTGTCGAGAAGTTGGTACAAGAGTTGGGAAAAAGGATTTCTTGGGGTTCATGCTAGGAGGTGCATTGTCACGCCCTGGTTTTCTAAAACCTTGTGAAACATGTTTATTATCGCATGTGCATAAAATCATAACCCGGCACTCACACCCTACATAAGTATACACGTATACATGTGCAAACCCTATCGGCAAGTCACGACCTAGTGTTGCTATCGCGGGAATTTAGGTTCCTATGTCCCCACGTATCTCATGTATATCCTGCCGTCACTCAAACCCTAGGAACCAGCCTCGCGATGCATCCTCACAATTAATTTTCCTCTCGGATAAAAACCCTAAAATGCGTATCGTATGTGTTATCCCTTATCGAAAAATTCCAAAAAATTCCAGGAGTCACATATAACCATTCCACACTTAATTATAAAATAAAATATAGTAGTCCAGTTCAAATATTTTAAGGACATTTAAAAGTGAATCGGGCACTAGATAATACTCTGAACTGCAACCCTATCAAATCAAACTTGGAAAAACCCCATAAAATCACACCTTACTCCCTTTAGTACCTGAACCACAAATATGCAAAAAAACATAACTATGTTCAGTACAAAAATCGGGTATGCACTACATCGAACACCTTGCCCTCTTTTACCATTTACACAAAACCAAGATCAATGCCCCAACCATTGGACCAGATATTTCTCCCAGGACCTCTTCTCCCTGCCACACGCATGACCATGTCTTTTTCCCTGTGTCCAGAGCTACCTAATTATCCCTATCCTCTTAAAACCATTCAACGCGCACTATGGCATCAGCCCCTTTCTAGTTGATGCTGTAGTGTCGATGCCTGGAATCTCGGTATTTCTCCGTCCACCTCAACACGACCTCTGTGACACCACGGACACACCAGTGCTTGACCACAGACCCCAAGACATGCCCTCGCCGGCCAGAGCGTGCACCAGCATGCGCACAGCGGCTTTAGTGATGCCGCTCGTCGGCATCGACGGGCTGAACGCTGTCTCAGCGCCGCCCCACGAACCCCAGCGCGCCACGACGTTGCCTCGACCCCCTGCAAGCCCTACATGAACCCAGTGCTCCCCGGAGTGGTCACCTCACCGAGATCAGGCAGCAATAGCGGCCGTTCTCCACCATGAGCCTCGCCACTCCTCCTATAAGAGCTGCCGAGCCCCCAAAACGTCCCAAAATCACTCCCATCCTTCCCCTTTAGCCACGGCCAAGCCCTACTCTTCCAAGGACCCTCCCTTCCTTAGCCCGAGCTCAAGCCCCATATCTCCGGTTCCTTCAATACCGAACGCCGCCGAAGCAATCCCAGCTTGTGTCCTCTTTCTTCCCTTTGAGCTACTCCGCTTCTTAGCTAAGTAAGGAAGCCCCGCCACCAGAGGTTGCTGCCCCGACCGGAGTCCCACCACCGCCGCTCCGAGCTGCAGCGGAGCTCTGCTCGGACACTCGGTAAGTCCCAAGGTAGGAGAGCCCCTACGCCCGACGGATGGGCCGACAACCACCGGCCCATTTCTATTAGCTATTGGCGCCTCTGGCTTTTCCCGCCTCCACAACAAGAAGGCGTAAAACCTTATTAAGGAAGGCGTATTTCCTATATCAGTCTCGGTTTTTCTGCTCTATTAACCAGTACGCTTTGGTTCGATCGGTTCATACATCCCCTGACCGGTTTTCTATAGCATAACTCCGGTTCTGAGATCTAGAGAAAAGCTATAAAATTGTGACTCAAGCCAAATCCTTGATTTTAAAACGATTTAGACAAAAGCAAGGGAATTAGGATTAGGATTTAAGGTTTCGTTTCCTGTAATTTAGAGGCTGCATATACCTATATACAAAGTTTCAGAGCACATGACATTGATTCAGTAAAACAATGCGACACCTTATGACCATTCACTAGGCCAAGGGTTCCGAGTTCTATTAACATAAACCCTAAAGAGCTCACACTGGCATATAACCAAAAATCTATATTTCATGCCACATGTCCGCCACTCGGAAACTTTCTTTTCTCTTTAACCTAGAAACCAGGACCTTAGGAGCTTAGTATGGTATGAAGTTCCACCCGTATCATCCCAAGCTCCACCATAATTTAGCAGTAAGCCTGAAAACCGGAAGGTTACTTCAAGAATTTATATTCAAAAACCCTAAACCTAACTCTCTATCGTTGAAACCAGGATGCATAAGTCTTTGGCACAAGACCATCATCTTTAACCCTGCATCTCTTTGATTCTCGTTGATGTTTCTCTGCCTTGGTGTTCATTTGGAATTTTCTTCAAGGTGTAGTGGACGGGGTGAGGTACATGCGTCAGGACAATCCAGATTCATCTCCGTGTCCGGAGCAGGAACAAGAACTGCCAGGCAAGCTCTTCACCTTTGACCATGTTGAATCCTATGTTTACGAAAGAAATGTTTTGTTTACGAAACATGCATGCTATGTTTTACGACTCGATATTTTATGTAGTATAGTTATGACCTATGCTTAGGGAGCCCTAGCTTGTTAACTGTTCCTTGTCGCCGTAAGGTTATTTATCCCAAAAATATTACTGGGAACTTAGGGTAGATTATGGCTTAGCCCTGCAGTAGTTAAAACTAGGTTTTATAAAAAGGAGGATTTCTCTGGAAACTGATATGTGGAAAGTTATGAAAGGACCGTTGTGTCCGATGGAGTATGAAGGTAGGAACATCTGTAGACTGTGGGTTGGGATGTTTCTGAAAAAGGGTTTTCAAAACCAAAATAAAATGGAGAAGTTTTGGATCCGGGTCGGAAATAAAGGGGGAAAAGCAGGAAGGATATTATGTGCGAGGTAATGCCCGGTGTGGTTCTCGTGGTATGTTTACGGACATGGAGAGGAGTCCCTCTCGGATCAATTAAGGACCGAGCTAAGGTGCCGTTTGGCCAAGTTATTACCGTACGTCCACATGTCCTTTATGGGAAGGACTTAACCTATTACCCGATATGGTGCTAGTGTGCGAACCCGTAGGTAGTTTGTAGTGTGCAAAGAGGTGTCGTCCTCTGTAGAGGGAGTTTCCCGAGTCAAGGGGTTGTTCCTGCCACAAAGCTGGATCACCCCTCTACTTAAAGCGAGCAAGCTGAAATAACTAGAGTTGATTAAGTCCATCTGGCGGGTTCGTCACTAGGGTTATCCCGGTGAAACGTCTCGTTGTACTAGCCCTGTCAGTATACGACGCGCAGTGTACCCAGGGTGAACTACATCGTGTGGGTAAAGCTGTACAACCTCTGCAGAGTGTTAAAATCTATTCGAATAACCGTGTCCATGGTCATAGACGAACTTGGTTGGGCCACACTATAGTAGACCATGTTTCAGGAAATCAAAATGGGTAGGGGTTTAAGGACGCGATCCGCCGTGTTCACAGAGAAAGTTGTGAGAGCCCCGTGTAATGCAATTACACGGGAGGAGTGGTTCTGAGATCTTCCGCGAGTTAGGCAGGGATGAGGTTATCAAGTGGGGCGTCGTTCTGCAAGGAGGCAGACACGACCAACTGTTAAAAGAATGCAAGGTCTCAGAAAGGAATAAGACAGTTTTTCAGAAATCGCTTAATCATCTATTTACGTACTTTTCAATGCAAACTTACTTTCTCGCACAACATGAAACATAGGCTAGAGCCATATTATTGATATACCCCTGCATGCATATATCCGTGTTGACTCCCCGGCGGAGGGCTTGCGAGTACATTCAATGTACTCCCCTGGCTTGTTGATTTGGCCAGGCGAAGAAGAATACCAGTCTGAGGATAGCGACAGCGACTTCGAAGTGTAGGGTTTTACCCCCAGTCAGTTGCCTGTGGATCGGCATATTGATGGGCTATCTACCACGAGTTTTATCTCCGCTGCAGTTGTATTTGGCCAATAGGCCGTGTTTGTATAATTAAGAACCTTGTCAGTTATTTATGTAACGAACTCGGTATTGTATGACAATGTTATCAAGTTGCTTGTGTGTACTAGCCACTGATCATGGGACTAGTACAGTAAACACAAGGGTTTATCCGGCCTAAAAACTGGGTATGCCACATGCATTTGTTGTGTCGTGATAGTATCACTGGAGAGGTTGAGAGGATCCATCACTGTATGGATTTGATGACAGCTTTCATGCTTGCTGGCAGTCGAAAGTTGTATTTTTATTAGCTGATGTGGTTGATATAGGAAAGAATGCATCTCTGTCAAATGTCCAGTCTAGTGCTTCTATTCATCCTTGCAGGAATTGTGATGTTACACATGACATGGCTATAGAAGCTAGTCAGTCATGCATTTCAGTGGATAGTGTTAATTGTCAGCATTAGAAATTGTCCAGTCCAATGCCCCAAGTTTGTCTGCTGTAGGAGATGAGGTGTGTGATGTGGGTGTTAAACAATGATAGATATGAGTCATTTGTGAAGGCGGCGGGTGTTGATTGGTCACAGATTGAGATTGCACCCATGAATGATGGTGAGCTAGATGTTCCTATAACAGAAGAAAATATGTGTTTGGTGCTTGGCATAGAGGATGGAGATTCGCAACAACAACCTACACCTCCTCCTATTGTTGTTGATACTTCTCTGTCTACAATCGATGAGGGGCTGCTACTTGATGGAGCTATTCCTATGAATGATGAAAATCCTGAAGAGGAAAATATCATATATGACAGAGATGAATCTGACATAAGTGTAGGGTTTTTGTTCCCATCAATGGCAGATTTTAGGAAGGCCATTACACAATTTTCTATTAACAAAGAATTTGATATAAAAGTGAAGAAAACCGACACCACAAGGTATATGGGGCATTGTAAAGCACCAGGCTGTCTGTCGATGATTGGTAAACCGCCGATCTTACGGTATTCGTGGAACTGTGATACTTGGGGGTAGGGACCTCTAGAGCGCAAGGCCAAGAGATCTGATGGCAAGGAAACGCCTTTTTTATACAGGTTCGGGCCTCCCTTAGGATAATAACCCTACGTCCTATTCGTATATATTGATCAGAGAATGTCTTTACAAGGGATATGTATGTTAGTGGCTACCCTAGACCTAATCGGAGACTACGGCGATTAGTTCCCCTGGGCTCGACTCCTTTGAGGCAGCGGGTCTTCTCGTGGGAATCGCTGGGCCTTCTGGATGGCTTCAGGCTTCTCTCTGGCTTCTCAGACTTGTAGAACCTGTTCTCCCCTATGGGATTGCTGATCCTTTTATAGGGGGCTCCCCAAGTCGTACCAGACATGGACTTATGCCCGAGTAAAACTCTGGTTTCGTTAAACGTTGGGATTGACTTCCTAGTTTAAGGGGTGTCCTTCCTCCTTACAGGGGGTTACCTTATCTCCTGGGGATCCTTACCGGATACATATTCTTATTTCAATAGTCCAAGGAATCGTATACGGATACCTCCTCGTATACGGGATACTATACTATTCATCGTCACTGCCCATGGAAGATAACAGCCAGGTTGAGAGCTGATAAGAAAGCAATCAGGGTACTAACTTAGCTTTTGTTTGTGTTTTTATGTTTCTATTGTTAGATGTTTCTCTTGCTAATGGATGCCTTTCAGGTATGCAGGTTAACAAACTAGTACATACCCATGAGTGTTCATCAACCAGCAGAGTCAAGACAAGCATGGCATCCCAAGCTTGGGTGGCTAATAGGTCAGTTAGCATATTGTAGCAGGATCACACCGTTGGGGCTAAGAAGCTGCAGAAGAAGCTACAAGATCAGTTCAATTGCACAATTGGCTATGACACAGTTTGGAAGGGCAAGGACAGAGCACTCGATAAGTTGTATGGAAGTTGGGGCCAGAGCTTTAAATATTTATGGAACTTCAAGGCAGAGATTGAGAAGAAGTCACTTGGTAACATTGTAGAAATTGATGTGAAGAGATTTGGAGGTAAAGTTTACTTTAGCAGATTCTTTATGGCACTTAAGCCTTGCATTGAGGGTTTTTTAGCTGGCTGTAGACCTTATCTTAGCATAGACTCAACAGTTTTGAATGGAAAGTAGAATGGGCATTTAGCGGCATGTACAACACTAGATGGACATAATTGGATGTTCCCTGTAGCATTCACATTCATTGATTCAGAAATAGATGCCAATTGGACATGGTTTATGGAACAGTTGAGCAGGGCACTAGGTCCAATACAAACTCTTGCAATATGCACTGATGCTTGCAAAGGCTTAGAGAATGCGGTGAAAAATGTTTTTCCTCATGCAGAGCAAAGAGAATGCTTTAGGCACTTGATGTCAAACTTCATGAAAAAGTTTCATGGAGACATTTTTGGGCATATGTGGCCAGCAGCCAAGGCTTACAAACCCGAAGTTTTTGATCATCACATGCTCAAGATTTTACAGGCTTGCCCCGAAGTGGGTGTTTGGATGAGTAAGTACCATAGTCTGAAGTGGATGAGATGCAGTTTTAACACGGCAATAAAATGTGATGACATTCACAACAAGCTAGCTGAGTCTTTCAACAACTGGATAAGAGATTTCAAAGATCTTCCTGTTGATGAGCTAGCTGACATGATTAGAGAAAAAACCATGACACTATTTGATAAGAGGAGAACAATAGGAGAGAAGTTGAGAGGAAGACAGTTACCAGCTATCATTCAACAATTAAACATAAGAAGTAGAGGTCTCGGGCATTTGAAGGTGGGGAGATCAACTAAAGGCAGTTGTGAGGTCAAAGATACCAAGTAGAACAACCTCAGGCATGTTGTGAAGGTAGATTGCCATGAGTGCACTTGCTTGGAGTGGCAGCATACTGGCAAACCTTGTGATTATGCAATAGCTTTCTTGCTTGAGAGAATAAATGTCAACTTTGAGGATTATGTGCATGAGTACTTCTCATTGCAAAGGTTTAGAGCTGCATATGCTGGGGAGATAGAGCCTCTGACAGATAGATCTCAGTGGCCCAAGGTTAATCTAGGATTTTTCATGCTCCCACCAATTGGCAAGAAATCGGCTGGAAGGCGAAGGAAGTTGAGGTTCAAAGGATGTCTTGAAAATGGTGGCTTTGGCAATAAACCTTCTAGATCGGGTAGTAAACACAGATGCAGAAAATGTGGAGAGCTGGGGCATCGGAGAGCTGCTTGTCCTCAAAATAGTACAAAGAAAAGGTAAGAGTTATGTTCCTACCTTCATGCAAGTTTACTATACTTCCTTTTCCATTAGACTATCTCATTAAGAGATGGTGTTGTTTGGACAGGAAGAGGAAAGCTCGAGCAGTTCATAGAAGTGAAGATCGACCTCGTTCTGAAGTGGCTCCTTTGGAAGGTGCTGCAACCGGTACACCTAGCAGACTGTCTATCACACTACCTGCTATCCTGCAAGACAGCCCTATACCTATTACAAGAAGGTGCTATTTTAACCCAGCCACTCGTTCCTAAGTTAGTTTGACTGTAATTCAAACTATAATGCATCTTGTGACCATTGTCTGACATTTGCAGGAGACTAGCTCTTGCAATTGTGGAAGATGCATCGGGGAGAACTTGTGCTTCTCCAAGAAGAACAGTCGATGTGCCTGAGAGCTCCATAACAAAACGTGCCAAGAAATTGACTCCAAGGAAGAATAATAAGACCTGAGATGCTCCTGAACTGATGTTGCAAAGTTAGATGCTTTTGTGAACTTACAAGCTTTTGTGAACTGTTGTGAATTTAGAAGCTTTTGTGTACTATTGTGAAATTAGATGCTTTTGTGAACTGTCGTTGAGTGCACTAAATTTGTGAACTACTGTTAAGTGCACTGAATTTGTGAACTACTGATGCAAAGTATTGTGAAGCCTTGTTGTCATGCACTGAATGTTTCTGAAATGAGCTTCTCCATGGTGCTATTGACTGAAATCCTTATGGAAGGCTGACATAAGCTTCCTTAGAAATGTTGTTCAAATATACCTTGTGAAAACCTTATGAAATCTCCATGCTACATGTACCTTGTGAAAACCTTATGAAATCCCTCAGAAATGATGTCCAAATATACCTTCTATATGCTGTCCAATTTTGCCATTTATACCTTCTTCATGCTTAAGTAAGCTTCTCCAGTTTTGGACACTACAATAATGTAGAAGCACCAGTTTTTGGACAACAATATTAGCTACACAAGCATCTCCAGTTTTAGACTGAACTGACCAAAAAATTGGAGAATAAATAAGCTTTTAAAATGCATACATGAGATATTTGACCAAAATCTTCTAGCATACATATATATTTGAGAAATATTTTGCATGACATATTTGTCCATCAACTGGTTACACTTACAAAAGCTTCCAGCATACATTCAATTCAACTTATTTCACTTACTACAGCTTCTAGCATACATGACTAAGCATTCTCCATCATACATAACAGAGCACTACAAATCTACTTCACTAGCAGGATTAGGAGGACCAGCACAACAGCTAGAACAATAAAACAATTCAATAAGAACTGAACATCCACATTCTTGTGCAGCTTGTTCATTCTTCCGTTCATGGAGACAACTTCAACCCTCATAGCCTCAATATACCACCAAATTTCTACTGACTCAATGCTCGCGCCCGCATAGTTGGTAGTTGGTGTGTGCTCATCTCCAGTCAACATGCCTAGCTCTCCAATTAACAGCTTATACTACTCCAACCACATGAAGAATGTGCAATCCTTCACAATTTGTTAAGACGGCAACAATTGAGCCAATTTTCTCATCAAATCGAATAGCAAACATATGAACTACTGCTGCTAATCTTCTTCCCTCCTCATTCCTTGGACACTTGACGAAGAACTTCCCCGGGTTGTCAGCCGTGGTGGACTGCAGTAGGCGCAATTGCTCACGTCCGCAGGCAAGGCAATCAATCAGCGTGAGCCCCCTGAGCCGCTTCACGCCTGAGTTGTAGCTACCTTGCGACATCTTCCCTCTCCCTACATACCATACACATTGCAAGCACAAATTCCTCACACTGGAACCACAAATTCGAGACTCCACAAATTCATCACAGTGGAAGCACATTGGTAGCATAGGGGAGAGAACCAGGGTACCTGCCACGCGAGAAGAATAATTTGAGCACCTGCCCGCCGCTTCACTACAGCCAAAGAACTAGGGTTTCTCAGATTGATTGGGGGAATCAATTTCACAAGACAGGAGGCAATCAATTGGGGAGTGGGATAGAAGGAAGGCATACCAACATGATAAAATTGATGATGACCGCGTATTCCTCCTTCACGTGCTCTGCTGCTGGCCACGGCGGGTCGCCGAATCGCCGAACCGCTGCACGGGAGTAAACGAGCTTCTCTGCCGTGTCGCGCCTGGTAGAGGGAGGGAGAAAGGGGACCGCCGGGCAGCCGCTGCTGTCCTCGATGCTCGCCGGAGGGATGTGCGCTGATTCTTAGTCTGTCAGGGGGCGGTGTGGTGCGTCTTCGTTCTGCCGCCGGACTGGAGAATGGAGAAGTCTTCACGAATGGAGAGATAAGTCCGCCAGGGGCAATATGGGGAGAGGAAGGCCCGGTCAGCAAAAGAATCGCCACTAGAGCATCTAATATGTTCTATTAGCTGTTAATTGGCCGGATAGGACATATAATCAAGCGTGCAGTGAATAACGGGGCGTTTTATCAGTTCCGCTGAATAACGGGGCATATTATCAAACCGAGCTACAAACCGTGGCATATCATCAATTTTCTCTCGTATCAATGGCTTTGCCAGAGAACCCCTTAAGTTTCATGACCCAATACAGAAAACCCCAATTGATCTTATCAGAAGTCTTTTCAAAATTCACCATAAAGAGAACTCCAGACTAGTTTTATGCAAATCATGCAGAATTTCATGTAAAATAAGAATGCCTTCCATGATATTTCTCCCTTTCATGAATACACTTTGAGAGTGATCAATCACCGCATCAGCACATTCATTCAGCCGTTATTTGTACCTTTAGCTAGCAGTTTGGAACTAGCATTCAACGGCAAATAAGTCTAAATTGTTGAATAACATCGGCTCCTCCTTTCTTAGATACTAGGGTAATAGTTCCATATTTAATCTTTTGACATCCAGACATCCAAGGCAGAAGTCATCAAATAACCTCTTGACAGAATGCTTGATAACCTCTCAAAAATGTTGAATTTTTTTAATGGGAAAGCCATCTGAGTCTAGAGCATTGTTATGATCCGCTGAGAAAACTAATTTCTTAATGTTTTACGTACTAAGATAGTAACTAATTTCTTAATGTTTTACGTACTAAGATAGTAACTAATTTCTTAATGTTTTACGTACTAAGATGGTACTGACAATATCGTTTTACATGTATTTCTATATTTGCGATCACTACCATTATTAAAAGATCAATAGTGTATGCATGACAAGCATAAAGTTACATTAAAGGTTTCTTAGAGAAGATACGATAAGATACTTTTCAAAAGAAAAACATCCAAACGAAGAAGGAAAGTGCTAAAAATCACTCCAATGATTTCTTCTCATAGATCACTCAAAATTTTCCTCCACTGGATTTGATTCGTGATCCGTGCTTCATCCTCTCCATTTTCTTCCTCTGCTCCAGTGACAAACGGTAGCGACGGTGAGCTCACCGGAGCTCTGAGGCGGAGACGCTGACGACACGTTAACAGCGCGACAGTGGAGTTGAGGGAAAGCACCTTGGCGGGGTGGTTAACGTCACGAGGTGGAGCTCGCTGATGACGCGACAACAACAACAACGTTAAGAGAGGAGGTAGTGGTGGAGAGGGGTTAGTGTTGAGGATAGGGGGAGGCACCGACGCCAGAGAAGAACTATCGCCTCTCGGGCCTAGAGGGATGGGCAGGGGCGGCGACTAGACCGACGGTGGAGGAGGATGGGGCGGCGTCACTAGCTGCGAGCAGGGGAGAATAGCGGTGGGCAAGGTCAAAGGGCGGAGCTACAAGGTGGCGGTGGCGCGGTGACCTCGCCAGAGATGGGGACAACGGCGACAATGAGGAGGTGGGGCAACGAAAGAGATGCTATAGTTGGATGGGAATAATCTTAGAATTTAAGAGATATAGTGCCTATAAAATATGGTATGGATGAGTTTAGGTCACTCAGATCTAGACTATAAAATCTGAGGATTTTTGAAAATAAATATAGCGGTGATTCTAAACACCTCTAAAAAAAATACTATGCTAAACTGACTCCAAGGAACAAAATTGCGCAATGGCAACAAAACAAAGCACCAACGAAAGTCGGCGCTCGAGGCGCGATCGGTACTTGTGAGCAAACGTAGGGGGGTTTGCGCGATTCGACCAACGAATCCTCCTACGTCTTGAGATGGATAGCCACGCAACCGTGCTCGGCTCCGCGTGTCATCCGAGTCACCGAGGTAAGTTCACGGAGCTGCGCGGCCGCGGATAATGGGCGTCGTTCAGAAAAGGAGAGAAAGACAAGGCAAAGCATTTCGTGGGCTCGGCCTTTAATTTCCAGTTCGTTCTCTACAAAGACAGCCCGCGCATGGCAAAGACGTGCGCTTTATGGTTGCTTGATCTGGCCCATGTGCCTTAGGAAGAAACAACGCCTTGCTCATTTTGTTCTGGAAGAAGTACGGTCCAAACTAATGTTCTCTTTTATGCTTTGAACCAAGAGGTGGGATGCCATCGGCTGATCGTGAATTCCGACTGTATGGAGGTGGTGGAAACGATGGCGAATGGCGGTACTTCAATCGGAGCGGCTGCTGCTATATATGAAGAGTGCGCATTCCTCTGTCGAGGCTTCACTGCGGTTCAATTCGAATTTAGTCCTAGAGAGGCAAATATTGTGGCACATATTTTAGCTGCACAGGCTAATGGTCAATCTGCTATTTGGCAGCAAGATCCACCTGATGTAATTCGTGTCCAATTAGCAACTGATGTAAGCCTTCTGTCTTCTGAATAAAGCTTTCTATGGTGATTTCAAAAAAAAAGAGCAGAGCACGCAGTTTTTGACCAAGTCATGTGAAGTCGCGAACAAGCAGCGAAGCCGCATGCAGATAGTAAGAGTGTGTGTAGGTCATCAACCCGACGACTCTAGCAGACCTACGTACGTATTGCTACTTTTGTCTTCCCCTACTCGATCCCCTTCCCAGACAAGTCACTTGACCTCTAATCACGCTCCATAAAGTCACTGCCCTTCATCTCCCATAAGAACCCCTCGCTAGCAGCAGCTGCCACACACACACCGAAATCATCGCAACTAAGAAGCTCCACTCCTCGTCGTGGCAATGGCGGGGTGCGGCGGCATGGCTCAACTGGTCGGCTGCTGCTGCTTCGTGGCGGCGCTTGCGCTGGGCGTCGCTGGTCGGCGACCTTCCGACTCTGAAATCTTCAACAGATACAACCAGCCCTACTTCAGCAAGCCCAACCGTATATGGGAGTGCGACGAAGATGGGGACCGCCCCCTGATGCATCCTGCAATGCCCAGACATGTGCCCCAATTCGTGAGATGTCGTCCAGCGACTGCCGGAGGTGGTGCAGTACGTTCAATTCGTCATGCATGCATGCATGCGCGAGGAAATCCATTTAGTTAATGGATCAGCATGAACTAATCTTGAGTTTGATCCATTCACGTGCGCTCACGTAAGCAGGGTGTATAGGTCCGGGCACTGCGTGCGGCGACCCTAGTTTCACCGGCGGCGACGGTAACACCTTCTACTTCTATGGCAGAAGGATCAGAACTTCTGCATTATTTCTGACGTCGCCCTTTACAGTAACGCATGTTTCATCGGCAATCACAACCCTGCCATAAAATGCAACTTTACGTGGATACAAGCCCTTGACATCAGTTTCAGTGACCATCACCTCTACGTCGGTGCTCACAAGACCGTCAATTGGGAGGAGGATGAGGACCACATTGAAATCACTATCTCTGGCGAGCCCGTCAACGTAGACACTGCCAACAACACCCGGTGGGTGTCCAAGGTCTAAGCCGGCCTATCCGTGAAGCGCACCAACACAGTCAACAACGTCGTGGTGAAGCTCGACGGCATGTTCAACATGTCAGCTAGCGCAGTGCCGATCGCCCGATGCGGACTCTAGGATCCAAAAATACGACAAGACCGAGAAGAACAACCTCATGCACCTTGACCTCCGCTTCAAGTTTCATTCCCCGTCGGCGGCAAGCTTGGGCAGAGTTGACCGGCCCAACTACGTCAATAAGCTGGACGTCAGCACCAAGATGCCCATCATGGGTAGCGCACCAAATTACCTCTCATTAGGCCTCTTCTCAACAGATTGTGCCAATCTCCAAGTTCCGCCGCTGCGATGGTGCCGGCCGTGTCATCGCCTCGGCATCGTAAATTGATTACCCATGTGGATATGCAAGCACATAGCTATGCAACCATGGAATAACCACATATAGACCTCGATGACAATGTGATCATCAATGTATATTCACATATCGACCTCGACGACAATGTGATCATCGATGTATATTCACGGATGAAAATCAAATGCTAATTTTAATTTATTTTTTATTTCACATTTTAGTTTTAGGACAGGTTTTATATGTAAATCCAACCGCTAATTTTAATTTAAAATTATTTCTAAAATTTAGTTATTTAGGGAAATAGAATTGTATTTTTTGTCCACTACTACATACATCCAACTAGTAATTTTTAACTAAAATTAATTTTAATTTTTAATTTAGGAAATAGAGTTGTATTCTTTATTCACTCAATAAGAGTTTATCTATTATAAGCTTCTAAAATAGAGATGTACTCTTTACTCACATAATAAGAGTTTTATCTACTGTGGTTCTTAAAATAGAGTCATATTCTTTGTCCACTTAATAAAAGTTATATGTGAATTTCTATAAATAATCTAATTCATCTACATCGTTATAATCTAAACCAATATATGTGAATGAATGTGCAGGTAGCTTCTTTTCCTATCGTTTTAATAATGTAATAAAGGATAGCTTAATACTATGTGCATTTAGTGCACGACTCATGAACAACCAAACCACTTCATAAATCACTATCTGGGATCGCACAGGCATCATAAGAAAAACTGAGTTCCAACGTGTATTCCTGATACATGGCATTACAAGGCATCCGGTTCTTCTTGTTCCTGACACATGCATCGCATGGAGAAATGGATCGTCGAAGTACATCTGATGGACCGATCGCACAGCCAGATTTGGGTTTAGGAAGCAGTTTCTCCAAGGCAGATATGCAATCCATCAACTCCACGGCCTTGTAACCCGTCACCTCCTCCAGATCGTCGCTCCACGGCATGGTCAGGATCTGCCTCGCTAGGAACAACGCCGACGCAGCCACGACGAACGGCAGAAACCGCCCGCGCCGTATCCCGGCGATGCCAGGTCGACCAGCCAAAGCGCCAAGGATCTCACCAAGAACTCGTCTTCCTCCTGGAAACACCTGCGAAGCGCTCGACCAACGTGTACGCGATCAGGCCGTCCATGACGCAGTCGAGCGCCATGACAACCTCCCGCTCCATCGCCTCCACCTTGGCCAAGGTGGCCCCGACGAACGAGTCGACCACGTCGCCGTCGAGCTTCCGCCCGCTACTGGACTGCTCGTACTTGGCCCCGAGGGAGACGGCCGCCACGGCTACCACCGAGAGGACACGTTCGAAGTAGGAGACCGCGCGGCAGAGCGTGCCAGGCGGGAGGTCGCCGAGCTGCCGGGCGAAGGCGTCCATGCAGAGGACGAGGAACGTCGGCGCGCATGGAGGGACTCATGTGGCCCGCCTGCGTCGTGGACATGTAGTCTGCGGCGGGCCACTCCCTGGAGTCTCTCTCCATGGCACGGAGGTCGGCGTCGATGTCGGTCTCGTAGGGATCGCGTGGCCGCCTCAGGTTCTTGGCCTTCTTGTCGACGCCAACGGCAGGATTAGTCGCCTCGACACCTCCGTGCATATCGCACATCGTGGGAAGCTCCATGGGTGCTATGATAGTCGGCGGCACTGGGTATCGACGGGAATGATGCTGAGTCGCGGAGGCGTCGAGCACTCGGAAGAATTCGACAGGCGGGCGACTGAGAACCGAGGCAAGGCGATGCATGCCCTCGTATGTATATATCGGGCCACGAATGGCGCCGCCTTCGACCATCAGCCCGTTGCGAATACGGAGTCGGCGACGGCCCTGCCTCCGAATAGCATTACGGCAAAACCCGACGTGATTAGTTTGAGGAAAACTCTTCCTCCAACTATAAGGCTTCGCGCGACGTGGCATAAGTTATCGTGTCTTTGTTTAGTTTTGACGTTCAGCCGTTATTTTTTTCTCCTTCTTGTTGCATTCTTTGGTGGTAGTAAAATCAAGCTGATTTCTTATCTTAGCTTATAGTTTTTTTCAGTATAATCTAACTTGACTACACCACAAGTAACAAAAGTATATCATGACACTGAATTAACTTCCAAGTGTCTAAGTACTCACAAGTAAAAGCATACACTTAGTCTCTAAGCACTCACAAGTAAAAACAAACATTTAGTTAATGGAGAATAGAAAGTAAATACTTAATAAACTGAGGAGTTAAAGGTTAGCAAACAGATAGAGGAGAATCTTACAATAGATTGTAATGAGTTCACACAAGACATAACTAATCTATCTCTAAAACAGAAAGAGGTCAAAACGTCTGATGATTTTTCTCTGCAAGTTCTTAGTTACATGATAAAATCTTCTCTAAAAAAATAAGATCAATTTACAGGATTCGAAGTACTTAGCCATTTTTAATGCAGTAAGAAAAATATCGAAACATTAAGTCTGTCACCATGTGATTGCTCATACATCTGTAGTTTGGAAGCAAATTTGGAAATCGTCCCGCAGTTAACCTCTGGACAAATAAATTATTTCAACTCGAAAGTATAATACTCCCTGTGTCTCATAATGTAACACGTATTTTGATTGGTTAAGACAATATTTTGACCATCAATTGCTATATTAATATATGGTTTATGTGATATAAAATCACAATCTTAAATAAATACTTTTGAATACGAACATAATGATATCAATTTTATGTCATATAAACCACATATTAATAAAGTAATTATTGGTCAAGTATTATCTTAACCAATTAAAATACGCATTACATTATAAGACGGAGGGAGTAATTAATAAATAAGAGTCCATATGCATCTAATTTCTATAAATTTTCACTTTTTAGTACGATAGTGTATTTCCCATGCATAAAACCAATAAAAAATAATCAGGACAAACCGGCTCAAATCACAACAACAAATATTCTATTGAGATTTGACACGAACTGATGAACATCAATATAAAAAGAAGTAAGACCATGAACAATTTAACACATATCTATGCTCAATCTCTTACTGCCAATTGTAAGCCAAAAATATTTATTTACATAGTTGGTTAGATGAAGCCCATGACATCGATAGTTAAGAAAGACTCACATGTAGACGATCCTCTATACTCAACTCTTCTTAGTGGATTCTCAGATTGAAAACTAGAGGGCCAAAATTCTCAAGGGCATAGGCCTCTCATTAATTTTCACCTGCAACTCCCCAAACGCTAAAATTACCAACCCAGCCATAACTGCGCTCCGATCTATCCTTCCTCCCTTCGCCTCCAAAAATAACTCACGCGTACGAACACTATCGCAACAAAGGTGGGGAAAAAAAACTCCAGTGTTCTCCGATCGGAGGTGGTGGTGAGGCAACGCGACGCCACGCGACCGAGGCGAGATGAGGGGGACGAAACGGCCGCTCGGCGCGGTGACGGCGTGGGTGCGGCGGCAGCCGCCCAAGGTGAAGGCCTTCCTCGCTGTGGTCACGGGCATGGCCGCGCTCGTCTTCATCCGGTTCATCGTCCACGACCACGACAACCTCTTCGTCGCCGCCGAGGCCGCGCACGCGCTCGGCATCGCCGTCCTCATCTACAAGCTCACCAAGGAGAAGACCTGCGCCGGTTCGTGCCCTCCCCCACCTCCGCGCGCTTTCGCTCCTGTTCCCGTCCGCACATCGATCCGTGGATACCGCTCGATCCGTGCGAGTGTCGCTGGGGACTAGAATTTGGTAGTAAATTTTCCACCGGTTGCGTGATTCAACGTTTCTGTGGCACAGTTTGCAAAATAAAATAAAATCGGAGGATTGGTGGTTTGTTACGATGAACATCTAGGAGGCGGCAGCCGCCGCAGGTTGCAAATTTTTCTATCTATTTTTCCCTGGAGTATGACGTTTAATAATAATTTCCTACGAGTTGATTTGTTTATGGAGCTAGAGAAATGCGTAGGAAGCCTGTTGTTTTAGGGTTTTGATATATAAGATGAAGCTAATTACTGATCTGATATGTTCTTAGAGCTGCAAGTCGTACTATGTTAGAAAGATGTGATACCAACATGGTTGTAAGGATATTTGATTAGATGTGTGATACTATGCTGAAGCAAGTTGGAGAAACATGTCTCTTTCAATCCTGTTGTTTGTTTTCCAGCTTTTGGATTCTCTAGCAGCTTCTGTTCAGAGGCTTTGGTATAAATTGGTGGTAATGTCTACCCTGGCCTGGTTTTGAAATTGTGTCTGGGTATTATCATGGAAGTGATGTGCAGATTGATCTTACATGAAAATCACATAAGTTTGTTTTGGAGCATGTTGTGTGCGGGGGTTAGCTTGTTATGCTTCCATTACTTAGGGAGCAAACTGTCCCTACGAAGCATTTTTCCTTGTGCAAGTTTTCTGCTTGAGTTGCTTGGAAGTCCTTATGTTTAGACTTGATTTTTGTTGGTATGCAAAGCCAACCATTTTAACCTTGTAAGTAGACATATTGGCATCGAATCATAGGGGGCAAGATTAATACAGTAGTCTACAAATGATTAGCATGCACATATTTTCTTTTACTTCTATATCCGTGGGTGATAGGTAATGTGCTGGGTGCATTTTGGGTCCATGGGCCCAAATCTGCAAAAGTTAAGTCATTTTGCCACAGTGGAAAACCTATTTCTTGAAGAAACTTACTGACTGAATTTTTATTGGTGTACAATTTATTGACGATATCTTCGATCCTCAATTGGCATATATGTGCAATTTTTTTGGCATGTGAAAGAATTACTTTACGTTTTATGGTTGGTATGGTCGTAATAAGCCTGCTTGGAATTATCAAAATTTTAGGATCTGTGTATTCTATTCATCATTTGATCTCAACATACAAATAGTTGTTCCAGTAAAAGCCGTCAAAATTGCCCCAATATTCATCACCCAATCTGTATGTTTTTTATGCTTTGTTTACATGGTTTGCAACTATAAATTACATGTTCATGAATATGGTATTTGCTATAATCAGAAAAGTGACTCTTGGCTAGCATGTTACTTCATGCATGGAGATAAATAGTAGTAGAAGCCTGCCAGCGATTTTATCATTCTATTGTATGATTTATGTGCTCTTTTGTGGGGGTACTAATGCTCTGTTTTACTAAGAATCTGAAGACCTCTTTTTAAAATCTTGCAGGACTATCCCTCAAGTCTCAGGATTTAACTGCATTGTTTTTAGCTGTTAGACTATACTGCAGCTTTGTCATGGAGTACGACATCCATACTGTGTTGGATACTGCTACACTTGTGGCTACACTTTTGTTATTTACATGATTCGGTTCAAATTGAGGTCAACTTATATGGTGGACAAGGACAATTTTGCATTATACTATGTGGTAAGAACACACGAACTCGTATCCCTAACAATATACGAATTTGGGTTTGCAAGCATAAACTGGGTATGGCAGTGATGTTCACTATTTTGTTGCATTTGATTACATTAACTAAAACTGAACTTACCAGTGCTCAGATCATTCTTTATTTACTTCTCCGCAGAATGGTAGATCTACTTGTTTCTTGTGTAGGCTATCCTTGATTGGAAATCGCTGTTTTTAATTTTTGTGTGGCTTGCTTGCTTGAAAGCTACAACTGTTTACAAGTTGTGGTCTAGATCACTCTTTCTATTTGCTTTTCTGGATATTGGTAGGCCTGTTTATCACGTCTGCTGCCTTTATTATTTGTAAGTTTTGTGCTGAATTGAGCAAATGATAGTATGATACTGACACCTTCATCTAGTGGTACGTGCTATGATAATTTTCATGTCCAATCTATCTGCAAATTTCTTCTGGTTGAAACTCCAATGATAGAACAACTATAGATATCAAGATGATTAATGATAATGAACTCTCACCCTGGATAACTTGTGGTGGTAAATAGTTGAAGCCTTGTAAAGCATTTAATTTATATCATTAATGGGTCTGTATGAATGCTATAAAAACCATGTATCACTAACCGAGCGCGTTGAACTTATAATGGGCTACTGGATTGTTTTGCTTTTTCAGTCAGCTGTACTGCTCACAAGTTTCTTAGTTGTAACTTGTAAGACATTCAACTTATTGTATTGGGTTATTTCTTACTTTGTTTGAAGGTGCTACCTTGTGCTGCGATGGCGCTACTTATTCATCCTTCAACATCTCACAACATTGCGAACCGGATCAGCTGGGCGTTCTGTGTTTACTTGGAAGCTGTTTCAGTGCTGCCACAATTGCGTTTGATGCAAAATACCAAGGTAAACAATAGCATGCAATTCCCTTGACTCCAGGGCGAAGTTTTCTGACCAAAGTTTTCCATCTTTTGCAGATTGTTGAACCGTTCACAGCTCACTATGTGTTTGCACTGGGAGTTGCGAGGTTTCTTAGCTGTGCCCACTGGGTTCTTCAGGTTCGTCTTTTGAACAAACCTTCGAGCTTATGCTGTTTATTGATTATCTCATAACTTCGCTTTGTATAGCATTTGGTACTAATGTCAGCATTCAGAAAATAATGTTCAACTGAATGTTTTTGAGTTGGGCCATTTGTTGTTGCTGTCACCTGTGTTTATAAGCTGTTGTCTTTGATGAATGATGGTCTGTTAGTTTTCAATATGTGTACTTTTAGGGGCATCATCATTGAGCAATCTGGTCATGTGGTGATTCTTGATTACCTTGGTTTGTTCTAGGACAGTTGCAAAGAACTTGCAAGAACTGCAATTTCTATGTTTAAGGACATCTCAAGGAAATCTATATACATGTGCATGTGAAAGTTGCTTGCTTATGAGTTTTTGAAAGCAAAAACCCATCCATGTCGCTGACTTGATGCTTATTTTATACGTGTGTATGGAAGCGCTGCTCATTAAATCACCAAACTGAATTGTGTAGGTTTTGGATACTCGTGGCCGTTTGTTGACTGCTCTGGGCTATGGTTTGTGGCCATCTATGGTGCTTCTGTCAGAAATTGTGCAGACATTCATCCTCGCAGATTTCTGCTACTACTATGTGAAGAGGTGCATTTATTATCACTGGCAAAGTTATTAGAATTCGAATCTGAACATTATCTAACGGGTGTTTGTGGTGGTGCAGTCTCGTTGGCGGGCAAACTGGTGCTACGGCTTCCCTCTGGGGTGGTGTAAGCTCTGCAGCAGGATACACAACTGATTGGTTCGCCCATTTCCATGTACCCTGAATAACAGTTATGCTCTAGTGCCCAACCTTCTGTGTCTCCTACCAAGCCTGAGACTGTAGCTTTTTGTACTTGATATTTTGAGTTATAACTTTAGTTACAAAATTGCACTGAGTCCGAAGACAGGCTGTTGACGTGACTGTTTATAGCTGCGTATGCCCTGATACCTAATATGCTTGTGTATGGTTGTCGCGATTTTAGAATGGGAAGCCAGTGATGAACTTATGATGGTGCCCTCTTGACTATGCACGTCTTGCTTTGTGATATTCCGGTCCTCACATGACATCAGTCTCTGCAAAAATTTTGTGATGCGAACACTGAAAATCAAGCACGGAAGCATCGGACGAAGATTAAGCACTGACACCAGTCGTATTCACATAGCATTGGTGTTGTCGAGCCCGGGTGCTAATCCAGTAAAATATTGTGCGCCTTGGTTTACTGGCTTAGCTTGAGCTTACGGAGGATGGAAAGCAGTTGCCTCATGCCTTGTTGCTTGCAACTCACACCAGTTTCGTGTCCAAATTTTTGGGGTTTGTTGACCAAACAGTGATGCAGCTATGCCGATCAGGGTGAGAAAAAGTGGAAGTTGACGACCTTATTGGGCGTCGGTTTTCTGAAAAGTTGATCTGGATAGAGTCATGGAAACGCCTGTATGCCAAGGACTCTTTCCGTTACCTTCTACCTGAGGATGGCCGGTGTTAAAGTTTGTCATCTTTGCCGCGACAGGAATGCTCTGCTCCGGTGCTGGAACTGCCGGAGCAGCTGGATGCGGTCGGCTAACACGTCAAACCACAGCGATACAGAACGTACCACCGAGAGAGACCCTGCACCAGTTCCCATTCTCTAAAAAGAAACTACACCACTGCAAAGTCGCTAGTCTTTGAAAATTTCACTTAACATCTCAATGACATGTGGACCCTGACCCACAATTTCTGAAACGAAAACTTCGTGTTTCTGTTTTAGGGGGGAAAAACGACAACTCCACGGTGACGTGGTTTCAGTTTCTCTCTATCCGGTTGTGCAGCAAAATCCAAGAGAAGAAATAGAAATCCAACCCAAGCCAAAGCCTGTCAGAGTGGGTCGAGTTAGATCCATTCCCAAGCACGGGACTGTACGCCACGGCACCGCCGCAGAGGAGAGCCTCCTCCCGTCCCGGCCCAATAAAAACCCGCAGACCCGACAAACCGATCGAACCCGACTCCCCCCTCTCCATTCCCCTTCGCTTCTCTTCTCTTCTCTCCTTCCGTGCTCTCTCCCCCCAAATCGCCTCCTCCCTCTCCCACACCAGTGCACAGAACAACAACCGCGGCGAGGAGAGCGAGGCGGCCCGGCGGCGGCTGCGGGCCCGGAGGCGGAGGTGCGAGATGAGCGACACGTTCTGCCCGGACTGCAAGAAGCACACGGAGGTGGCGTTCGACCACTCGGCGGGGGACACGGTGTGCACCGAGTGCGGCCTCGTCCTGGAGGCGCACTCCGTCGACGAGACCTCCGAGTGGCGGACCTTCGCCAACGAGTCCAACGACAACGACCCCGTCCGTGTCGGCGGCCCGTCGAACCCGCTCCTCACCGACGGCGGCCTCTCCACCGTCATCGCCAAGCCCAACGGCGCCCACGGCGAGTTCCTCTCCTCCTCCCTCGGCCGCTGGCAGAACCGGGGATCCAACCCCGACCGCTCCCTCATCCTCGCCTTCCGCACCATCGCCAACATGGCCGACAGGTCCTCTTGCTCCCCCTACTCCCTCAATCCCATTCTCATGCGTTCGATTCGATCCGATCGAAGTATGCCTGCGCTTTGCCTTGATTTATCTGAGATGTAGTAGTGGTAGGATCAATCGCTCGTCCGTACACCGCTGTCCTGATTTGGGGTTTGTGGCAGGTGAATTTAAGAATCGAGGAGTGTGGAGGATTTACTTTTGGTCTTAGTCTTTTTTGTAGATTTGGAACGTGTGATTGCTCTGTGGAGGGGGTTAGGGCTTGTGCTTTATCCTATATGGGTAGGGACGTATGGTTAGGTGGTGTGTGCTTTTCACTTGGATCTGGGGGGAAGGTTCCATTGAAGAATATCTGTATAGCAAGAATTTAGGGTTCATACAATGGATCTCATGAGATACTGTAAAGGCATAGATTTTTCTTTGCATGAACAGATATTTGGTACAATTAATAAGATAGGCTCATTGCTCTCCTGAATGATTGTGTTATGCACTTCTAAGCATTGGTGAACTGTTGGTCATCGCATTTAGCACCTACTGTTTGAAGCATGTGAAGTGATTACTGGTTAGTCATTTAGGTCCCTAGCTACAGCAAGATGATGACCTAGTCAAGGATTCTTATTCTAATATTTCTGATAAGGCATGCAATAATTGTGATGGACTCCTCTTCTACCAGTGGATCTAAAATGGAAATTTCACAATAAAAATTAATGCAGGAGATAATTTCATTCAAATGAATAGAACAACACAAAAAGCTACTTAGATGATTATGTTCATTTATTACTGAAGTAGTTTTGGCCCATTTGTTTGTAACATTGGGATTTTGACAATACGTTGACATGATATCTCTTCTGCAGGTTGGGCCTTGTGGCTACTATCAAGGTAAAAGAATCTAATGGTTATTGCCCATTATATTGAGCTGACAACCAAAATATTTACTACATTATACTTGCTTGTGAGTACTAGCAGTAATTATGAGATTGTACTTGCCATTTGATTAAATACGTATAAAGTTGGTGTCTGATCCGATCATGCACGCAGGGTTGTCCCAAAAAACACTGAATTTAATTTAATCTCAGTTTCATATGTTCACTTTGAAGGAATATTTAGAATCAATCAGGCTGCTCGTAGGGCATTTTACGAACTTTTTTCCTAGCAATAGCATATATACCAAAAGAGTAGAGATGGTTGTTATGTAGTATAGCTCGTTTATGTTATTTAAGTCAAATCCAGCTGCCTGATGTGTTGCACAACACAGTACATGTCCGCATTGTCAAGGCTCATGCTGCTTCCTTGGAGTTGTTTTTAAGTGTTACATACAGTAACATAATGCTGTTGGTCGCCGCTGTATAGTGATTATGTTTATTTTTCCCTAGGACCGAGCAAATGAAATCTATAAGAAGGTGGAAGATCTCAAGTCTATCAGGGGAAGAAATCAAGATGCCATTTTAGCTGCTTGTCTATATATTGCTTGTAGACAAGAAGATAGGCCTAGAACTGTAAAAGGTACAAACTGTTCTAACCATGTTCTGCTCTTGTAGACATTAGAACTCATCAGCATGCATCATCTGATGCCCTTCTTTGGTATGTTCATCTTTTGCAGAAATATGTTCTGTTGCTAATGGAGCAACAAAGAAAGAGATTGGTCGAGCAAAAGAATTCATAGTGAAGCAACTGGAAGTTGAGATGGGCCAGTCTATGGAGATGGGAACCATCCATGCTGGAGATTTCCTGGTTAGTTGTTACCTAGCATATAAACTTGCAAAATCTGAAATTGATAGCTTATAAACCTGCAAATGCACAGAGGCGTTTCTGTTCAACTCTTGGGATGAACAATACAGCTGTTAAAGCAGCTCAGGAGGCAGTTCAGCGCTCAGAAGAGCTTGATATAAGGTTAGACATTTTGGACTGTGTACACATGGAAATTCTTTGTTTAGTTAGTTAGCTCAACATTCGTCCAGTCTAATTTTGGCCTCTGAAGTCTGAATCACTGGTGCTTAGCTTCATGCGTAGGGCGGTTTTATGTAGGTGACCTGAGGAATCATATACTATTAGAGGAAGTAGTCCGATAATGAATTGCAAATATGGCGAATATATACCCTATAGACCGCGAGTAACAAATTTGGTGAAGCCAACGTGTGCAACTTCAGTGTTATATTTGGAATTACCCAAGTCCTAGTATTTGACTCTTGTATACAACCCTTGTTTATCAATTTTTCTAGCACACATTCTTGACCTAAAAAGACATGTTCACACTTCTTTGCCACCTGCTGTGCAGGAGGAGCCCTATTTCAATTGCGGCTGCGGTCATTTATATGATAACCCAGCTCTCGGATGACAAGAAGCCACTTAAAGGTATGAAATGCTGACCGTTGTGCCCTCCTTGGCTCTGATATTTTTGGTGAAATATCATTAACACTTCTGTATGTGCGCTGCAGATATTTCCTTGGCCACTGGTGTGGCAGAAGGCACCATCAGAAATTCATACAAGGATCTGTATCCCTACGCTTCAAGGCTCATCCCAAACACCTATGCTAAGGAGGAAGACCTGAAGAATCTCTGCACACCATAGGAATTAAGTTGCAATTTCTTGCTCTCTCTCTCTCTCTCTCTCTCTCTCTCCCTCCTTTTGTCACATAATTTGGGAATTAGATTTGTCAGAGAGGAGTTGTGTTGTTGCGACTTCACCGGGCCATGTATATTTCCCGCCTAATTTTATGTGCATGGACCTGTCATAAAAAGCTGTCTGGAAGCTAAGTTATAAGATCTGTTTTCCTTGTCTGATAAGCAGACACAGCGATTTCAAGTTGTGTACATTACCATCCCGAGGCAGTTATAAATTGTCATTATTGGATGCGGCAGCGAAGTTGTCTCTGCGGGAGTTCCTGGGGGACTCGCAGAATGTTTATAGCAAATTAGCAACTAGTAATATCCTGGGCAAGCACTAGATTTAGATTCTACAGAACTGACCTGGACCCTTTTATAAATCAGTCAGCGTTCGACGAGAAACCGACGGGATAGCTATTCCTCCCTTCTCAGGCGCTGCCGCCTGCCTCGTCGTCCTCCTCGTCCTCCTCCGGTGTTGGCAAGCTCTGCACCCGTCCTCAGCCTCCTCTGCTCTCTCCTCCTTCCCCCACGCGGCCGGCCGCGAGCCTGCCCTACGGCCATCCCTTCCCACGTTCGCCGGCCCACCCAAAGTTGGACGACTCCGCCCCGCCCTGCCTCGACCGTCACCACCGCCCCGACCATCCCTCTACCCTCGGGTAACACAGATACCCCCTCCCCCTCCCTCGCTGGAGCTCGCCGTACCCTTTTTAAAAAGCATCTCGGATGATTCCCGTCAATCTGCCGGCAGCCGATGCTCTTTTAAAGCGGACCACTTTTACCCGTGCCATCTGCGCGCTGGAAGTCACCATTATGTAGTAGGAAGGAATGTCGCGGTTGAACAAAGGCGATGATGGCTTCATCTCGTTCGGACGGTCACGCCATCCACCGGGGAGAGAGACCCCTGCCTGCACATCTTCTCTTGGTGGGTGGGGTCGAAGCCCGCCGCTTGGCCATCCCGTGACGCCGAGCCATGACCGAGAGAACACGTACCACAGGTGGGCGGCGCGCCAGAGCGAGGACGCCGCCGGACAGGGCCCTGGCGCCAGGTGAGTTCGCCGCACGATCCGGAGGACCCACTTGCATTCGGGCCGGCGGCCATGGCGAACGCTTGGAGCGAAGCCGGGGACGAGGCGCGTGCGCTCCCGCCACCTGTGCCTCACCCTCCCCGCGAGGGGGGGAGGTGGCTGCGCCGCGTCCGTGCGCCGATCCCCATCCCCCCCTTGCCTGACTCGGCGACCCTGATCCCGTCCGGCCGGTGCAGACCCCCAACCATTCCTAGGTATCATCCACCCCTCAAATCTCGTTGGTATCGATTGAATCGAATGCATGGTCCTTGTTCGTGTCAGGCTCGCGTTGCTGTCTCGTGAAGTCCAATAGGGTGTTTGCAAAATTTGACATGTTACTAGATAATTGGCAAAACGGATATAAAAAGATGCTGAACAGAACAGAACAATGAACGTCATCTCCTCTCGGCACGATGCCATTTCAACCCAGAAAGTAAAATGCTGGACCCAACAGCACCTTGCAAGAATCACACTCAATCACTTAAGCAAGATAACCAGAAAAGCTAATAATATCAGGGGCGGATGCAGGAAGAGGGCAGTGGGGGCACAACTGATGCCGCCAGTCGCCTAAAAGGAGTGCCCATTATCAGTTTTTGTTTTGGATCCGCCCCTGAGCTTAGGCAATCTTTACGTCTAGTGATCTTTTCAGAAACTGAAGTTCGCACGAGTTTACATGGAAAGATGGATTAGCTCTGAATCCGTCCCACATTTTGTAACATTATACTTCTAGTCATGCTAAAATATGATGCGTCTATGTAATGGCAAAATCTTCTACCAAGATCTTACAAGTTGTAAATATAATATGACACCAGTTGCTAAAAGAGGAGAGAAGGTTAAGAACCAAAAGTGTAAAGTTGTAACTGTTTCTCTTCACCTGATAAAGTAAGAACTGCTTGGATTTATGAGCTTTTTTCATCCTTCCCTGTGTGCTCGGAGCTTTGCTCTAATTCAAAATGACTGGTCGATGGTCCACCATGAAAGCTCTCTGTCTCAGTATCAGGCTTTTTCCGATGATGTTTTGAAAGCTTTCTTACTGTGCTAAGCTCCTAGGGTACCTTTTTCATGGAGGACCTGTTCTCAGCGCACATATCTAAGCATTGCTTTAGCTAGCTCCTCTAGCACTCTAAGCAGCTCCATGTTCTCATGACCTTTTATTTAATGTCCAAGATAGCATCAAGATTGTTCTCCTTCATAGCCAGTAGGAAATTTGTTGGCAAGTTTTGTTGTACCTCAGGACCTTCAAGTTTGCATGGCATCTGCCCAGTTAGGAGCTATCATCTATAAAAATCTCTCTTGTCTGTCAACCTGCATGTTTGCATATATTCAGGATCCAGATACCACAGGTCCCTTGAACCATTGTGACAAACTGGGATTCATCCGTTGGTACTAGGATAGAGGCTACAAATATGATAGCTTTGCCATATAATTCTCACCAAGAAGGATGTCAGAGGTTTTCACATCATGTAGAATTGGTGGGGTTGCATAGAAATGTAAAAAATGCAAGCCCCTCAGCTGCCTCGCTGACGATCCTCAAGAGAGAACTGGTAGCAAGCCAGGATGCAGCACAAGGAGGAGCCGCGCCCCTCAAGATTAGGAAGACTTCTATTTAGAAAGAATTCATTTAACTACACGACCTAGCTTGTTCTGTTTTGGGCAAAAACTTTTGGCCTAAAAGCAGCTTTGAGCCGAGAGGCTTTATAAATGCTGCAATTTTGAACAAAGCACATCACCTGTCTATACAAACGGATGAGTTCATCAAGATTCATGTTAGGTTTTCGCCCTATTTTAGCCCACTGCCATCTTTCTATTGTCCTCATTTCTCCACCACCTGATGTATTTTTTCCTCACAGCTGTAGGTTTTTCCCTCTCTTTTTTCGATGTAAGTTAGGAAGACAAATTTAGAGCAAAAGGAGTACTTGTGCCAATCCAAATTTTCATACAAAAAATGCAAGGTATTTTAGCCCATACAACAAAGGAGAAGAGTTCACAAGTGTTATTATCACAAAAAGACAATTTAGCGAGGTAGGTCCGTCCAAGAAACAAGCTCTTGCTCCATAGTATAGCATCGGGTGACATCCTGAGTTGACGAAGTAGCAGCCGTGACAAACTCATCATGCTGTGTGCGGGAAGTAGTACTGGAATTGGAATAATTTGAACGTAGTAATGGTATGGTTTCATTGTTCCTTTCTAACTCGTGGTTTTCCTTTATTATCTTACCTCTTAGGAGCTCCAGTCTGAGCTCCACTCCCTTCATCGTAGGCCTCTCTTCTCCTCTATGCCTTAAGCATGCCCTTGCAAGGGAGGCCATCCCGTCAATCTGTCTTTCATTACCTTCCTCCACAATCTGACCATCGACAATTTCCATCATAGTTTCATCTTGTAGCCTTTGAAGGAAGTAACGACATAAGTTTTGCTTTTGACCCCAGCAATCAAGGAAGATTGGCTTCTTCCTTGTTAGGAGCTCAACAATTATCACACCAAAATTGTAAACATCACTCTTCTCCGTTAACTGGCCTGTATGGTAATATTCAGGATCCAAGTATCCAAGTGTTCCCTGCACTGTCGTGACCACATGAGTTTCATCGATGGAAATGGATCTTGAAGCACCAAAGTCTGCCACCTTTGCAGTGAAGTTATCAGTTAAGAGTATATTGGCAGATTTCACATCTCTATGAAAGATGGGTATTGAAGCAGCAGAATGGAGGTAAGCAAGAGCACTTGCAGCCTCCAGAGCAATTCTTATACGACAGTCCCAGGTTAGCAAGCATCTAGCACTCAGGTCACCATGAAGAAGTTCAGACAGCGTGCCATTGGAGATGAACTCATACACGAGCAAAGGTACCTCCGACTCAAGGCAACATCCAAAAAGTTTAACCACATTTCGATGAATGATTTGTGACAATATGGCAAGCTCGTTGATAAATTGATCAATCTCTGTTTGCTCAACCATTTTGGACTTCTTTATGGCCACAACACGTTGATCTGACAAAATCCCCTTGTAAACTGTACCATGCCCTCCACGGCCTAGAATGCGCGTGGAGTCAAAATTGTTTGTTGCCTTTTCTAACTCCTCCAAGGAAAATATTTTTGAGCTATGTGTGGCATCGGATGAGATCAATTGTTCCAAGAGAAGGCCTTTGTTTTTTCGGAAGTGTGCCTTTCGAACTCTATTTTTAATGCCTCTCTTCCACCTCTGAATCAACAAAGTTGAAATTGACGCAAGAAATAGAACTCCAATACCACAGCTTAGTCCAATAACAACTCCTGCAAAAGTATGTATATGTAATAGTTAGACGCATAATAGTTTTCCATTTTGTAGGTAACTACTTTTCCTTTGTTTGGGCGTTGCCGGTAAAAGTTGCAATTGCATCTTTTTAGAATCGAAGGGCTAAAGCTCTGGTTCCACTTTACATGCAAAGAAAAACCAAAGTTCAGCAGAGCATAACAGCAATAAGCCTCTTATACATGACCAGCCAATGGAGAGAACATCAACTCTGCTGCTCTCACCAAAACACAAAAAAAATGACCAGATTACATAGTAACGTCGTTCATTTTCAGAATCTAAAATGGTTGCAGTTGCATCATGAATTGTATTGTAACATGAATAAAGCAAGATGAACTTCTAGTGGTTTACCTGTAATTTGGTTGGTACAAGAGTTTGTTTCCTTTGCAAACTTTCTGCCAAAAGGACATAAACAATGGTACCCTCCTACTGTGTTTTGGCAAGTTGCAGATTCAGGGCAGGGGCTTGGATTGTGCTCACATTCATTGACATCTGCAGTGAAAACCGAACAAAATACTTGATCCCAAGTGAATCTTTGGAAGGTAACATGATAAACAGATATGGAGATTGGAATATCAGTAAATAACTATAAAATGACACTTGAGCAGCAGTTCTCCTTTTTTAAGAACTGAGCTGCAGTTCTATTGGAATGGATATCGGGTCAAAGTTAAAAAGTTAAGCACAAATGAAGGTATTATCTGCACCATATTCTTTTTTATCAACAATGGAAGAGAAATGACATTCAAGATGCAAGGCAAGTCTAATGTAATAATTTGATCGACACGGGACGACAAAACGAATACGATAGATTGCTTGTGAAATTGTTTGTTCTCCTATTTCTTTTCTAGGTTGTTGGTTCTCAAGATTTCCCATTTACATATTCTTACGGAAATGCTATTTAACACTCGACTGCTTCTTCTTTTCTCCGAATTGAAAATTTTCTCATCTGGAGTTCTCCTCAAACCCTGCTTCTCCTCCATCCACTTCATCTCCATTACAAAACTATTTAACAAAAGTTGATCTGCCACCTTCCTTACTGAAGAGACAATCCACCTTGAATTACAGTCTAACCCCTGATTTGCCTCTCTATTCGGATTTTGTCCATTTCTGTACAAAAATATCTACCAACTAAAGATGCATGCAGAGCAACAAGGGCAGGAGGAACTTGCCTGTGCATCCACCAGAGATGTAAGGGTTCCCCTGGTACCCACTGGAGCAGTTGCACAGATACCCCGGGCCGTTGGGCGAATCCACGCACATGGCGTCCCTGCTAAGGCACGCATAAGAAGACATGCTCCTGCTTGCCTCCTCACACGTCGCATTCCCAATCGCCCAGTCCAGCACCACCGGCTGCCGCCCCTTGTAGGTGTCGTTGAACCTCGTGGTGGTTATGTACTCGGAGCTGAATGCAAACGTCTCCGTCTCCACCAGCGTGGCGTAGCTGCATGGGCTGAACTGCCAACTGTTCGAGTCATTGACATCATACACGTCGTAGAAGTAGACGTTGTAGCGGGTCAAGCCCTTGGGGACGGCGTTCTGGCAGCAGCCTGCACCGGTGCAGGAGCCATCTGTCAGGGCTCCCGGGCTCCCACACACGGATGCACACCCTGTCGCGCCCCTTGTCCTGTTGTCCGTGTTGTACATGTACGCGATCGTGTTGCAGCCGATGCTTACGAACTTGTTGTGCGCCTCCGAGAACCGGTACGGCTGGATGAGGTCGAAATACCAATCATAGGGATCCATTTCTCTTGTGCTATAATTGTAGCAGTATGACGGGATGTTCATCAGAGCTCGGGACTCACCATGGGACACTGAGATGTTTAGAACCTCCAGTTGAAGATCAATTGCAAGAATGATTGGCCTGTCAGTTCCATCGGCAGTCCTGCTGCAGTTGATCTCGAAGCCTTGTTCGATAGCACAGCCAGTACCAATGCCGAATGGATAAGGGATCTCGACATCGCCGCAGTGTGTTTTTGCATCCGTGGTCAGGCTGCGCTGTTATAGATGATGCTAGGTGCAGCGTGACTGCAACGCGAGCAGTAGCACTGACGCCATATTAATTCTCTGAAACTTGTGTCGTCAAGGTAAGTGTCTGCTGTCTAAAGGAGGAGAAAACACAGCGAACAAACTTGTTACCACTTGTTAATTGTCTAAAAGCTGTAAGTAACAATTCTGGTCAGTTTATTTTGCATGCTTGATATTAGACAGAACATATATTAGAAGGTCTCTTCATCTTTTGTTTATATGTCTATATTAGAATTATTCAAGAATGCTTATTGCTTTTGGATTGCTGTATGTCCCTTCCGTGCAAATATTAAGGCCCCGATGGAATGCTGGAAATTTTTCCAGATTCTTACAAAATTCATGTGAATTACATGGTTCACTAACTCACTGCATGATAAAATAATACTTACAAGAAAACATTGAGTTATATTAATTGGGAAAAAGTCCGCTTTCCTCCTTTAAATTATTGCTTAGCTCACTTTCCCTCCTAGACTACTTTTGGGTTTACTTAATCCCTGAACTATTTAAATATGGTGCAATTTACCCCCTTCTAGTTTCTGGAAAGATAAGATTCTAAAAATATGGAGTGAAATATATACATCTAAAATTTGGTCAAAAAAATGATCATTTGCTACCTATGAAAAGTTGTTACTGTATAATTTTTTTTCACAGGTCGCATATTGTCATTTAAAAAAAATTACATGTATATACTTCACATCACAACTTGTAATGAATTTTTTCATAATTTTTTAGAATTTCTAGGTGTGATTTTATCCTTCCAAAAATCAGTTAGAGGGTAAAGTTCTCTCAATTCAAATAGTTTAGAGAGTTAAGTGAACCTAAAAATAGTTTAAAGGGGCAAAATGAGTCAAGCAAATAGTTTAAGAGAAGAAAGTGGACTGTACTCTTAAATTGCTCGATTTGGATGTAAGCTATACCTATTCTATATTAATTGCTTGATTTGGATGTAAGCTATACCTACAGAGCAACAAGTCAATGATCTAGTCCTCTGGCTCAGCCTGCGCCGTTATAGTGATATAAACAACATCTCCTAGGTATTTATACATCCCTAGTTTCCTTAGTGCTGTTCTGAAATAGAGAAGTGGTATTACTTGGTCTGATTTATATATGTTTAGTCTTGGGAAAAGTTCATGAAACACTACTCCAATGTCCGGCGTTTCAAAGAATGTCCGGCGTTTCAAAGAATGTCTCTTCAAAAGTCGCCGTCTCGTGCAAGGATACTTCAGAGAGTGAAATTATAATGAAACACCATTTCTACTTTTAACATGTCAATTTTTGCTCGTAACTACTTTAGTCAAAATCCAAGACTTATTTTAAGTTAAATTCAATCTCTGAGAATTTCAAGGCTTCTATTGGTACTCTTGCGTTTCTCTCGGAATCTCTGAGTTCTCTGCTCGGAGCCTCTGGACAATGTTTCGCTCTAGAAAATAATAGTCATAACTTTAACCTCAGAACCTCCAGGTGGTGCTGCTCGGATGTTCCGCACATAACAGCTAATTTTCTAGAAGTTTTCTGCATATACCCCTCACCTTCTTTGCAAGAGTAATCTTTTGTCAGATCATTCATTGCTCTTGAGCTTCTCTACCAACCTTCTCTAGCATTCAAGGCTCTGATTCTTGAGAGGAAAAGAGAGAGAAAGGGATTCGAGTTTAGTTGAGCATCTAAGCAATTGATTTATCTCCAAATGATTATTACGACTTATTACTCTTAGAGGTTAGCGTCTCCCAAACAGTTAGGAACTTTTAGCGAGTCTTCAAAAATGTCGTCAAGAACCACAAGCATTTGTGAACACTTTCCTAAGATAGGCAAACCAAGCTGATTTCACGAGTTATTTCACTAAAGAGCCAAGTCTTTGGATCACGGAACCAATCCCTAAAGACTTAGTGACTGTGACTTATTCACTAGTCTAGACCTGTTATGAACTTATGGTGTTTATCTAGTCTAACAGCTGAATCACGACCTTCCCAAGCCATATCTAATAACACCAGTTAACATCAAAATTATCCCAAGCTCTGGCTCCTAGCTATCAAGCCAAACCAGAACACTAACCAGACAAACCCAAGAGATATGGTTGTGATGAATAGCAAAAGACCATGAACTAGCGGTCAGTGCATCGATGCAAATCTGCGAACCATGTGTTAGGAGAAAGGGGGAACGTAAATTACAGAATCCATTAATTCCGAACGGAAGTACCTGGGATGATGGCCAGATTGGAAACACGATGATCCAGTTGGTGCCCAAGCCAAGTGCGCGGCCGCCTTCCAACCAAATTAGCAGAGGCCAAAATGAAATACAGAGGTGTATTTTCTCACCTAATGACATCATTTTTCTTCGCAACTTGTTACCATGGAGATTTGGGCAAAAGTCAACAAGAAAAATCTAGTGCGGATTTTTCTCCCGGAAACTTGTTCAACTAGAGCACTGGAAGGTTTCAAACTCTACACATCGGCCTCTGCATCTGCCGCGTCGTCACGTCTACCCACCAAGCGAGCGACCGGCCGCCGGAGTGGAAGGTCGCCGCGGAGATGCTGCTCCTTGAGCACCCGGAGTGGAGGCACGTCGATGCCAGGCTCGTGCACACATGGGCCAGCGCTGCGAGTACTGCCTCGTCGAGCGCCTGCGGCGGCGGGAGGGAGACGACGACGATAACGAGGAAGAGAACTTGCGCGACGGCGACGAGGGTCTGCTCCGCCTGACCACGTTCCGCGTCAAGTACGGTGTGCTCACGGTCACAAGCTAGCCGGCCTGCTCGCTCTTACAAAGTGTCTAGCTATCAAAAGTTTTTGATGCTCAAGCGTCGTGGATGTAACTAAGCCATGGACGATTTTTATGCTTAAGTCTACATGTCTACATTTTTGTGGTGTCCCAGGTGACGCTCAACTTACCGGTGGCGCTACACGGATCTACTCGGATCTACCAATTTCGACGCCTCCCTCTATCGCTGCCTACGATACGTCTTCTGCCGCTGTCACCCATGCTGCAAGTCGTTGGAAACAAATAATTGTTATATATGAAACAAAGTTGGTTGTATAGGAAACAAAATACTCGGATGAATGAAATACAAATAAATAGTCTGGATGAACGAAACATTAGTTGTTGCATGGTTTGACAAATTTGTTGCCCAAGTTATAGTAAAATGTTCCCCTCTCACTATGTAAATGTTAGTGTCCCAAAAATCCGGAATGAGTTGTATACATTCCATTTTCTACGACGTGTGTTGCATTAGGTCAACAAGTTTGTTGCTTACATCTTAACTATATGTTTCTGTATCACAACAACAATGTTTCCCCGCATATCTACTCTGGCCAATTCAGTCGTCAATTAAACCAATTAAATTCCCAATTTGTTCCCTAAAATTTCGGCATCAGTTTCCTTAAAAATCGGATCTACAACATGTGTTTCTATGTTGTATTGGTTCGAAAATTTTGTTGCGCAAGATTTAGTAAAGTGCTTCCCTCTCGCTATACAAATGTTTCCATGTTGCATTAACAGAAGGAGTCCACGATGTTTCATATTATCACTACAATTGTTTTCTATAGTCACTAAAATGTTTTCCGTAAATTTAGCTAATCATGTTTATTGCTAATCTTGCCGTCTAATCCGACGGCTGTGCACTGTGCCGATGGAATGCACAAATCGGCATGCCGATTTGTAGCGGTCGCCTTATTTATATGTGCGCTAATTTTTGCGTTAATGAGAAATTTACTCCGAGATCTACTTGCACAAGAGCATAAACTAGCGGCCTACTTGGGCCTGCCCCAAGTTTCATGTCAGACAAGTAGTGGACAATAACGCCTGATGGTTTAGGGTTTGTTTGGATTTATGATTTTTATAAAATTGTATAGGATTTTAAACTATATGAATTTTTTTTTATAGAGATTCTTTGGATTGCAGGAACAAGATTACAGAAATCCTATGAAATTTCTATAGAATAGTTTGATTCCTCTAGAATAGCTCAAATCATAGAAATTTTAGAAGAATTCTAACATGAGTTTGGACCTCTCAGAAAAATCATCTCTATCTTGTATGAATCTTCTCTTTTTTAAAATTTCTATGAAATTCTTATGGAGCATCCAAAGAGCCAGTTCTGCACATTTATGTGTTTTCATTTTCTATAGGATTCTACAAGTCATGGCATCTCAATTCTATGCTTTTCCTATTCCCATATTTTCAAAATCGTACATTCTAAGGAGGGCCCTTCGTTGGTTGTTGAGGTAACTTTTGTTTTTCATCTTTTGTTTCCTTTCTCTATTCTCTAGTCATAGTTTTTTCCATGTGTTCCAATAATATCTCTTATTTATTCCACTAGTTCTCTTTTATGCTCTAGAATTGTTGAGGTTGTGTCAAAAATATGCACAGGTTAAGTTACAGTTGAACTTGTGGTGTAAATGGATAGGGTTAGGTAGTACTGAGTTAAACATACTTTTAACTCTGGCCTCAATAAATAAGAGACACCACTGCATGTACCCTTAGACTTGAGCCAAACTCGGTGCGGAGGGGGCGGTCAGACATCCATGTCAACGGTTTCCACTAGCATCAGTTTCGTTGTGATATCCAATAGTATTAGGAGGCAGAGTGCCCTTAGAAGGGCTCCTGAGGATTTACATTTTAACTAAACCTTGTCAATAAATATTAGTGTTTATTTCTCCATATTATTTTATTGGTTTTATGTTGCACGACATTCGTATAGCGATGAGCAAAATTATGGGACCACAGCAACATCATAGAAAGGCTGATTTCACAACATAAATAGTTTTGGATTGTTCCGCGTAGCCCGTCTAATTGTTCGACTAATAGTCTTTAATTATTCTACTCGTTTTTCTCATTTGTTCTGAAAAATTATATTGTTCCACGTGGTGATTTTGTTCCACTAACATACTTTTGCTGTTGTACTCGTGTTCTCATTGTTCCACTAATATTTATGAATTGTTCATCGAGCATATATGATTTGTCTCAACAATTCTTTTTAAGGTCTCGTACGGAACAATTCCACAGATACCACCATACATTAATCACATGTGACTGCTCATAAACTCCCGTTTCGTGCAGAAGGTCCACGAGAGGAAAATGGTGCCATCTCGCATTATTCTCTTTCGTGCTACAAATCAGTAAAACCAGACCACGACCTGAACACGATCACGATTCACACGTAGCACCTATCTCAGGTTCTGTGACGCGGTAGCCAAGATGCATCTCTGATCACTTATTTCTACCATGGGGTCCATCAGGCTACAACTTTCTTGGAAGTCACCGAGTTGACAATGGTGGCAAAGTCGGGACCCTGCGAACACCGAAGTTTTGGTTAGCATATTTGAGATGGTACGATAGAGTATTCATTGCTCAAGAGTACCAGAATAAATCATGATGGCGTTACAGGGCGATGAGTAGCAGCGACTAATAGCAATAACAGAGCAGTCTCTCGTACCTTCAAAGAGGCACCGCCAACAAGGAAGCAATCAATATCTTGCTTCTTTGCTAGTTCTGCACAATTTGCTGCATTCACAGAACCTGCAACGAAAGCGTACAAGGATGGTCAGATCATGGAATCAGTAAGTCATACTAACCACACAACAACGTCAGTAATATAAAATGCTCTAAACATTCTGTAGATAAGTGTTGGCTCTAATCCCAAGTCTTGGAGCGTGAATCAGTGGTCAGGATGGGATTTCAAGATATGTCCGACATTACATAAGAATATCGAGAAAAAATATGCTTCCAGTTGCTCTGAATAGCTATACTACTATCTCTCGACTCTCATACTAATTTATGGTTCCTGAGTTCATCTTCCAGTCATCAGTTTAATATGGGTGCAACAGAGAACGCATTGACCCTGATCCAAGAGGACAAGACAAGAATCTAACCTCCGTAGATAATTCGAACGGTAGAAGCAACATCAGGTGACACATTGGTTTTTAACCAATCACGGACAGCGGCATGAACTTCCTGAGCTTGCTCAGGAGAGCAACTTTTCCGGTTCCAATAGCCCAGACAGGCTCGTATGCAATTACAACGTCTGTCCAGTTTGTAATATTATCTGAAAGCAGATATATTGCAGACACATCAATGCTGTTCAGGCGTCATTAAACTACTAAAGATGAAGAAATTTCACCTGCAAAAGCCTTCATCTGCTTAAAACAGACATCAAAAGTTTTCCCAGCTTCCCTCTCTTCCAACAGTTCTCCTATGCATGCCATAACCTTAAGATTTTGACTCAAGGCATATGCAGCCTTCTTCCCAATAACTGCATTGGATAAACTTGTTAGATCACAATCCCAAAATCCTACTGCCTGACAATAACACCATAAATCTCAAAGAACTTCAGATTATCAGGGCATGGACAAGCAAGAGAAGTACAAATTCAGTAGCATTTGCAATTACCTGATCATCTTCACCGATAACATGTCTACGCTCGAGTGACCAAGAATAACCCATTTGCAGCCAATGTCCACCAATTGCTCCGCACTGGAGTTTTCCAAAGAGAAAATAAAACACAGAATGGAAGCCAAAAGAAACAAAAATAGACACAGCATTTTGTAACCCTCATTACTTACTACATTCAGTAAAACAAATCAAACAAAATGCTCTTTTGGTCTCCGTGTCATAGACAGAATTTGCTATCTCCTCTCATATAGAAAAGACAAGGTTGACAAGTTTTAGCTTGCAGTATCCAACCTGATCTCTCCAGTGAAAGCTCCTCCTTTTCCAATCCATGTATTCTGAGCAGACACCTACAATGCGCATCAGTTAGTGAATTCTGACCTGATCAAATAGATGAACGGCGGTGCTACCACAACATCTGCAGTATTGCCACAGCTTCAGTATTATGTCTTGCTGACTTAATAAAACAAGCAGCTAAATAGCATAAAGTTGCCCTACATAATCATCTGTACAAGGTGGAACATGTTCGCCTCACAAGTGCTCAACCAGAATAATCTGAAATTACTTTTTTATAGGAGTGTTCTGGAATTCTAATAGGTAGTTATTGCATTTGTGGATGCACACTATTTGTGTCTTCCACCATGAGAATTTACCTTTTTGGTGATAACTTGGGATCCACAGTGCAAAATCCCATCTAATGAACAACCCACGCATGTTGCTCCTCTGAATATTTAGAAGCTAACAAACAAGTTTTGTTTCAGGTGCTTCCTTTTGGCCAACTTCATAACCAACAGAAGAGCCTGCTAGCAACATGGAAGAAGTGCTTCCATGCCACGGTGCTCATACAGGATGCATGCAGCCATATAGGGGCTTAAAATTCTTGCTGGACAAGGGGATCAAGCCTATCGGGAAAGTAACTAGCAGCTTTAGACTTAAGCAAAATAGACAAACAGGGTGGGACTAACATGGGGTCTACATTCTGGTGATAGCACTACTATAGAAGAGCAAATGCAGTAATAAGTCAGATCGATAAACAACATAGATGGTAGAAGGTACGGTGTATGGAGATGTCCCATACTATATGGAAACAGGCACCATAGACATGGTATATACCAATAAAACACGCACACCTATTACACAGGCCATGACGAAAGGAAGCTTAGGATACGTTGTCGAAGAAAGAAACATGAGCTTACCTACATCGTTTTCGAGTGTGGTGGCATTCAAGTCAGAGACAAGCTTGCTAATGGATCCTTCGTTCCATTTAGAGTCAGGAGCAAGAAGAAAACAATTTATCAGATTTTAAAACCAAAAATTCCAAGATACCTGACAAAACACATTAAGCAACATAACTTGATATAGTTAGCAGAAGCTGCCTACAAATGTGAAGCAGCTTCATACATAAAAACAGGAAGGCTCTCCACAGAGTGTGTTGAAATGAGCTATTTTCAAGGATGGCAATGGCGTAAACATGGAGCTATGGAGATTTCACAGCTATATTTTGGACTGGTAAAGCCTGTCTACACAACTGATATACCATCAGAAGTTGACAGGCATCCCTCCTTTTCCTACACTTCACTCACATCCTGTAGTCCTGTACCCGCCACCCGAACCGTAACCTCGGTCCATTCACATGGAAACGACCAACAACCTAGCTGCTGCAACCCCTTCCACTGGCTCAACGCCTTAATCTATGGCTCTAGGATTACAAACACAGTGGCTTATTCATCCCGTAAGGCCATAACATAATAACTGGCAACATTCATTGGCTTGCATTAGATGCCTCAAATCTTGACTTCATGAAATTTGATGCCATTCATTGTTGTGTGCTCAAGAAAATGCCATGACAAGCCAAGAAAATCTAGGCGGCACAAAAGCAACTCTAATTCCAGCAAGCGGCGGGGTAGGTGTAAACCACGATATAGGTATGGATGGAGACAAAAAGTTATCCCGTATCGATTTGGATTTCGTCGGAATGTCCAAGGCGGCAACCACAATGCCGCGAGGACCGTGCAGGTACAGCAGAATCTCCACCGCCGTATTCTCATCGGCGCGGTGCTAACACTCAAGGCATGCGTGGAAAGCTGGTGAGATGGGAAGAGCGAACACTTACGCACTTCCAATTGCCTCCCACGAAGAACTGCAACAAGGCAGCAGAGGAAAAAAAGAAACAGACGTCAGCAATGACCTTCATGAGTCAATAGCGTGGACAGCAGGAGGAAGAGGGTGGGGTGGGGGCATGGTACCTTGCCGGATCCGGCCATTGCGACGAGGCGCTGCGCGCGGCGGCGGGAGCAGCCGAGGCGGAGCTGCTGCGAGGGCGGGGCCGGGGCGAAGGCGGCGGCGCGGCGGAGGTCGGCGAGGCGAGAGAGGTGGGAGGAAGCGAGGGATGACGGCGCCGCCATTCTTGTTATCTCTGCGTCGCGAGAGCTGCTGTGCGGTTGTGGTTGGTGGTAGCGTCTCTTCTTCGTCACCACACCAAACCAGGGGCAGCGGGCAGGGGGAAGGGCGCACGGGGGGTAGGCGAGAGGGAACGAGAGCGACCCGTGCGGGAGTGCGCTGCCACGGCTTTGTATGGCGGCCTCCGCGCCTTATCGGCCCACGGATAGGGTGCCGAGGGCCGAGGATCCGCCACGTTCGCGCCGTGACGCGGGGGCGGAGATTACCGGAACCAGGCGAGGCTGCGGGCTGGGCCGGCCGATGGCGACAGGCCACCGCGCCCGCCCTCCTGCACTCTGCATCCATCCTGTGCGTACGTGACTACGTGGCACGTACGAGGGTAGAGCAACTAGGATCAGAAGATGACATGTACTGGGGAGAAATATTGGACTTTTTGTGCGAATCTGACGAACGAAGCGTGAAAACTGAAAAGTAACGTACAAGGTCATTTAATCTAGATTTTCTTTTCTAATACTCGCTCCGTCTAAAGCACACTAAATTTTGTTTTTACTAAAAATTTATTTATAATATGTTGATTACATAATATAAGATATATACCATTGAAAATTGTTTTTTAATACGAATCCAAAGATATCAATTTTGTATCATGTAACCCACATATTACTAAATAAATTCGTGGTCAAAAATAATTTTGAGAAACGTATACGCCTTACATTTGTGGATACAGAAAGTAAGAGGTAAATTAAATACATGTTATACATTGATTTAATTCTTTTCACTCATAATCGATGTATTTCGCAAGTCAAAAGAAACCGGTAGTGTGACGGCGTCGATTGCTGCTTTGCTATGTTCACTAAGTATTTGTGTCTCCTTCTATTTTATCCGACATATCTATCAATCTATTATCTTACTAAAACAATAAAAAATGCCCATCAAATATTTTTCACTGTTGATCGTAGTGTGGGGTCCAGATTATAAAAATATGGATGAATTAGATTGTGTATAGAAATCCCATTATAAAACAAGTCTTATTAGGTGGATAAATAGTACAACTTTCATTATGTGAGTAAAAAAATATAATTATATTTCCTAAATTAAACTCCAAAATTAATTTTAATTAAAAATTACCAGTTGGATGTATATATTAGATGGATAAAGAATGTAGCTCTATTTCCTAAATAGCTAAATTTTGAAATTTTATTTTAACAAAAATAGCAGTTGGATTTATATATGAAATTCAGCCTGAAACTGGAATGCGGAATAAAAGTCAAACTAAAATTAGCATTTAATTTCATTCGATGTAAATACATCGATGATTACTTTGTTGTTGAGGTTGTAAGGTGAGTCGTGACACGAAGACAAGGTAGCAAATGCTTTAAAGGAGGTTTGCCAAATAAATAATGATGGTGGTATGATGCAGCAAGGCGAGGCTGGTAGTGATATGTATCTAAAGACAATTTGATTATGATGCAGTAAAGAAACCACTAGGGTGAAGGCTCTTGTGAAGGAGCTTAGTGGCATAGCCATGTGGTCACTCGAATCGTACATAGGTCCAAGAGCGGAAGGCCACATGATGTGATAGATCTAGTCAAAAGTGATAATCATGACTTCTGCTTGTTGTTTTTTTTAAGGATTTCAAACCACATGAAATTTAAAGGTGGTGTCTCTGGATGGTTCACAGAAAAATGACACAACAATTTTGCAGGAATAAAGAGGAAAGCGGAGAGAGATATAGACATAATGCATTGTACTTATCAAAGAAAAAATAAATATAAGGTTGAGCTCATGTTTGATTTTCTACGAAATTAGGGGTAAATTAATGCATTTCATAGGAACATGAGAACTTCAATCTTATTGATAGGGCTTATTTGATTTGTGGGATTCAAAAGCCACTATGAATAGAAAATATAGGAATTAAATATTATGGCATGTGTGAATCATGCAAGAATAAGTAATAAAAGTTGTTTGATTGCATCACAGAAAAATACAAAAATTTCTCGAAGGATTAGGCGTACTAGCTGTCATATAAACAAAGTAAAATTTTCAAGATGTTAGACTTAATAATTTTTTTAAATTACATGTAAATAGTTCATAAAAAAAATATTGCTACGATTTGTAATCCATAAATAAAACAAGTTTATAGAAAAGTTATAAAAAATATAATCCTCTAAATTCTCATAAATATTCCTTTAAATGGAAGAGATCGTGAGAAGGGTTCTCGTAGGAATATTCCAGCTCCAAAGTCCTACGATTCAAAAGGCCGTTAAATTTACCTAGGTTCCGCACGAATCTTGAGATCGGAAACAAGCAGGAATGTTGGAGGTTCCATCCCTTCTAAACAAATGCCTCGCCGTGACAGTGACATGCGGGCCAACCGCGTATGCCCCACACGTCGGTGACACAACTGAACCGTGCCAGCCATCCAATATTCCAATCGCCTGCGGGCGGTGTTACGGCGCGGCACTCCCCCATCGAGTACGATATGACGCTACAGAAAAATATACTTACCCTATGTAGCTGACACGTGGGCCAGGATTGCACGGACCAACCTGTCATGGACCAAACACGCAGCCAGTGAGGAGTTCCAGCGTCGTTAGCTTAACCAGACCCGGTTTAAATCGAAACCCCACGGCTAATCGGTTTTATCGTTCCCATACCGAGTGGGCTTAACCCGAGTTGTTTAATCCTTTTCGTTCCGCACCCTTCTCTAATCTCGCAGCCATGGAGATTCGAAGGGGAGCGGCGGTGGCGGTGGCGGCGGCGAGAAGCCCAGCGCCGACCAGAACCCTAGCCCGAATCCGCCTCCCCCGGCCACCGTGACCGACGGCGGAGGCGACCATGACGCTGCCGCGGCGGCGGCGGCGGCGGCGGCTGAGACTGAGGATGAGGCGCGGCTGTCCGTTCACGGCCCTCAGCCAGGTCGACGCCGACCTCGCCCTAGCGCGCGTCCTCCAGGAGCAGCAAGTGGCGAGATCTCGCGGCCCGGGCCGTTCTAGGGTTCCGAGACCCGCGATTAACCTGCCATTTGGATCGGTGTGCAGGAGCGGGCGTACATGATGCTTCGCATGAACGGAGGCGGCGGCGAAGGCAGCGATTACGGGAGCTCGGATGCCGGGAGTTACGAGTACGACGAGGAGGCCGAGGAGGACTACGAGGAGGAGCTGGAGCACCACCTCCGCGTCCACCACCAGGAGCACCCGACCGGCGACGATGGTGAGGTGACGGCGATGTCGACGGAGAGGGTGAGGGTGAGGGTGAGGGTGAGGACGAGGACGCTGAAGGGAGCGAGTACGAGGAGGAGTTTCGAGGAGGATGGGGATGTGGACGAAGCGGAGCCAGAGTAGACCCCGCGGAGTATGAGGACGACGAGGCTTACGCGCGAGCTCTGCAGGATGCCGAGGAGCGTGAGGTCGCCGCCGGCTCTGGCTCTCGCTGGGATCAGCGATTGTGAGTATGAATGGATGCCTTTCATCCCACTTCACATTTCCGGTGGTTGCTGACATGTAATTTTGATTTTGCTCTGTAGGGCGAGCAGTGGAGCATGTAGAGGAGCACGTGAATGATCCTCAGGTAGTGATTCATTTTTCTTTATCTTGGATGGACTTTATAATTTGGTCTATGGAAGTTGGAACCACCGGAGTCTGGATGAAATGACCTGGAGAAACAGAAAATGCTCTACACACTCTCCTTAATTTGTAATATGTGTGAAGTACACCGACGAACCTGCTATTTTCATTAATACTGCGACAGATGAAGTAAGCCATTTTTAAAAAGCTAACATGATTGGCGCCGATGCACCATCATGTATTGCAGTGAATACTTTGTATTTTGTGAACAGCGTGATATTTTGCATAAATAGATTTTCTATATTCTTTCACTTCTGAAAAATTAGACATCGGTTCTTTGAGAATGATACTATGATAGCTAGAAAAATGACATTGATTTTCACCGCCATGTGGGATTAGTGCTTCTTTAACTTGATGACAGCATATTTCGTTTTGTTTGTAGCTTGTATAATTAATGATGCAATGAAAATGTCAACTTTATTATAGTTCATGATGATAAGAAGCATATACTGATGCTTTATTGGAAGTTGCCAGGAGACATGGAACTTTTGTATCTATACCATTTAAAACGCTGTCGATAAGCGCACCAAATTATTTTCTGGGTATACCTTCCTTTGATCAGAATTTAACATGGATTTCTTGTTTTTAGTTAGTCTGGAATCATTCTTTCTATCTCGTCTGTCAATGATAAGCATATCAGCGTTTTGGTTTTGTCAAACTGCAAACCTAAGAACATCACGAAAATATCTTGTTATTCTGGATGTTGGAGTACAAGTGATTGCTATTCTTTGAAAGCTAGAGTTATCCGCCGATTTAGCAATGAAAGCCAAAGTAGGCAACATAGAATCTAGAATGCCACGCCAAAGTGGTCAAATTTACTCTGTCCTGTTCGCCCTGAGGATTGTGGCATACCACCTCCAATGAATCATCCAATTTCTACAAGGATAATTATTTCTTTGTTCACAAAGTGGTATTGTGTATTTGCTTAGTCATTGAAAATCAGCAACTATGAATAACTGACAATTTACACATCGGACATGTTATGATCAAAACACAGGATGCATGGCAGGAGGTGATCCAGATGAGTACTCTTATGAGGCAAGTTAAATTTCTTTTTGTCATCCTTCTGTGCCTGGCCCTGGATCTGAAGCTTCCAGATGCAGTATAATGTCTAGCCATGACTCAGGAATTAGTTGCATTGGGCGAAGTAGTTGGTACAGAAAGCAGAGGTCTCTCTGCTGATACACTTGCTACTTACCTTCAGTAACTTACAAGACAAAAGGTGTGCAAGATGGCAACACAGAAACAGTACGGCAAATAATTTAAGTTTCATAGCCTTCTAATAAACTGTGTTCCGTATATATCATTAAAGTGACGTACCGATATGTCATATTATTTTGGTAGATGTGTAATTGTCGCGTGGAATTACTGAGGAAGGTGATGAATCTTTGCTTTGGTTGCACTGCCATGCAAGCATTCATACATCTGAGTGCATAAACCAGTGGCTTCAAATAAATAAGGTACAATGCACCTTTCGATTTGTTAGCTGCAAATTTACAGTTATTCCCCATTGCGTATCTTTCACAGTGTGTAAGCATATAGGCGTTATCTACCTGAATGGATAATGGGGTGTTCCTTTACATATAGCTCTACAGTATAGTCTATTTATAGTTGGCCTTTTAAAGGCTATTCTCCAGAGTCATGGTGGGGTGGCTTATGTTTGATATCATGCCTATTTGCAGTATACAGCTTGACTTGTTATAGCCTTCTACACCAGTGTCTGAAACACATTCTTGACTCCCTGTGCATATTTCTAGCAGTCTTATACTTCAATAAACTATCCTTTAGTTCCTAAATCTCTGCCTCAAGTAAAGTATTACAAGTAGAATATCATAAGTAGGAGATGCTATCCGATTAAAGAGGTATGTCACATAGGTACATATAGTTCTTCCATTTTGACGCATAGAGTCACAGTAGTGATCACTGCAGTTTCAGTAGTAACCTCTGTCCTGTTTCAGTCAATGAAATAGCTGAAAGAAAAATAACAAGGGATGAGCGCTTTGTTGCGCAAGTGCATACATTTTCCTTGCTCCGGGCTTATTTTTAATGAATAAACCTAGCCGTCTGCAACTCGCCAGTGGGATTCTGCGTGTAATCTTTGGTCTACATGGTGTAGGTAGAGGCCCCAAAAGTGGCTAATTACGGTAACTGAATTATGTGTCTGAGATAAACTTCTTAATTTTATTTACCATATAGCTAT